>CM023452.1:154580905-154735069 GCA_013339765.2 Haemaphysalis longicornis
GGAGGTGGGAGTTTTTTCTTTCGTCGTTTTCCCCAGCTGAAAGGGGTGCTATCTTTGTCAAGCGCGTGAGTGGGCTCTGCAATGCGTGCGCAGTTTGCGACGAAGCGCCGGTAGTATGCGCACAGCCCGCAAATCTTCGCACGCCCTTCTTTTCTTTCGGCCTGGGAAGTTCGCAATGGCTGAGTTTTTGCCGGGTCAGGTAGGACTCCCGCGGCGTTGACGACGTGGCCCAAGAACTGTTCCCTCGTATGCGAAACGGCACTTTTCAGGCTTCAGCGTCAAAACCGACGTACGAATGGCCTCGAGTACCGAGACTCCAACCTTGCAAGTGTTCGTCGAAGTCCGGGTGAATACCACTACGTCGTCGAGGTATACGAGGCAGGTGTGCCAGTTAGGCCAGCTTACACAGTGTCCATGACTCTTCCAAACGTCGCTGGTGATGTGCACAGCACCAAACGGCATCACCTTGAACTCGTATAGGCCGTCTGGGGTTATAAATGCAGTCTTCCTCTCGGTCTCTCTCGTCCACTTCAATTTGCCAGTAGCCGGTCTTCCAGATCCATCGATGAGAAGTACTTCGCTTGGCAGAGGTGGTCGGAGGGCGTCGTCGATTCGGGGGGGGTAAACGTCTTTTTCGTGATTTTTTGTTCAGTCGCGGATCAACGCAAAACCTTAATGTGCCGTCTTTTTTCTTTACGAGTACGACGCAGCCCAGGGGCTTTTCGATGGCTGTATAATGTCGTCGCTGAGCATGTCTTCGACTTGAGTCCGGATGGCTTCCCGTTCGTGGGAAGAGACGCGGTACGGTGACTGTCGGGTAGGTCGGGCTCCATCTTCGGCTATTATTCGGTGCTTCGCTAGAGGGGTCTGACGGTCTCGAGGTCAGCACGCCGCATGCACTGCACTGAATGATCAACGGCAATGAGAACCCCCCACCTTTTAAGTGCGAAATGCACTTATAAGCGACCCCAAACCATCCACCGCCGGCGGCGGCGGCGGCGTCCGCAGTGCCCTCATATATTTAAAAAAAATTCCCCGCATTTCCCCGAGGGGGAGAACGTGAAAGTGCGAATGCACGGTTGTCGGCCCGCTTGCGGCGCTTGCCATCGGCCCCCGCAGCCCACCGCCTCGCCGCCTTCTCTCCATCTCTTCCATCGGGTTGTAGTATCACGTGTTACCCACGCAGTTTCGCCGCTATAACGCCGCTGAGTCGCCAACGCACGCCGCTGACGACGTAGTTTGAATGCGTTAAAGATATAAGGCGCGTCACTAACACTGATATCACGTCGCGTCCGTGCCTTGGTCGGTAGAGCGCCGCTCTGCTGCTGCGGCCGCAAAGTCCTCGGAGCGAAACCTGGCGCCGGATGCTGTTCTTTTAAGTGCGAAACCTGGCGCCGGATGCTGGTTTCTTGTAAGTGCATGAAAGAAACAGCATCCGGCGCCAGTTTTCGCCTTAAAAGGAAACACTCCCAGGTTTCGATCCAGGACTTCGCGCCGCAGCGCGACGCTCTAACCGACCAAGCCACGGACTCGACGTGATATCGTGTCAGTACGCGCCTTATATCTTTAACGCATTCAAACGACGTCGTCAGCGCGTGCGTTGGCGACTCAGCGGCTGTATAAGGCGGCTTGATAACTGCGTGGTGTACACGTGATACTAAAACCCCGATGGAAGAGATGGAAGAGAAGCCGGCGAGGCGTGGGCTGCGGGGGCCGAGCGAAAGCGCCGCAAGCGGGCCGACAACCGTGCATTCGCACTTTCACATTCCCTCCTCGGTGAAATGCGGCGGGATGGGGGAATTTTTTAAAATATAGGAAGGAGACTGCGGACGCCGGCCGCCGCCGCCGCCGACCGCCGCCGCCGGCGGTGGATTGTTTGGGGTCGCTTATAAAGTGCGAATGTACTTTATAAGCGCAATTCACTTTATAAGCGACCCCAAACCATCCACCGCCGGCGGCGGCGTCAGCAGTGCTCCTCTATATTAAAAAAGAAACAGCATCCGGCGCCAGGTTTCGATCCGAGGACTTTGCGGCCTCAGCGCGACGCTCTACCGACTAAGCCACGGACGCCTTATAAGCGACCCCAAACCATCCACCGCCGGCGGCGGCGGCGTCGGCGGCGGCGGCGGCGTCCGCAGTGCTCCTCTATATTAAAAAAGAAAACAGCATCCGGGCGCCAGGTTTCGATCCGAGGACTTTGCGGCCGCAGCGCGACGCTCTACCGACTAAGCCACGGACGCCACGCTGATATCAGTGTGAGTAACGCGCCTTATATCTTTAACGCATTCAAACAACGTCGTCAGCGGCGTGCGTTGGCGACTCAGCGGCGTTATAGCGGCTTGATAACTGCGTGGTGTACACGTGATACTAAAAACCCGATGGAAGAGATGGAAGAGAAGGCGGCGAGGTGGTGGGCTGCGGGGGCCGAGCGCAAGCGCCGCAAGCGGGCCGACAACCGTGCATTCGCACTTTCACATTCTCCCCCTCGGGGAAATGCGGGGGAATTTTTTGTTTAGGTCCAGTTAATTTTCTGTCGCTTCTAAAGATTTGATAGTTAGAAGGGAAATAGTCGGAAGACGAGATATCATCGGAAAGCCAGGTTTCACTAATGACAATAGCAGAAAATTTAGAGCATACAATATTTCTAATAAATTCAGAGGACTTAGTTCGTAGACCTCGAGTGTTTTGATCGTATATGTCGAGACTCTCGTACTTACTGATCATTTTCAGTTATTTCACAGCTGTGCAGCATATCAGGGTGGACTTTGCCTTGGAACGGCTTGAAAAGGCAGCCTTTTGCCCACATAGACGGGTCGCTCAGGCGCCTAAAACACTCCTCGTTAATAGTTACGCAAAAAGAAGAATAGCAGTCGTACTTGGTCCTAAGGCGTTTGCACGACAATGGCGTAACTTGCACAGTTGACAAGTGGGCCAACAGGTGAGCTGATGTGGTGTTAGCCGGCAGTTTTGAAACAAAGATTGCCCTGGAGCTCGGTGGTCGGTGTACCCACAACGAACTGAGAAGCTTCCGACGCACCCACGCGGGGAGGGCTCCTTTTCTTCTGCAAGTTCGTCGGCGGGCCATTAAACGCAGTGTCGGACCTAGGAGGTGGGGGCAGAGGGTGGACCAATAATAATAATAATAATAATAATAATAATCAATCAATCAATCAATCAATCTCTTTATTATAGTGCCCAGGTACAGCCGTAGCCTTTGTGCTGGGCGCACTTAAGAGAAAAGACAGACGACGACACAAATACATCCACGCGTGAGAAGAACAAACAAAATTACAAGCGAAGAAAAAAACTATAATGAAGAATAAGGTTCATTTAACAAAATCAATGATTTCGGCACACTAAAGTTTGAACAATCGCGAAACGATAAAACACAGTGTCATAAAAATTTGACAATACAGACGGGCAGATATAGATATATATGAGTAGGAACAGTAACAAAGGCGAGCAACATAAACGAAAATAGCGCAATGAAAATAGATATTAAAACTTGTCGGAACCAAGTCGGGGAGAGAGACAGAAGTCAGAAGGTCGCACATGTAAGACCGAAGGGGTGTATTGAAACAGGGTCAATATTATGGGAGTAGAGATTGTATGTTTCTTGAAGGCGGTACAATGGGCAGTGTCTATTGCATGTCTTACGGGTTGAAGTATAGGAGACTGTTACGGGTAAGTTTCGACGGTACTCTAAGCTTTACATTTGCAAGACTCCGAACAAGAAATAATCCCGTGTACAAGTTTAAATAAAAAAATTAGGTCAGCATTGGTTCGTCTGGACTTTCAAACTTTGAGAGGATTAGAAGTAAAAAAGTCGGAACCATGCCTCGTGGGCGGGAGAACGATGTTTGTGGATAGATATGAACTTATTTTGCACTTTGTCAAGTATATTACTGTTCGACTGGCACGTGCCGTTCCAAAACAACAGAGGCATATTCTAAAATAGGGCGGACAACAGACAATAAAGCTTTAGTAGTGGACAGGGTTGCTGAATTCTCTTGATATTCGACAGACAAACCCCAAGCGGCGAAGGGCGCGCTTAGAAATAGAATCCACATGAGCAGAAAAGTTTAGCGCACTGTCAAATACCACTCCAAGGTCAGATATTTTACACACACGTGGTAGTGGCACACTTTTCACAACGTACGGATAAAGTATGGGGTTTGTTTTACGAGTGTAGGACATAACCTTCGTTTTAGTGCCACTAAGAGCAAGTTTGTTCGCGGAGCACCAGTTGCTAAAAGCATCCACATCAGATTGAAGAGCTATGCAATCTTCAGCGCTAGTAACCTTCTTTAAATATTTTGATGTCATCAGCATATAACAGAAAACAAGAGTGATTTATAGAGGCTGAGACGTCATTAACAAACAAAGAAAACAAAAGGGGCCCCAGAACAGATCCCTGAGGCACACCACTGGAAGCATAGTAGGCAGCAGATTCTTTATCATTAACAGAGACAAAACATGACCTATTATTAAGATAGCTGCTTGAGTAACTCCACGAAGCAAACAGGAATGTTATAAGTAGACATTTTATGCAGAAGCAAGGAATGGTCAACTACGTCAACTCTTTGCTGAGGTCACAGTACACGGTATCCGAGCTGACCCCGCCCATGCACAGCTTCCGAGGCAAAGGGAACATAAAGACACAAGGTTTTGTAGTAGTTGAACGGCCAGATAAAAACCGTGTTGTTCTGGAAGAAGGATGTTTTTTGACACTACTAGACAAAATTACGTGCAAAAAAATAATAAGAATAAATAAGATAATAAAATAATAATAATAATAATAATAATAATAATAATAATAATTAATCAATCAATCAATCAATCAACCTTTATTTTTGGTGCCCAGGAACAACCCTAGGGTCTTGGTACTGGTACACCATATACAAGCATTCATAAAAACAAACTAAAATCAAGACAACACAACACAGAAAACCATATATATGGAAGAAACAATAAGGGTAAAATAGTTACAGAGATCCCAGAACGCAAAACAGCAAAACAGCAAAAAAAAAAAGGAAGCCTAGTGTTAGAAGCCATGACACCCGGCCAGCAAAACGTTGAAGGCACGTGAAAAATTGAAAATTCACAAGCAAATACTCAATGCACATGACGGAGATAGATTATACACATAAAACAAAGGTTTTGTAACAAAATGTTAGGAAGTTTCAAAATGGAAAAACGAAGTTCAGCGTTACAAGCACTGACACTTAAACCGACAGAAATTCAAGCAACACAAAATCAGGAAAAGTGAAAAACAAACAAGCAAGATGATGATTTGCATAAAATAAATACGGAACAGAAATACGGCACATAAATGACATAAAGGCACTTAAGCTACAACAGTTTTCAATTCATTAGAGAACAAAGACAAAGAGCTCTGGAATATATCAAGACGATCGGAATATTCATTCTATGCACATTGTATTCTGCAGATGGACGAGCATCGTTTACTTAAAGCATCTGTTCTGAAAGTTCTAAATAATAATAATAATAATAATCAATCAATCAATCAACCTTTATTTTCGGTGCCCAGGAACAACCCTAGGGTCTTGGTACTGGTACACCATACAAAAAAAAAAAACACTACAATTAAGACAAGACAACATACACAAACTATATGTATGACATAAAAAATAAAGTAAAATAGTTACCGAAATCTTAGAAAGCAAAAAAGGAAAAAAAAAAAGAACAGAAAGTCAAAAAAGAAAAGGCAGGCTTAGTGTTGCAAGCCATGCCGCTCGGCCAGCGGAACGTTCAGTAGATGGAAAAATAGGAACTATACAAGCAAATATTGAATCAACATGACATAGAGTATACGTATATAGCCAGGTTTTCTAACAACATATTAGGAGTTCAAAAAAAAAGGGGGAAAGCTTCAGCATTACCAACACTGACACTAAAACGTACAAATATTCAAGCAACACAAAACAAGAAAAATGACAAGCAAGCAAGAACAGTTTGCACATAATACATAGGGTACATAAATTTGGAATGACATAAAGGGACTTACGCTACAACAGTTTTCAACTCATTAGAGAACAAAGTAAAGAGCTCTGGAATATATCAAGCCGAACGGAATATTCATTATATGCCATTGTATTCGGCAGAGGGACGAGCGTCGCCTATTTAAAGCACTGGTCTGAAAGCTGGAAATTTTCTGAAAAGTTAGTTGGCAAATTGCATTGATAAGTTGTAACCCAAATCGTCACACAAATATTACCATGAATAAGTTTATAGAGAAAGATAATATCAGCTCGCATTCGTCGACACCGAAGGGAAGGAATGCTTTCAGAAGAGACATGATGCCGTTTGCGTCGTCTTGCACATGACGGAAGCGGTGCTTAAAGATAGAAAGGAACTTATTTTGAACCCTTTCGATACGGTCACTATTGTCGCGGTATCGCGCCACAGCGTGGCTTTCTCAAATAGAGGCGAACAGCCTGGGCATTTGGCAACGTGAGTAGCGAGGTGTCTCCCAGTGGCGTTTCTTACGGTCGCACGCGTGCTCCCGAAGACGAATCGTTGAGGCATCGCCCGTTTGTCCCACGTACGACCGCTTGCAAAACAGTGGTATCTCGTAGATAATCCTCTCCCTGGCATTGGACGTAGGGCTTCGTATGTTTCTTCGCGCATTTTTTCTTCGCTGGTCTCTCACTGTTTACCTTGCGGCAAAGGCTACTTAATTTGTCAGGAGCAGAAAGCAGGAGATCAACACCGGACCGCCCTACTATTTTCTTAAGCCTGTGGCTCACCCCGTGGATGTAAACTCAGTTGTTAGTCAGCGCCCTGTCCGTGTGCCCTTTCTGTAGTCCTGTTTATAGCGCTGTTTTATAAGTTACAAATACAAGAAACACTTGCAAGAAACAAAAAAGCGACAAGACGCACACAAATTGAAGTAGTGAAAATGACAGAAATAAAACACAGGCGGAGCCTGGGTACAGGTAAAAAAATAAAAAAAGAAGATGCCTATGTTGCACTGCCTGTCGTAAAGGCCACACGACAGGGAGAGCAACAAAGTTTGACAGTAATACAACAAAAACGGCAAGAGTGTAGAGACAAATGATAAGACGAACAAATGACAGTAAACAGTTTCAAAAATAGGCAACTATCAGTTGGATAGACACAACCGCAGAGAAACCAAATTCCAGAAAAAAAAAGAACGACAGACATATCATAGATGTTTAACATGCTGTATTCAACAGCGCTGTACGGTAAATTGTAAAGGATTTCTGAAAGATGTCAAGGCGTTCAAAGAAGTGGTTGTAACAATTCTGCATCATGCGCACAGGAGAATAATTGAAGTTGCGCACAGCGGTCAAGAACGGGCGATGCGACCTGGTGGGCCTTTGTGGTACACTAAACTCTAAACAGTTAAGCAGGTCTTCGCAGGAAAGGTCACCATGAACAATTTTGTAAAGAAATGTAAGGTCTGCACGCATACGTCTGCAGTTCAAGGAAGGGATCGAAGGAACTATGGGTAAGTCAGAATGAGGATGAAAACTGTGATTGTGATGACGGTGCTTAAATATGGATAAAAACGTCTTCTGCACACGTTCTATTATTTCCCTACTAGATTTGGAGATGCCGTTCCAGGCAACAGAATCCTATTCTCACTCTAGTATACATATTGCATTGTATAGCATTAGAAATGGATCTGGAGAAGATAATTCCTTTGTAATCCGACACACATTTCCAGGACTTCGGAGCGCTCGCTGGGTGATGAGCCTAATATGAGGCGAAAAAGAGAGGGTACTGTCGAAAAGCACCACTAGGTCTCTAATCTCCCTTTGCAGAGGAGCTCCCTCAATACTGTAGAAAAACAGCAGACGGTAAGTTTTCCGGCTGTAGGTGACAATCTTTGTTTTAACGGGGTTTAAAATTAGGCAGTTTTTCCTGCACCAGACCGATAATTCCGACACATCCCTCTGCAAGGCACAGCAGTCCTGAACACCGCTAATGTGCCTGAATAGTTTGACATCATCAGCATAGAGAAGAAAACAAGAGTTTGTTAACACTGTTGACACATGATTGATAACGATAGAAAACAATAATGGACCCACCACGGAACCCTGAGGTACACCACTTGTTGCAGGGTAAACACTAGACTTTTTGTAGTTTACATCTACATAAAAGGACCGGTCAAGGAGATAGTTGGACAACAAGGCAACAAGGCTTGCGTCTACACCGGACGTAGCAAGCTTGTTAATTAATAACTGATGGTTCACCACATCAAACGCCTTACTGAGGTCAAAATAAATAACCTCCAACTGGCCGTTTTCACAAACTGCAGCCGAAGCCTGTGTCATGAAGCTTGCAAGATTTGTGACCGTCGATCGACCCGAGAAGAAGCTGTGCTGATTCGGTATCACAACGTTTTTGACGCAGGCAGCAAGAACTTTGTGCAGAGCTGACTCAAAGTGTTTTGAGGCGACACAAAGGAGTGAGATCGGGCGATAGTTAGAAACGGCTGACTTAACACCAGACTTAAATATTGGAAAAATTCGAGCGATCTTCCATGCACGAGGAAATTTGCCGAAAAGTAATCAGGTATTATAAATGGAAGTTAAGACAGGCGCAAATAATATTAATAATAATAATATTCAATCAATCAATCAATCAATCAATCAATCAATCAATCAATCAATCAATCAATCAATCATGTTTATTTACGTGCCGAGGAACATCCAGAGGCCTGAGTGCTGTCGCACGGATAGCTACATAAAAAGAAAATACAAGAAACATATTGCAAGAAACAAACAAGCGACAAGACACACACACATTGAAGTACTGAAAATGACAGAAATAAAGCACAGGCGGAGCCTGGGTACAGGTAAAAAAGAAAAAAGAGGATGCCTTTGTGGCTCAGCTTATTGTGAAGACCTTCGTGTTTCTTACTTTCAATTTTCATTAAATGGTGTTCGTTTTTACCTTTTTTTCTTTCTTTCTCTAATCTCCTTACATTTATTTCTCTAGTCATCTACTGCTAATCTATCGTAATATTCAAATATTTTTGTTTCCCTACAAAAATTACGTAATTTCTTTCGGTAAGGCGCCCATTTCCTGGCCAATGCCACTGAGTTGGTACACGCCATTTCACTGGAACCACCACCACCACCACACAACAAGCAGAGAACAAAGTTTGACAGTAAAAAGACAAAAACGATGACAATAGTATAGAGACAAATGAGAAGAGAAGCATGATAAGTAAACAGCTTCAAAAATAGGCAACTATCTACTGGTTAAACAGAACTGCAGAGAAACCAAATTCCAGCAAGCAAAAAAAAGAAAAACGAACGACAGAGTTATTATAGATGTTTAACATACTGTATTCAACTGCGCAGTACGGTAAATTGTAACGGAACATTGAAAGATGTCAAGGCTTTCAGAGAAGAGGTTGTAACAATTCTGTATTCTGCGCACAGGAGAATGATTGGAGTTGCGCGCAGCGGTCAAGAAAGGGCGATGCGACCTGGTGGGCCTTTGTGGTACACTAAACTCAAAACAGTTAAGCAGGTATGCGGAAGAAAGATCACCATGAACAATTTTGTGAAGAAATGTAAAGCCTGCACGCATACGTCGGCAGTTCAAGGAAGGGATGGAAGGAACTATGGGTAAGTCAGAATCAGGCTGAAAACTGTGATTGTGATGACGGTGCTTAAATATGGATAAAAACTTCTGCACACGTTCTATTATTTCACTACTAGATTTGGAGATGCCGTTCCAGGCAACAGAAGCATATTCTAACTGTGGTATACATATAGCATTGTATAGCATTAGAAATGGATCTGGAGAAGAGAATTCTTTTGTAATCCGACACACATTTCCAAGGCTTCGGAGTGCTCGCCGGGTGATGAGCCTAATATGAGGAGAAAAAGAGAGGGTACTGTCGAAAAGCACCCCTAGGTCCCTAATCTCCTCAACTCTTTGCAGAGGATCCTCAACCTCTTTGCAGAGCAGACGGTGGGTTTTCTGGCTGTACGTGACAACCTTTGTTTTAGCGTGGTTGAAAATTAGACAGTTTTTGCTGCACCAAACCGATAATTCCGACACATCCCTCTGCAAGGCACAGCAGTCCTGAACACCGCTAATGTGCCTAAATAGTTTGACATCATCAGCATTGAGAAGAAAAGAAGGGTTTGTTACACTCTTGACACATCATTAATAAAGGTAGAAAACAATAATGGACCGAGCACGGAACTCTGAGGTACACCACTTGTTGCAGGGTAAGGCAACAAGGCTTGCGTCTACACCGGACGTAGCAAGCTTGTTAATTAATAACTCATCGTTCACCACATCAAATGCCTTACTGAGGTCAAAATAAATAACGCCCAACTGGCCGTTTTCACAAACTGCAGCCGAAGCCTGTGTCATAAAGCTTGCAAGATTTGTGACCGTCGATCGATCCGCAAAAAAGTTGTGCTGATTTGGTATCACAACATTCTTGACGCAGGCAGCAAGAACTTTGTGCAGAGCTGACTCAAAGAGTTTTGAGGCGACACAAAGGAGTGAGATCGGGCGATAGTTAGAAATGGCTGACTCATCATCAGATTTAAATATTGGAAAAACTCGAGCGGTCTTTCATGCACGAGGAAATTGGCCGAAAAGTAAGCAGTTATTATAAATGGAAGTTAAGACAAGCACAAAAATGTTGCCGTAAGCCTTCATGAGCGATGCTGGAATTCCATCTGCACCACAGAAAAATGATGGTTTAATCCGTGGAAGGCTATCATTGACATTTTTTTTTATCGAGTATTAGTGTATTAAAATTAGAGTTATTAAACGATAGGCGTTCGTCGTTGTCATCTGGCAGTTGAAAGACAGAATGAAAGTACTGAGCAAAACTGGTGGCAACATCCTCAACCTCTTCACCATCGGAATTAAGCAGGCTAACGTGTTCTTTAGACGCCTTAGAACGGCCGCGTACATACCTCCAGAATTCAGCCGGTTTCTGAGACGCAGCAGCCTCTAACGACTCTATATAGAGCTAGTGGTCACGCCGGTAAAGGCTTTTACAAAGTGAGCTATACCGACTAAACTCTGCCTTCGACTAGTCAAGCCCAGAACGCTTGGCCTTTTTGTGGGATAATTGAAAAATGCGCTAACAGGACGGGACTGAGGGAAGGAAACACAAAAACTGCGCTGTTTTTGTGTTCTGCGCTGTTTTTGTGTTTCCTTCCCTCAGTCCCGTCCTGTTAGTGCAATTTTTCAATTATGTCAAGAGACCAACTAGCCCCCCAGATAGCTTTGATGAATCTTTTTGTGGGCGCTGTCCTTAAGTTTTAAGCGAACTTCGAAGTTCTTTAGAAAACCAGTGGGAAAAGTTGGAATGAACAGGCTTATAACAAGGGTGTAGTTTTTCGTGCCACTCCTGGCGATTTCGGTAAAACGTCGAACCTGTTCGTCAACATCATTAACATAAAAAACACTAGACCACTCAGCAGATGAATAGAAGTGATACAGCCCAGCATAATCTCCACGCTTGAAAGCATATTGCGGGACTGCACAATTGTCAACACCGCCAGAGCGATGCTGGGTCGCGACCGAGGGAGAGACAATAAGAGGGAGGTGAAACTTGTCGGGGTGCACAAGGGATATTTCGGAGGCACACACTTGAATTTTTTTAAGTTCGAGAAGCACACATCTAGGACATTACCACAGAAGTTTTCTATGTGGCAGCACTGCTGCAAGGAGGTGAACGATAGAAAATCTAATAACATGCTGCATTTCTGCGCTGCATAATGATTTTTGTGCTGAAATGAAAGACTGTTCCAGTTAATACTTTGGGTGTTGAAGTCCCCAACTATAATTAGCTTATGGTTGGAGTGTGCATTTGAAACATTTTCGATAGATGTGAGCTTTCGATTATATTCAGCAGGTAAAATATCCGGGGATATATAGAATGCACCAATGAGCAGATTGTCGCCCCTCTTGAGGCCTACCTCAAGCCAGACTGATTCCTGTAGGGTCTCGAGGTCTGCACGCCGCACGCATTGCACTGAGCGATCGATGGCAATGAGAACCCTGCCACCCTTTTGCTTAGGCCCAGTTAACTTCCTGTCGGTTCTAAAAATTTCATAGCTCGGAGGAAAATAGTCGGAAGACGAGATATCATTGCAAAGCCAAGTTTCAGTAATAACAATAGTAGAAAATTTGGAGCACACAACATTTCTAAGAAATTCGGAGGACTTAGGACGTAGACCCCCAGCGTTTTGATAATAGATGTCGATAGTGTCGTTCTTATTGGTCATGCTCAGTAGTTTCACAGCTGTGCACCATGCCAGGGTGGAACTTGCCTTGGAATGGTGCACAGCTGTGAGACTACTGAGCATGACCAATAAGAACGACACTCTCGACATCTATAATAATAATAATAATAATAATAATAATAATAATAATAATAATAATAATAATCAATCAATCAATCAATCAATCAATCATGTTTATTTACGTGCCCAGGAACAGCCAGAGGCCTGAGTGCTGGCGCACGGGTAGTTACATGAAAACAAAATACAAGAAACATATAGCAAGAAACAAACGAGCGACAAGACACACACAAATTGAAGTAGTGAAAATGACAGAAATAAAGCACAGGCGGAGCCTGGGTACAGGTAAAAAAATAAAAAAAGAAGATGCCTATGTTGCTCTGCCCGTCGTAAAGGCCACACGACAGGCAGAGCAACAAAGTTTGACAGTAATACAACAAAAACAACGGCGAGAGTGTAGAGACAAATGAAAAAAACGAACAAATGACAGTAAACAGTTTCAAAAATAGGCAACTATCAGTTGGATAGACACAACCGCAGAGAAATCAAATTCCAGAAAAAAAAGAACGACAGACATATCAGAGGTGTTTAACATACTGTATTCAACAGCGTTGTACGGTAAACTGTAAAGGATTTCTGAAAGATGTCAAGGCGTTCAAAGAAGCGGTTGTAACAATTCTGTATTCTGCGCACAGGAGAATGATTGGAGTTGCGCGCAGCGGTCAAGAACGGGCGATGCGACCTGGTGGGCCTTTGTGGTACACTAAACTCTAAACAGTTAAGCAGGTCTGCGCAAGAAAGGTCACCATGAACAATTTTGTGAAGAAATGTAAGGTCTGCACGCATACGTCTGCAGTTCAAGGAAGGGATGGAAGGGACTATGGATAAGTCAGAATCAGGATGAAAACTGTGATTGTGATGACGGTGCTTAAATATGGATAAAAACTTCTTCTGCACACGTTCTATTAATTCACTACTAGATTTGGAGATGCCGTTCCAGGCAACAGAAGCATATTCTAACTGTGGTATACATATTGCATTGTATAGCATTAGAAATGGATCTGGAGAAGAGAATTCCTTTGTAATCCGACACACATTTCCAAGGCTTCGGAGTGCTCGCCGGGTGATGAGCCTAATATGAGGAGAAAAAGAGAGGGTACTGTCGAAAAGCACCCCTAGGTCCCTAATCTCCTCCACCCTTTGCAGAGGAGCTCCCTCAATACTGTAGGAAAACAGCAGACGGTGGGTTTTCCGGCTGTAGGTGACAACCTTTGTTTTAGTGGGGTTTAAAATTAGGCAGTTTGTCCTGCACCAGACCGATAATTCCGACACATCCCTCTGCAAGGCACAGCAGTCCTGAACACCGCTAATGTGCCTAAATAGTTTGACATCATCAGCATAGAGAAGAAAAGAAGAGTTTGTTAACACTGTTGACACATCATTGATAAAAGACAGAAAACAATAATGGACCCAGCACGGAACCCTGGGGTACACCACTTGTTGCAGGGTAAACACTAGACTTTTTGTAGTTAACATCTACATAAAAGGACCGGTCAAGGAGATAGTTGGACAACAAGGCAACAAGGCTTGCGTCTACACCGGACTTAGCAAGCTTGTTAATTAATAACTGATGGTTCACCACATCAAACGCCTTACTGAGGTCAAAATAAATAACGTCCAACTGGCCGTTTTCACAAACTGCAGCCGAAGCCTGTGTCATAAAGCTTGCAAGATTTGTGACCGTCGATCGACCCGAGAAAAAGCCGTGCTGATTTGGTAGCACAACATTCTTGACGCAGGCAGCAAGAACTTTGTGCAGAGCTGACTCAAAGAGTTTTGAGGCGACACAAAGGAGTGAGATCGGGCGATAGTTAGAAACGGCTGACTTATCACCAGACTTAAATATTGTAAAAATTCGAGCGATCTTCCATGCACGAGGAAATTTACCTAAAAGTAAGCAGTTATTATAAATGGAAGTTAAGACAGGCACGAAAATGTTCCCGTAAGCCTTCATGAGGGCTGCTGGAATTCCATCTGCACCACAGGAAAATGATGGTTTCATCCGTTGAAGGCTATCATTGACAATTTTTTCATCGAACCAGAGTGTGTTAAAATTAGAGTTATTAAACGATAGGCGTTCGTCGTTGCCATCTCGCAGTTGAAAGACAGAATGAAAGTACTGAGCAAAACTGGTGGCAACATCCTCAACCTCTTCACCATCGGAATTAAGCAGGCTAACGTGTTCTTTAGACGCCTTAGAACGGCCGCGTACATACCTCCAGAATTCAGCCGGTTTCTGAGACGCAGCAGCCTCTAACGATTCTATATAGAGCTGGTGGTCACGCCGGTAGAGGATTTTACAAAGTGAGCGATACCGACTAAACTCCGCTTTCCACTCGTCGAGCCCAGAACGCTTGGCCTTTTTGTGGGCGCTATCCTTAAGTTTAAGCGAACTTCGAAGTTCTTTAGAAAACCAGTGGGGAAATTTGGAAGGAACAGGCTTATAACAAGGGATATACTTTTCCATGCCACTTCTGACTATTTCGGTAAAACGTCGAACCTGTTCGTCAACATCATTGACATCCAAAACACTAGACCATTCAGCAGATGAATAAAAGTGATACAGCCCAGCATAATCTCCACGCTTGAAAGCATATCGCGGGACTGAACAATTGTCAACACCGCCAGAGCGATGCTGGGTCGCGACCGAGACAGAGAGAATAAGAGGGGGGTGAAACTTGTCGGGGTGCACAAGGGATATTTCGGAGGCACACACTTGTACGTTTTTTAAGTTTGAGAAGCACACATCTAGAACATTACCACAAGAGTTTTCTATGCGGCAAAACTGCTGCATGGAGGTGAACGACTGAAAATCGAATAGCATGCTGCATTTCTGCGCTGCATAATGGTTTTTGTGCTCAAAGGAAAGACTGTTCCAGCGAATACCTGGGGTGTTGAAGTCTCCAAGTATGATGAGCTTATGGTTGGAGTGTGCATTTGAGACATTTTCTATGGATGTGAGTGTTCGGTTAAATTCAGAAGGTAATACATCCGGGGATATATAGAATGCACCGATGAGTAGCTTCTCGCCCTTCGTGAGGCCTACCTCAAGCCAGACTGATTCGTCTAGGGTCTCGAGGTCAGCACGCCGCATGGACTGCACTGAATGATCAACGGCAACGAGAACCCCGCCACCTTTTTGTTTAGGTCCAGTTAATTTTCTGTCGCTTCTAAAGATTTGATAGTTAGAAGGGAAATAGTCGGAAGACGAGATATCATCGGAAAGCTAGGTTTCAGTAATGACAACAGCAGAAAATTTAGAGCATACAATATTTCTAATAAATTCAGAGGACTTAGTTCGTAGACCTCGAGTGTTTTGATAGTATATGTCGAAACTCTCGTACTTACTGATCATTTTCAGTTAATTCAGAGCTGTGCAGCATACCAGAGTGGACCTTGCCTTGAAACGGCTTGAAAAGGCAGCCTTTTGGCCACATAGACGGGTCGCTCAGGCGCTTAAAACACTCCTCGTTAACAGTTACGCAAAAAGAAGAATAGGAGTCGTACTTAGTCCTAAGGCGTTTGCACGACAATGGCGTAACTTGCACAGCTGACAAGTGGGCCAACAGTTGAGCAGATGTGGTGTTAGCCGACAGTTTTGAAACAAAGATGGCCCTGAATAATAATAATAATAATAATAATAATAATAAATAATAATAATAATAGTATAATAATAATAATATTGTCACGAAGCCAAAGACGACGCCGTTGTCTTCAAAGAAACAATTACGCCCATCTTCCCGCGAGGGAACCCTGATGTGATGCGACGCATCAGGGGGGAGCGTTTGGACTGACGCTTGTATTGGATTGCGTCAGTCCACTCGCTGAAAGGGACTGTCGCTTCCATCACGTCTTCATCGGAAGAATCAAGTTAAGCACGCAGTCGTCAAGCAAAGTGACGCGAAGTCGAACGAGAGCGAGCGCTGACTGAACCGCCGCAGCGCGATACCCGCTTTATATTCACAGCGCCTGAAGGGGAGGAGACAGCGGAGGAGAGTCGCGCACGCGCGCACTTGCGCGACGGGAGCGGAGCGAAGCGAGTGAAGCGCGCGCACGCAGCCGTTGTTTATGATAATGAAACGGAGTGAGAGTGTTGCGCACAGCTGTCGGAGAAAAAAGTGGAGGAGAGTCGCGCATGCGCAGGTGGCATGCGGACAACGCCGCGATGACGCAGGAGGGACATTCCTCAGAGCAAGAGATGCGTCGCATCTAATAAGTTTATTGGAGCGAACTTCTGCTCCCCTAACAACTCAAAGAATACACAGGCAGCGAAACAGCACACAAAAAAGCGACGTGCGTAGTTGAGCGTCGACAGTCGAATACACCGGCGTTTGCTCTGCAGGCTTTTTTATCCTTCGGCGCGCGTGGTTCTCGAACCGTCGATTCACATCTAGAACATTGCAGGTCCAAGAAGATTATTCTAGGCTGCTCACGTTAGATCGGAATGCTCTCCCTATCAGAAGAGATAACACATGCGGCACAGAAAAGAAAGAATGGCACACGCGCTTCCCTTGGCAAAAAGAAAACACAGACCGGTGAAGCCGGGCCGTAAAAGCAAAACATATATAAACAAACCAAATGCATGGTTCGCGGCATTACCCCCCCTCTAAGAGTGCATCGACCCGATGCTAACGTAAGCGACAGTCCGAACAAATAAAAAAAAACTCCCACCTCCCCTCGCGGGAACCCCTGTGTAGATGCGACGCATAGGCGGAGCGGCGAAGGGAACGCGTTTTATAGCGCGCATAAGTTTGAGGGGACTGCGTAAGCCGGTCCCAGTCGATGACGACGTTGGCGTGCTTGTAAAGCGGCGTGGACTCTAGGTGTTTGAGCCAAGCGTGGATGTTGCTTCACCGGAGAACGGCACACCGGTTATATGCGCAGCGCGCCCGAAGGAGAGGAAACCGCGGAAGAGAGAGTACTGCACATGCGCCGGCCCCAGCGCGTCTGCCGCGGCTATGACGTAATACAATCCAACACAATTCACTTTAATCCAATCCAATCCAAATCCAATCCAACCGAATCCAAGCCAAGCCAAGCCAAGCCAATCGAATCCAATCCAATTCAATCCAATCCAATCAAATCAAATCCAATCCAATCCAATGCCCCTCGCGAGAGAGTGTTCGTTATCGGAGAGGAGAGGGGGTGAGCGGCGGAGAGCGCAGCTCGCGCGGCGAGGAGAATGGCAGAGGGGTACACAACTAAGACAACGACGACGACGCCGGAGGGACAAGGCGAGTGAATCAGATGCTCTGCATCTAAAATTGAAGTCTGTCATCGTGCGTAGAAAGGTTTCAAGCGAACCACGTGGACGACTTCGGGCCGCGTGCGTCGTCGTGATTTGCCGGAATCACCATAGGGGATCACTTCGTAGGTAAATTGGCCAACACGTTGTAGAATTTGGTAGGTTCCGAAATACCTTCGTAGAAGCTTCTCACTCAGTCCGCGTCGTCGGATGGGAGTCAAGACCCACACATGATCCCCTGGGTGGTACTCGGCGTTCGGCGTCGAAGACTAGAGCGTCCGTCATCCACCAGCTGCTGGTCCGTTATACGAACCCGAGCGAACTGGCAGACCTCCTCCGCACGTTTGAAGGTATCCTTGGACGTCGGCGTTGAGGTCGTCGTCTTCTACGTGCGGAAGCATGGCGTCGAGCATCGTAGTCGGCCGTCTTCCGTAGACAAGCTCGAACGGTGTCATCTGCGTAGTTTCCTGCGTCGCTGTATTGTACGCAAACATGATATACGGGAGGACTTCGTCCCAACTCTTATGTGCAACGTCGACGTACATGGTCAGCATATCCGTAATCGTCTTGTTCAGAAGTTCGGTTAGTCCGTTCGTTTGGGAGAGGTACGCCGTCGTTCTTCGGTGATCCATGTTGCTGTAGCGTAAGATTCCTTGCATAAGTTCCGCAGTGAAGGCAGCTCCACGACCGTGATTAGGACTTCAGGGGCTCCATGTCGCAGCACAACTTGGTTTATAAAGAACTTGGCGACTTCTTGTGCAGTCCCCCTCGGAAGAGCGGTGGTCTCTGCGTAGCGCGTCATGTAGTCTGTCGCTACGACAATCCACTTGTTTTCTGATCGTGACGTAGGGAACGGGCCTAGAAGGTCCATTCCAATCTGTTGAAAGGGCCTCGACGGGACGGCAATCGGTTGCAGAAGTCTGGCGGGTCTTGTCGGCGGCGTTTTTCGTCGCTGTCAGTCACGGCAACGCCGGACGTAGTGGGTGACGTCGGATGTAAGGCGGGGCCAGAAGTGCTTCGCCTTAATTTTTGCAATAGTGCCAGCTGTGCCGAGATTTCCGGAAGACGGGTCATCATGGCACGCTTCCAAAATTTCGTCACGAAGGCCTGCGGGGATGACAAGTAGATAATTCGTTCTCGTTCCGGTGCTGAAATTCTTCTTCACGAGGACGGGAGTTTTTGAGGCTGAATGCTGGTAAGTTTCGCTTAAACGCCCTAGACAAGGCGACGTTGCGTCCTTCGAGGTAGTCGATCATGACGGGCAAGTCGGGGTCGGCACGCTGCTGGGGCGGCTAGGTCGCTCTCCGTAACGACTCCGAAGAACGCGCTGTCTTCATCTGAGTCTTGTGGTGGTGGGTCGACGGGGCGCGGCATAGGCAGACGGCGTCGGAGTGTTTCCTGCCGGATTTGTAGACGATTGTAACGACCAACTTTTCCAGGCGCAAACTCCACCGCCCAAGACGGCCAGAGGGGTCTTTCAAATTGGCGAGCCAAAACAGCGCATTGTGGTCTGTCACAACTTTGAACGGTCTACCATACACGTATGGGCGAAATTTTGAAATGACCGATATGTTATCCGGGCACTCTTTTTCTGAGGCAGAGTAGTTTTTCTCCTCCTTCGACAGACCACGGCTTGCATAGGCGATTACCTTTTCGCAACCGCTTTGCTTTTGGACCAGGACAGCACCCAAACCTATATCGCTGGCATCCGTGTGCATTTCTGTTTCTTCGTTTTCCTAGAAATGAGCGAGCACGGGTGGGTTTTGTATGCGTTGTTGCAGGTCGCAGAATGCTTTTTCTTGTGCGTTTTCCCAGGCGAATGGGTTGCTATCTTTTGTCAGGCGCGTGAGCGGCTCTGCAATGCGTGCGAAGCTTGCGACGAAGCGCCGGTAGTATGCGCACAGTCCGAAAAATCTTCGCACGCCCTTCTTGTCTTTCGGCCTTGGGAAGTTTGCTATGGCAAATGTTTTCGCCGGGTCAGGCACCACTCCCGCGGCGTTGACGACGTGTCCCAATGACTTGAGTTCCTCGTAAGCGAAGCGGCACTTTTCGGGCTTCAGCGTTAACCCCAACAAGCGAATAGCCTCGAGTACAGACTCCAACCTTGCAAGGTGTTCATCGAAAGTCCGGGCGAATACCACAACATCGTCGAGGTATAGGAGGCAGGTGTGCCACTTTAGGCCAGCTAGCACAGTGTCAATGACTCTTTGAAACGTTGCTGGCGCCGTGCACAGCCCAAATGGCATCAACTTGAGCTCGTATAAACCATTCTGGGTTATAAATGCAGCCTTCTCTCGGTCTCTCTCGTCCACTTCAATTTTCCGGTAGCCGGTCTTCAGATCCATCGATGAGAAGTACTTCGCGTGGCAGAGGTGGTCGAGGGCGTCGTCGATTCGTGGCAGGGGATACACGTCCTTTTTGGTAATTTTGTTCAGTCGCCGGTAGTCAATGCAGAACCTTAATGTGCCGTCTTTTTTCTTTACGAGTACGACCGGCGCAGCCCAGGGGCTTTTCGATGGCTGTATAATGTCGTCGCTGAGCATGTCGTCGACTTTTGTCCGGATAGCTTCGCGCTCGGGTGAAGAGACGCGGTACGGTGACTGTCGGGTAGGTCGGGCTCCATCTTCGGTTATTATCCGGTGCTTCGCCAGAGGTGTATGACGTAACTTTGAGTTCGACGAAAAACACTCGTTGTAGCGATGCAGCAAAGCCAATAACTTGTTCCTTTCTTCTTGCGGTAGCACCGGATTCACGTCGAAGAGATGCTGCGGAAACTTGAAGGTATCTCGGGTGCGCATTCAAATTCGGTGACTGTGATCACATCACTTGCTTGTTGCGCTTCTTCTAGAAACGCAATTGCAGCGCCTTTGTTAAATGCTGGTACTCCTCGGTGAAATTGGTGACCAAAACGTAGAATTTGCGTTGCTTAAACCGCGCAATGCCTCTTGCGACACACACACCACGGTCGAGAAGCAACCTTTGGTCACTCTCCACGATATCGTCCGCGTCAGGAGCAGCACCTTCACAGTAGACGGTGATCATCAAGCTTTCGCAGGGTGGCAGGGTGACATGATCATCGGCGATCCTTACAGCTGCACGGTGTCCGGCGTTCGGTTCCGGCGTCATGGAGTGATCGGAGAAAAAGTTATCGACTAGGTCTGTAGATAAATCATTGCGACGTTGTCCCTCAAAAAGTCCATTCCAAGAATTACGTCGCGGGAGCAGTTAGGCAAGATAACGAACGCGGCAGGGTACGTCGTGCCGTCTGTGGTGACGCGGGATGTTCATGTTCCACTTGGCGTCACGAGGTGGCCTCCTGCTGTGCGTATGTGCAGTACGTCCCATCTGGTCATAAATTTCTTCAGCTTAGACGCAAATGGTCCGCTCATTACTGAGTAGTCGGCTCCCGTGTCTACGAGGGCGGCTACATCAAAGCCGTCGATTGACACCTTGACGTCGGATTCAGCCTTCCTCGAGTTCCGGGTGTGTCGGGGCGTCGCATCTCGGCTTGTTCGTGTTGACGGTCGGGCACTGTGCGTCGTCGTCTTCTCAGCGGCAGTCTCGGTCATGTTGGGTACGCGTCGCGCCGTGTAGCTGTCGTCGTGTTCGGGAGTCTCGTCAGGGTTAGGTCGGGTCGTTGGGATGAGGGCATGACGTGAATCACTGTCTTCGGCGCGTCCTTTCGTCGTTGGAGGGTTTGCGGTTTTTCGCCGTAGAGCAACTTCACCTCAAGAAGTTGCTGCGTTTAGTTTTCCCCGCGTGGACTGGGGGACCTTCCACAGGCGAAGTCAGCACTGCTACAGCAGTTCGGCGATTGGTATGGGTAGGGCGACGGCGAACGGTTGAAACGGGCTGGGCCACGGCTGGTTTCAGATAGGTACTCGTCGATCTCACGTGGTCGTTGGCCAGGGAGAGGGCGAGATGCGCCGACTGAGAAACCACGCAGTCCGAATCTCTTGTATGGGCAGCGACGGTAGATGTGGTCGGCCTCTCCGCAATGGTAGCACAGAGGACGATTATCGGGTGTTCGCCATACGTCCGTCTTTCTCGGCGTCTGGTTTCGGGCTACCGGGGGTCGGGCGGGCGATAGTGGGCGGCGGTACGGCGGGGCATCTTGACGACGTTTTGGAGCAGGGCGGGGTCGACGAACAGCCGCGGAGTATGTCATAGCTTGTGGCTCGCAGGGTACCTCGGATGGCGTAGACGTTCCCAACGCTTGTTGCACTTCTTCCCTAATCACGTCGGTAAGGGTAGCGACTTGTGGCTGTGGCGGCATGGGGAGAAATTTCCGCAGCTCCTCCCTCACTATTGCGCGGATAGTCTCGCGTAGGCTATCTGCGGGAATGCGCATGCTGTCGACGCAATTCGCATTGGCCGCGCCAACAAAGTTCCGGTCATACTGCTGAGCGCGCATTTCGAGGGCCTTCTCAATTGTAGTGGCTTCGGTCACGAATTCGGCGACGGTTTTGGGCGGGTTGCGGACACGTCCAGCAAACAGTTCCTCCTTCAGACGCGCATTAAGAAGTGTAGCTTCTTTTCTTCCGTCATTTTGGGGTCCGCGCGGCAAACTAGTTGCTTCATATCCTCCATGAAGATCACGACCTTTTTGTTGGGGTGTTGCGTGCGCGTTTCCAACAAAAGGGCGGCTCGTTCTTTTCGCACGACGGTGGCGAACGTTTTGAGGAATTTGCTCTTAAAGAGAGTCCAGTCAGTTAGGGAGCTTTCATGGTTTTCAATCCACGTTCGGGCCGTATCTTCTAAATAGAAGAATACATGGCGGAAAGTTTCTTCGTCATCCCACCTGTTAAAAATGCGGACGCGCTCCACTTTCTCCAACCAGTCCTGAGGGTCTTCTCCGGGGGATCCTCGGAATGATGGGGGCTCCCGAGGTTGCTGCAGAGCGAAAGGAGGATTGTCGTGGTTGACCATGGTGCTGGTTGTGACGTCTTTCTTCTTCGCTTTCTCCGGTAGTAGACTGAGCTCGGGTGGTAAACCTTGCAGGCGGGGGCTGGCTCTTGTTGGACTGGCTTGGCGGCTTCCAGAGGTTGTAGAGCTCATGAAGGGTGCGTATCCCGAACCTCCACCAGATGTCACGAAGCCAAAGACGACGCAATTGTCTCCAAAGAAAATTGGTTTATTGGAGTGAAATTGTGCTCCCCTAAAAACTGAAAGACTACAGAGGCAGCAAAACAGCAGACAAGAAATCGACGTGCGTAGTTGAGTGCCGAGAGTCCAATACCCTGGCGTCTGCTCTGCAGGCTTTTTTATCTTTCGGCGCGCGTGGTTCTCGAACCGTCGATTCACATCTAGAACATTGTAGGTCCAAGAAGATTATTCTAGGCTGCTCACGTTAGATCGCATTGCTCTCCCTATCAGAAGAGATAACACATGCGGCACAAAAAAAAAATAATGGAACACAGGCTTCCCTTGGCACAAAGATAACACAGACCAGCGCAGCCGGGCGGTAAATGCAAAACATAAATAAACAAACCAAATGCATGGTTCGCGGCAATATTACAATACCATTTATTAAAAGTTTATCTGAAGCATACATCAAGCGGGTTCGCCTAAGCCATCAGGTGGCTTGTAGAGCGAAGCCCAAAGGACACACGTAGTATAGAAGTGTTCATTGAAAAAATTGCTGAGGAGCGCGACACAATAAATGTAGCGATAGTGTGAATTACCTATAAATGTACTGTACCATCAAAATAAAATGTTTCACGTATAGTATGGCGAGAAAAAGTTTGAAAAAGGAGTAATGTATCGAAAAAATCTACCCGAAGGGATAATACTGTACCCAAGCTAAACTAATTCACATTGCTTAGATGCGCCAAATACGAGAAAATTCCGTTAATTCCTGCATACATACATACAGGCATACATATGTAATGTAATTCTGGTTGTTTGTACAGATTTTATACAGAAAAGGCAGCAAAAAAGCGAAACAAGGAACACTACAAACAGGAAATACGTGAATTTTGAAACAACAAGGAAACCACTTTTGGGCTTAACATGCAGGTAATCAGTATAGAATCAGGGTGGTTTTTCGATGTGCATAGCCCTCAAAGTTTGTCGCAGCGATTGCATTTATTGGTAAGCTTTTATTTCTGACGAGGTTGATTGATTGATTGATTGATTGATTGATTGATTGATTGTGGGGTTTAAAGCGCCGACGCAACGCAGGCGATGAGGCGCGCCGTAGTGGAGGGCTCCGGATTAATTTTGACCACCTGGGGATCTTTAACGTGCGCCGAAATCTCGTACACACGGGCGTTTTTGCTTTTCGCCTCCATCAGAAAAAGCGGCCGCCGCGGCCGGGAATCGAACCCGCGACCTCGTGCTCAGCAGCGCAACACCCTTGCCACTGAGCCACCGCGGCGGGTATATCTGACGAGGTGACGTTAAAAATAGTGGGAACCTAAGATGACCTAAGGTATTTGCCAAATCTGGTGCGGGATTTAGGAATGTAATAAGAATGACTTTGTCGTAGATTTTGGTGGTTAACTTTGGTGACTTTGTACACGCCGTCCCAGAAATGCTTTAGAATAAGAGTTTCAATAAAGAGGTTCGGTAGGTTAGGCAAACGAACAACTTGAAAGATGCTAGAGAGTGGCCGTTCATCAATTGAGAAAGCAACACTTTCTAATATAAATTCCAAAAGACGGTCAGTGCGATGGTGGCAGAGACTTGAACAGTGGAATCATTCTTTGACAAACCGTCGTACCAGGGATTTTATGTGGTATAGTAAGCAGGCAGTTCTACGCAGTTTGACACACAGGTTAGAAAGGTGAGTGTTCCAAAGTAAACCGGAGTCAAACCATATAGCTAAATACTTGACCGAGTCACAGAACGGTGTGGGCACGCAAGAGCAGTTAGTGCGCTGTGAATCGTGCAAGTAAAGTTCAGTATTTAAAGAAACAGTTTTGAGCGAGTTTCTGAAACAAACTAATTTCGACTTCTCTGGGTTAATGTTTAACAAATTTGAATTGAACTAGTTAAATACCTTTAAAATTTCTTCTTGAAGGAGTTTCATAGCGCCGAAGAAACTGATGTGGGTAGCTATAAGAGCTGTGTCATCAGCGTATTGAAAGAGTTTGCATTTGCGTAAAGCATTTCGCATGTCATTAACATAGACATTGAAAAGCAATGGGGAAAGAATGGAACCTTGCGGTACGCCAGCTTTTAGGTGGGCAAAAAACTGCGGACTCTTCCCACTGAGACAAGTTGAGAGCGGTAAGATAAAAAGCGCGGAAGAATTTTATAAAATCCACCCCGAAATCCATAATTGTAGAGTTTGTCTAGAAGAATAGCATGACTGGCAGTGTCGAACGCGTTAGCAACATCTAGAAACAGAGCGCAGGAAATGAAATTATTATCAAAAGATTCATATAGGACATCACCAAAATTTTCAAGGAGGATCTTAGTACTTTTGTTTTCAACAAAGCCATACCGGCATTCTCAGAGGCATCCATGACTGTCTAAAAAGTTTTCATTGTTGTAAATATAGGTTTTTCGACGATTTTCGCGAGGCAAGATAGAATCGAAATTGGACGATAATTTCGAATTGCTGTGCGATCACCAGATTTATGAAGGGGGCGTACGACTGCCGTTTTTAGTTCTGATGGAATTATTCCGAATAACAATCATAATAATCAATCGAATCAACCTTCATTTTAGCTGCCCAGGAACAACCCTAGGGTCTTGGTACTGGTACACCATATACAAAACATTCATCAAAACAAACTAAAAAAGACAACACAACACACAAAACTGTATCCATGACAGAAAGAATAAAGTAAAAATAGTTAGAGAAATCTCAGAAGGCAAAACAGCAAAAATAAAAAAGAAAACCGGAGGCCTTGTGTTGCAAGCCATGACACTCGGACAGCGAAACGTTCAAGGCACGTAAAAAATAGGAAATATACAAGCAAATACTCAATGAACATGACAGAGATAGGTTATACGCATAAAACGAAGGTTTTATAACAAAATGTTAGGAAGTGTTAAAATGGAAAGAAGTTCAGTGTTACAAGCACTGACACTCAAACCTGCAGAAATTCAAGCAACGCAAAACCAGGAAAAGTGAAAAACAAACAAGCAAGAACATGATTTGCCTAAAATTATTACGGCACATAAATTTGGAATGACATAAAGGCACTTAAGCTACAACAGTTTTCAAGTCATTAGAGAACAAAGGAAAAGAGCTCTGGAATATATCAAAACGATCGGAATATTCATTACATGCGCACTGTATTCTGCAGATGTACGAGCGTCTTCTACTTAAAGAATATGTTCTAAAAGTTCGAAATGTTCGGAAAAATTTGTTCGGCAAGTCGGCATTGATAAGCGTAACCAAGTCATCACACATAAAATCCCCATGAAGAAGTTTATAAAGAAAGATAATATCAGCTCGCATTCGTCGACACCGAAGAGAAGGAAGACTTTTCAGAGGAGGCACACTGCCGTTTGCGTCTTCTGGCACATGACGGAAACGGTGCTTAAAGATAGAAAGGAACTTATTTTAAACCCTTTCGATACGGTCAATATTGGACTTGCAAGTTCCATTCCAAACAACAGAGCCATATTCGAGAAGAGATAAGCAGAGAGTCGAATACAACTTTAAGAAAGGAAGAGGACCTTTACACTCTCTAGAATACCTGCAAACAGCACCCAGACATCGAAGAGAGCGACAGGTAAGTTGTGTAACATGAGAAGAGAAAGTCAGAGAAGAATCAAATAGTACTCCCAAGTCCCGAATTTCGGTCACACTCAGCAATGCAGTGCTTGCAGTTTTATAGGAGTATTGCAGCTGTTGAGGTTTTCTACTATATGAGACAACTTTCGTTTTTGAGGGGTTCAAAATTAGGTCGTTTTTGGTGCACCAGCGATAGAATGACACAATATCAGCCTGAAGATAATTACAGTCAGGAAGATTACGCACTTCTCTAAAGATTTTCATATCATCAGCATACAACAAAAAAATAAGAATTTTGAATTACAGAAGCAACATAGTTAATGAAAAGAGAAAAAAGAAGGGGGCCCAGAACGGAGCCCTGGGGAACACCACTGGTTGCTTTGTACCTAAATGAAGTTTGACCATTAACACTTACATAGCAATATCGCTGCTGGAGATAGCAACGTATAACACCCACCAAAGAAACGTGTAAATTTAACAGGATAAGCTTGGCAAGCAATAACGAGGGGTTGACTACATCATAGACCTTGCTCATGTCACAGTAGACCACATCAAGCTGGCTTCTACCAACAATTGCTGGGACAGCCTGCTCCATGAAGCACGCGAGGTATGTGGAAGTTGAACGACCACGCATAAAGCCATGTTGATTAGGAATGAGGACTTGTTTAAGTGAGAACGACATGACCATATGAAGAGATAACTCGAATATTATAGAGGCGGAACAAAGGCGCGAGACTGGCTTATAGTTTATGGCGTCAGTTTTCGGGCCTGACTTGAATACAGGGAATACGCGAGAGATTTTCCATGAGCGAGGGAACGTGCCACACTGAAGACAGTTATTGAATATTGAAGTGCATACAGGAACGAATCTGTTTTCTTATGTTTTTAGAATGGCTACAGGAATACCATCTGGCGCACAAGAAAGCGACGGCTTAGGCGCTTGATGCTGGTTTGCACGATGTTCTCATCCAGTTTGAAACAACCAGAGGTACCGCCCTGGTGACAAGGGACGCTGCTGTTATTCCTACTACCACTAATTCCAAAAAAAGAAGAAAACTGACGAGCAAAGCAGTCGGCCACCTCCGCAACCTTATTACCGTTGGAGTCTAGTAAACGAATAGATTCTTTAGTTTTACTAGATCTAGAATGAATGTACTTCCAAAAGGCTCCCGGTTGATGGGTTGCTTTAGCTTCTACTGACGCCACAAACGAAGCATGATCACGCTTGGGCAATATTTTGCTTAGGATGCGTAGGCGCCGGAACTCCTGAGCGAACTGGTTCGCACCAGAGCGCTTCCTCTTTCAGGGCATCCCGAAATTCAGAAGAAAACCAATGTGGGAACTTGAACTTCTTTGGTAAATATTGCGGAATGTATTTCTTCATACCCAAAAGCACAATCTCAGTAAAACGGTCAACTTGTTCATTGACATCAGATTGGTCAATGACTGTCGATCAAGGGGCAGCAGAAAAGTAACTATACAGCCCAAAGTAATCTCCCCGGGCGAACGCGTAGCGAGGTTGCGTGTTGCTGGAACTAACGGAACAGTGGAGCATTGTAGGAGGGCAAGAGGAAATAGAAAGAGGAGGATGAAATCTGTCGGGTATAACTAAAGAACAATCAAAGCCCGACACACTAACCTCATCAAAATTCGGAAAAACACAGGTCCAGAATGTTTCCACTGCAGTTTTCCATGTGATTACATTGTGCCATGGAAGTGAAAGACGAAAAATCTAGTAATCTATTACCCTTCTGTTCAAAGTGGTGGTCATGGTGGGAACAGGTTAGATGGCTCCACTGAACGCCAGGAGCGTTAAATTGTCCAAGAAGGAGGACCTTGCGGTTGCAATGAGTAACAAGCTCCTGTTCAATGGAGGAGATTAACTGATCGAATGCGTCAGGAGCTACATCAGGGGAAAAAAACACCAACTACAAGTTTTTCAGTTTTAAAGATAGGAATTTCTACCCATACAGACTCATCTGCGTTCTCAATATCACTACGCAGCACACACGAGAGAGATTTGTCGACGGCAAGGACCCCACCCCCTTTTTGTTTGCTTCCCATCAAGGCACGATCACAACGATATACATGGTAACTTTGAGGAAAATAATCACTGGATAGGATATCAGGACACAACTAAGTTTCAGAAATAGCTATAAACTGAAAACAAGAAGCCAGAACATTACCAAAGAAGTCGGTTGCCTTGGTACGAAGACCTCGCACATTCTGATAAAACACATCAAAAGTAGTCACCATTATTTTTCCTATGTGTCGCTCATAATAATAATAATAATAATAATACAATACTACTACTACTACTACTACTACTACTAATAATAATAATAATAATAATAATCAATCAATCATGTTTATTTACGTGCCCAGGAACAGCCAGAGGCCTGAGTGCTGGCGCACGGGTAGTTACATGAAAACAAAATACAAGAAACATGTAACAAGAAACAAACAAGCGACAAGACACACACAAATTGAAGTAGTGAAAATGACAGAAATAAAGCACAGGCGGAGCCTGGGTACAGGTTAAAAATAAAACATGCCTATTTTGCTCTGCCTGTCATAAAGACCACACGACAGGCAGAGCAACAAAGTTTGACAGTAATACAACAAAAACTACGGCAAGAGTGTAAAGACAAATGATAATACGAACAAATGACAGCAAACAGTTTCAAAAATAGGCAACTATCAGTTGGATAGACACAACTGCAGAGAAACCAAATTCCAGAAAAAAAAAGAACGACAGACATATCATAGGTGTTTAACATACTGTATTCAACAACGCTGTACGGTAAATTGTAAAGGATTTCTGAAAGATGTCAAGGCGTTCAAAGAAGCGGTTGTAACAATTCTGTATTCTGTGAAGAAATGTAAGGTCTGCACGCATACGTCTGCAGTTCAAGGAAGGGATGGAAGGGACTATGGGTAAGTCAGAATCAGGATGAAAAGTGTGATTGTGATGACGGGGTGCTTAAATATAGATAAAAAATTCTTCTTCACACGTTCTATTAATTCACTACTAGATTTGGAGATGCCGTTCCAGGCAACAGAAGCATATTCTCACTGTGGTATACATATTGCATTGTATAGCATTAGAAATGGATCTGGAGAAGAGAATTCCTTTGTAATCCGACACACATTTCCAAGACTTCAGAGTGCTCGCCTGGTGATGAGCCTAATATGAGGAGAAAAAGAAAGGGTACTGTCGAAAAGCACCCCTAGGTCCCTAATTTCCTCAACTTTTTGCAGAGGAGCTCCCTCAATACTGTAGGAAAACAGCAGACGGTGGGTTTTCCGGCTGTAGGTGACAACCTTTGTTTTAGTGGGGTTTAAAATTAGGCAGTTTTTCCTGCACCAGACCGATAATTCCGACATATCCCTCTGCAAGGCACATCATTCCGGAACACCGGTAATGTGCCTAAATAGTTTGACATCATCAGCATAGAGAAGAAAAGGGTTTGTTAACACTGTTGACACATCATTGATAAAGACACAAAACAATAATGGACCCAGCACAGAACCCAGGGGTACACCACTTGTTGCAGGGTAAACACTAGACTTTTTTTGTAGTTAACATCTACATAAAAGGACCGGTCAAGGAGATAGTTGGACAACAAAGCAACAAGGCTTGGGTCAACACCGGACTTAGCAAGCTTGTTAATAATAACTGATGGTTCACCACATCAAGCGCCTTCCTGAGGTCAAAATAAATAACGTCCAACTGGCCGTTTTCACAAACTGCAGCCGAAGCCTGTGTCGTAAAGCTTTCAAGATTTATGACCGTCGATCGACCCGAGAAAAAGCCGTGCTGATTTGGGATCACAACGTTCTTGACGCAGGCAGCAAGAACTTTGTGCAGAGCTGACTCAAAGAGTTTTGAGGCGACACAAAGGAGTGAGTTAGGGCGATAGTTAGAAACGGCTGACTTTTCACCAGACTTAAATATTGGAAAAATTCGAGCGATCTTCCATGCACGAGGAAATTTACCTAAAAGTAAGCAGTTATTATAAATGGAAGTTAAGACAGGCACAAAAATGTTGCCGTACGCCTTCATGAGGGCTGCTGGAATTCCATCTGCACCACAGGAAAATGATGGTTTTATCCGTTGAAGGCTATCATTGGCAATTTTTTCATCGAACATGAGTGTGTTAAAGTAGAGTTATTAAACAATAGGCGTTCGTCGTTGCCATCTGGCAGTTGAAAGACAGAATGAAAGTACTGAGCAAAACTGGTGGCAACATTCTCAACCTCTTCACCATCGGAATTAAGCAGGCTAACGTGTTCTTTAGACGCGTTAGAACGGCCGCGTACATACCTCCAGAATTCAGCCGGTTTCTGAGACGCAGCAGCCTCTAACGATTCTATGTATATAGAGCTGGTGGTCAAGCCGGTAGAGCATTTTACAAAGTGAGCGATACCGACTAAACTCCGCTTTCTACTTGTCAAGCCCAGAACGCTTGGCCTTTTTTGTGGGCGCTGTCCTTAAGTTTAAGCGAACTTCGAAGTTCTTTAGAAAACCAGTGGGGAAATTTGGAAGGAACAGGCTTATAACAAGGGATGTACTTTTCCATGCCACTTCTGACGATTTCGGTACAACGTCGAACCTGTTCGTCAACATCATTGACATCCAAAACACTAGACCATTCAGCGGATGAATAAAGTGATACAGCCCAGCATAATCTCCACGCTTGAAAGCATATCGCGGGACTGCACAATTGTCAACACCGCCAGAGCGATGCTGGTTCGCGACCGAGACAGAGACAATAAGAGGGGGGTGAAACTTGTCGGAGTGCACAAGGAATATTTCGGAGGCACACACTTGTACGTTTTTTAGGTTGAGAAGCACACATCTAGAACATTACCACAAGAGTTTTCTATGCGGCAAAACTAACAATAATAATAATATTAATAATATTAATTTTATTGTTTACAATTCAGTGTACATACGGGCCTGCCTAAGCCACGAATTGGGTTTGTGGGGCAGAGCCCGGACGCTGGGGAACATCCAGGACACAAAAGGTAAGAGCCGACACATGAAAAAAAACTGTGGTTGATTGCTCTGTCATATGGATCAGTAAAACACGAAAGCGAAATCATGTGCAGAGAAACATGAGCAGCCAAATCAGCAGCTGAGCATGATTTGCGGGTGTGCGACTGTCTTGTGGGTGTGCTTGGCGAGCGACGGCCTGCTGGCGGGTCGCTTTGGCATGGTCTATTGGCGTCATTTTCGTGACGGATATGACGTCAGTGAAATCGTGGGGCATCCCGGCATCAAACACTTTCGTGTTAAAATATAAAACCTTGAAGCGAACAACTCTAAGTATAACTTACTCTTTAGTACTGAAGGTTTCTTCCCCGCAAGGAGACCCTGTGTGCATGGGTGCACCGTTTAGAGGCCGCGTGCTTCTTTATACTGGCGTCACTTCAGTGACAGATATGACGTCAGCGAAATATTGGTATATCCGGGAATAAAACACTTTTGTGTTAAAAATCGAGAATAGGAAGGGAGACAAAGGAAATTTAGGTAAGCATTTGGAGAAGCTGCGACTTAATTTGCTTGCGGGTAATCCCAGAAAGAAAGACATCAGGGCAACTCGTAGAAAGTGCGCGGGACCTAGAAGCAACGAGCATGTTCCCCAACATGAGTGCGAACACGCGGTATAACAAAACTATCACGTGGGCGCAGGGCACGAGCCGGAGAGTATCTGTCACAAAACTCTTGCGTGTGCAGATATTAAAAAAAAACACCTGCGTTTACGCTGTTTTAGCGATTAAATATGTTACTTCCCCCCCATTCCCCACTTTTGTGCGAATGCAGGGCGTTACGCGGTCCTGGCTGGGGGTGGGGGGAATAGTCTGCACAGAATGCTACGCATTCAAAGAGGAGCATTAGGGCGTTTTCCAACTATTACAGCAGGGTGCATGTTGATTTTCCTTTTTCCTCTTTCACAGGTTCAGGTTCAGGTGGCGATTGGGCTGGCTCATGTTTGGATTTCAATGCCATATTGACTAGTCTAGTAAGCTCACCCATAGTGTTTGCGTTCATCTCTTGTACATTTTTCATCCAATTGCTTGTCGTGACGAAGTTTTCACTTTGTCTCTTTTCCAGAGCGACCGCTTGTTCGTTAACGCTTTTTAGTACTTTCTCCTGCAGTTCACACTGCTTGCGCATCATGCCACTCATGTCTTTTACTGTAGTATCCAGAGTTGTTGTTACATTTGTAAGTGACTTGGTCATCGCCCTCATCAATGTCCTGTTCCTCCTGCCTTCATCCCGTTGTACCTGGAGGAACATCTGGAACCTGGAAAGAAAACAGAACAAAGGGTTTATGATCCGGACTTAAAAAAGATGAAGCCATGCGCTGCATGGCCGTTCCCCCATGCGTGAGTAAGGGCACTATTTTCGATTACCTCGAAGAGGGAAATTTAGGTACTCGCAGATTTTCCCGGAGGAATGCGATATTGGTAAGCGACGCTCGTATTGGGTGATTTGCGCCGTCGGTGGTGGAGTACGCCAAAACGCCTTGCGCTAAAGACAACTTTATCTACGTGCTCCCGTGAAGACGATGATGATGACGCCCTTGAAGTGTTTGGAACTCTGGAGCATTGACTCTGGATAATGTGTTGACTGTGCCAGTTTTGCCCGCGTGCTCTGTGGGAGCAGCTCTCGCTCGCCGTTCGCAGCTTGGACGGGCGCGCCCACAAGTGTAGCGCTGTATCACGCCACGACTGGTGCTAATGAGTGTTGTCGCTTGCACCACGCCACAACGCACGTTAGTTCGCTCGCTCTCGGCGGGCAGTTCACCTTCTATCGCAGCATGGGTAGGTCGGGCATGGTTCGCTTCGTGGAATAGTGGGCAGCCAGTGAAGAATGTAAACGTTCCTGATAATCGCAGAACAATGATCTACAATAACGTATACAAAACATTGGTGTTCGGGTAAGGCTCACCGAAATGAAAGGGTTTCGCTTTGGTGGATCGATAGCTTTGCGTTTTCATTTCAAAGACCGATTTTGGTAAAAGTGCTTTCTTTTTTGTATTGCAGTCATCGCGTTTCGATTTTGGTTTTTTTGGTTCTGACTCCCCTGTTTGCTGAGGGAAAGAACCCAAAAATGTTTTAGTCCTGCTGATTGATCACCTGAACGCTCAGCCAAGCCGCGGGGGCAAATCACTCCAAGATTGTCACTGCAAGTTGTTCCGACTCGAGCCGGAATATATTTAAATAGTGCTGACATAGAAACGCTGTCCTGACGCAATCGTTCGCAGAACTTTGGAGAATTGGTTAAAATTCCTTCAGGTGTAATATATACGGGGGCTACGTCCCTTCTCCTTTTGTGAAAAACCAGGATACTCCATACTACAGTACGAGCGATATTTTACTGCCCACAATTTGGCCCACTGTTTGTATTGGGAAGGTAGAGCGTGCTATTTCAAGACGACAGAAAAATCATACTGGCGTTAACTTAACGCAAAGGTTATGAACAAGAAGAACCCGTAAATAACCTGTATCCGTGCAATTAAACTTTCACTTTCAGTCATTTGGGCTTGTTCTCCGAGTGTTCACAATCTGAACTTTGGATCTCCAAGCAAACTGCTTCACGATGAGATGAAGGTACACTGGTTTACCTGAACTAATGCGTCTCCGGAAAGCACCGGTTAGCACAGGAAGCGGTCTACGATAGGCGAGGGTTTACCGGTATTCCTATTTGGCCGTTTTTTCTCCCGCATTTTATCATTTCGTCTCGGCTATTTGGAAGGTGCTGCAAAATGTCCTCCAAGGAGAACGGTTGCATCTTTTTGTCCGTTTCCAATACCGTGTGTTACCAAGGCCCAGCTGTTTCCTTTGACCGTTGCAGGATAGCGTCAGTGCCTGACGACCCTAGCTGTGGGATACCATGACAGAATAGCGAGAACAACCGCCTTCTTTCTTGAAAATAAGACATCAGGCAGCTGGATCTCAAGCCGAGACAGTGTGCCAGCGTTGACACTAAACACTTTATTACCCATCTCTGGGCACCTTCAGCACTTATGTGGTATTCTCCAGGGACCCTCACCGAATAATGGCCCTGTATGGGTCGTCGGAAGAGGTCTTGTGCTGACCAGTCAGGGAATTTCTATCCGTGACATCCATTTAGAGCGACTAGCACCTCGACTTCGGTACACACCAGCCGCCGTATAGACCTCCATTGTGAGCTGTACAACGCTCGTCGTCTAAAGGCAAGAATACATGCAGCGAATGCGCGACGAAAAGACGACGATCAACGCCCGGCGACGTCCGCCCTACACGCGGCGGCGGAAAAAGCATCGTTCGCAGCCGATCTTTTTAGGCCAGAAAAGTCTGTGGAGCGGCAAACAAAAGGGACCAATCAGGTCCTCCAATATCGCCCCCATGCCTTGTACGGACTGCTGGCGGACGGCTGCTTTGGAAGCATTCGAAAGCGAAAGAGTTTGATAGACCGGCGCTCGTCAACGGCCTACTCGACTTCAAAAAAAAAAAAAAAAAAAAGCTAATGACACCTGGCTGCTTGAGGTCCGCTTCGCCTGTGCTATCTTCGAGGGTATTTGTCGGCAGCCGCCGAAAATCCTGTCACCCCTGTGTCTTGTGTTGAACAGCTTTGCTGGTCATCCAGCTTCACAAAGTGGAATGGCTGGCAATTTTCTCTTTGTCAAAGATTTCGCAGTCACTTAGTATTTTGTTTGAGTACTATAGTAATACAGCTGAACCTCGATTTAGCGAAGTCACCGGGACCCGCAAATTATTCCGTTAAATCGGGAACTTCGTAAAATCGGGAGGACTACAAATTTCGTTCGAAAGAACGACAAATTTATTGCCTCGAGAAAAAACTTGTGATTTTCGCCTGCGCGCCCTTTGTGAGCAGCGTGAGCGCACACTTGTCGTAGCTGGCCAGTGAAGTCACAGCATCCTCGACGCCCTCCTGGGCCCCAGCAAACCACCTCAGAAGGCCGACGTCGTCCATAATATCGCTTGGAGGTGGCAGCGGAGCTTCGATGGTATCCGGATCATTCGCCTCTTCAGAATCCTCTCGCACAGCGGAGACAAACTGCACTATTTCCTCGTTGTCGGCAACTTCTGTTGTGTCAGTGGGCGCGTCTGCGTCGGCGTTCACAAAGTCGTCAAAGTTCTGATCTGCGGCCATCTCGTCACGCCGACGAAGATCTTCCCAACAGGGCGATGCCTCTTCCTGTTCGTGTTGCGGGCTTGTGGAGCCCGCAACACGAGCTAACAGCACACTGCCAGCTCGTGTGGTTGCGCTGCGCTGGCAGCACACTGCCAGACATTCTAGACGCCATAAATTCGGAAAAAAACTCTTTTTCTATGCATCTTTCCTCCCGGAATGCGTCGTTAAATAGGGTTTGGCGGCGAAGCTTGTTTCGTTATGTCGAGTTCGTAAAAGCATTAAGCCTACGGGCAACTGCGGGGGGAATCCGAACTTGTTCGTTAAATCAGAAAATTTGTAAAATCGGGTTTCGTAAAATCAAGTTTCCACTGTACTTGAAAGTATTTTGTCTCCCTTTGGTGTCTTACTCTGGCCAGGTATTTTGATTATTTCGCGCTACAGTCCAACTATCTCAGCTGCTTATTGGGCGGAATGCAGTGTGGCCTCAAGACTAAAATGTTACTTCCTTGGCGATGGAGGGATTGTGCAATATTGAGGAAGGATTTAAAAAAAAATCACAATTTGGGGGCCTGACGCGCCGAAGCTATACCTGGATTACCAGGAGCGCCGTAATAGAGAGCTCTGGATTAATTTTGACCGCCTGGGGATCACGTGCTACAGTGAAGTCCCGTGCGCTGAATTGTCGGCGCACGGGCGTTTTTGGTTTTCGCCTCCCTCTGAAGAGCGGCAAACAAGTGAGAAAGGATGAAAAATTCCGCCCTGTATCGGCTTGCTTTGGTAAAAATGCTGTCGGAAGACAATTTTGCCACCCATGCCGCCTAGGGCCCTTATCTCTACCCCCCTCCCACCCTAAGCTCCATTTCACTGCCCTTTCGCTCCTCCTGTATGGATTGCAATCGGGTTTAGCTCAATTCATTTTGAATTTGCCATGCTCGCACTGCTTCCTCGCTATCTGCTAAAATTAGGTGTTTCTTGTGTGCTTAGAACAACACGAGCCGACGTCTTTTGCTTAGTGTATGCTTTTACCTCGCGGGCGTTGAACGCCGTTTCTAAATATGGGTTTTAACGCGCCTACGCTTCACAGGTGATGAGGCGCGCTGTAGTGGAGGGCTCCGTATTATTTTGACCACCTGGGGATCTTTGGCGTGTGCCGAAATCTCGTACACACCGGCGTCTTTGCTTTTCGCCTCCATCAGAAAAGCGGCCGCCGCGGCCCGGATCGAACCCGCGACCTCGTGCTGTGCAGCACAACGCCTTAATCACTGAGCCGCGGCGGCGGACGTTTGGAATCGTTTCCGAACATTGTGTGCGTGTTTATGAAATCAATCATGGATATTCACAACTGAATGAGCAATTATACTTAGAGTTGCGCGCACCCTTTGCCCTATTTTATAGGCCTAACCAAGTCCACTGTAATGTGATAAATTATTTTATGACAGTAGAAAAGATATTTTTCCTCTAGCTTTCCGGCATAAAACGTTTCAGCATCGCTGGGAGCGTGAGCTTGTATTTGAATTTTTTCGGCCTGCACACCTTTGGCTTGGCCTAGAAAATTTGACAGAGGCTGTAGTTATAATTTGCCTCAAGCATACTCCCATCTTCTTTTCGCGGTTAATATTTTGTGCGCGTGTAAGAGGTGACAGCAGGACTAGTCGTTTTGAACCATCTTGCCTATTTATACTTCGTGTTCTAGCATTCTGTAACGTGTCAGGAAGATTTTATAGAGTGAGAGACAGGCAGGCAGACAGCAGACAGACCGAAAGTATGGATTTCAGGCGCCCAAGAAACGATACCGCCCTTAAAGGGGCCCTAAATAGGCTGCCAAATGTTACGATTTTGCGTGCGCAGTCACTGGAGTACTATCCAAGGAACGTCATCCCGCAAAAATTGTTTAAATGCGTTAAGTATTAGCCGAGTTATCGCTCATTAAAAGGGGCCACCCATAAGGCCTGGGGCTCTCCTCCTCTAGTAGCTCCTCCGAAGCACTGTGGAAGCCGCGACGTCATCGACCCGGCGCAAGACCACCGAGAGAAACAGGGCAATCCATCACCCTCCTTGATGTACGTGCAGTCATTGGCTGCGCCAAGCCCTGCGCGCGCTTTTTTTTTTTTAGCACTCGACGAGCATGCTCCGCCCACCAGATTCCGGTTGCACGGTGAGCGCTGTCGCTGTGGTTCGCGTTCGCGGCGCCGCACTGGGCAGTGTCTCGTGCGTCATAGAGGCGCGTCAGAGCCGGAAAGAACTGCGTCAGAGCGCGCAAGTGTGGCGGCAAGGTATGGTTGGTGAGCCAGGGGAGGAAGTGAAATCTTTTTTTCGTGTTTGTGCGGCCCCTGCTTTACGCAGAGGTGTAATATTTGGTACACGTTGTCGTGAAGGGGTACTCTAGCGATTGCGCGATTAAAATGGCGACATTCGGAAGCCTATTTAGGGCCCCTTTAAGAGTTGCTTTGGCGATGGAATTAAAAATATTGGCGTACTGATTCTGGCAATTCTGGATAGGTGCGAGTTGAAGTCATTTGTAGCGGCGTTCTTCTTTGTGGGGTGTGCAATGGCTGAACAAATATATTACGTGAAAATGGTTGTTTTCTTATAAGCAACGCTTCAGGGTGCGCAGGTAAGCGGTAACGGGTGTTGAAATGCTGAAAGAGCTCGTCAATTTATTTAAGGTTCTTTTTTTTAGAAAACGTGCGAGGACAGAAACAAAATTCAAAGGAAAAGGACGAAATACGACATGCGTTAAACTCAAAATATATTACTTACATTGTAGCCAATTCTCCAGGATTCTGAACTTGAGAGGGTGCTGGCGCATCATGGGGCGTCGAAGCACTGCCGGGAATTAAGAAATGGTAATTTTTATGAGAGCGTCAGCGTTCCTAACATGGGTTTCTGGCTATTCCTTCTTTAAATTACTGCTTTCCATGTTGATGCTGATATTTACCATAACCCCGCACGCATCACCGCAATTTCTTAAATCTTTAAGGGACACTGAAGTTATTTGTAAACATTGCGGGATTACTAGCGCAAATTGTAGTCCGGAGTCCATAGGCCATGTTTTGACCACTATGAGTGCTTTTACACGAATTTATTGAGTAGAAAACTCAATTCGAAAATGCTGTCCTCCTCTCTGCATCCTCGCCAATTTTCTGTGGCGTTTTCGTGTGACGTCAGGAGGAGATGACTTGGCTTGACCATTGACTGAGCTACTGCACGGCTCGCCGACCTTCCGGGTGAGTCAGTCGGCCCCGCGTTTAGTCCCCCGGCCGCCGACGGGTCGTCGCAATTCGTTCGCTCAGTTGAAACGAAGCCACGACACATTTGTGAATGGAAGACTGTGCCTTTCTTTACTTTGTTAGTTTGTACCCTGTATCTAGCTCCAAGTACAGGTCGCTCCACAGAAGCACTGCACAAGCGCTCATGCGACGCTTCGCTGGCTGGTGCGTTAGTAGGAAACTTTAAGGCCACTTGAAGGCGGGAGAAGAGCCAGCGAAGTCAATATAGGTACTAAGGGAATAAAATCAACTGAAACGTTAACCATACAGCCTAAACCCAGGGAGCAGGAAGCATTTTTTTGTGGTGGGTGAACAAGCACAGCGGGCATTAGCACGACTACGCATCTGTGAACGCTTTCCCGTCTAAGAAATGCAATTGCTAGACGTGAGATATTGTGAAAATTTGGGGGACGCTTACTGCACGAGCGCTACACAACAAATAGTCACCTAAGCTGCTTGAAATACGAAAACTAAATAAAAAGTGTAAACTGGTTATACATTATATAGCTCATATTTCGATGGTCGGCAGCGCTCTCCCGTGGCCGAGTGGTCTGAAGCGCTAAGATTGTTTTGAGAGTCGAAAGTTCAAGTCCCCGAGGGTACATTTCTTTTTTTTTTGTAAGTTGATTTTTCTCGTTTTCGGCCGATGTTTTCTATACTGAGTTCCCCATTTTCGAGTCGTAACAGTCTCTGCTCCACGAGCGAGTTCGCAGAACGCGCGCAGACTGACACTGACGCGCTAGTGAGTTCTCGTTGGCGTGCTGTTGCCATAAGCACCGACTGCTTGCGGGCAGTGGGCACAGGCCAGAATCTGCAGACCCTTGGCCTGGTGCAAACACGCCCTTTTACGATACAGGCATGAGTGAGGAAAGCTCCAAATATGGGGGAAAAGCGCATGGCATTTCAACGTTTGCGGTGACGCGGAGGGCGTTCATTCACTGCGTAGTCCTCGGCTAGGGACTGCTACGATTCCAAGCCGTCCTGGGAGGCTTATCTTTGGCATTTTACAGCCGACAACATGGCAGAAGTGCGGTATGACGATTACTGAGATATTGAGAATCCCCATTAAATAAAGTCGGATGTCAAGCATGTTGTTTTACAGAACCGAAACCGAAACTTGTTTGAATTCTAATTGTGGGCATCGTCCAATCACGGTGCATCTCCTCCCGTCGTCACAGCGTTTAGTTGGTGCGGCCGCAGCAGACTGCGCATGCTAGTTTTTCTTCTTTCGAGCTTTATAAAATAATTACCGACTTGTCAACCGGATAAGTGATGAAAAGTGTGTTAGTTTGAGCCAGTCTACGCAGTGCAAGTAAAAACGGGAGCTTGACAAATTCACTTCAGTGTCCCTTTAAACTTTAAACGAATGTCACGTAGGTTAAATGGTGAGTAATCATTGTCACATTCATGAAGAGATACGGGCTCTAAACAATATTTCTCAACCAAAAATTGACATTCGAGTGCAAGGATTCCAAAGAGGAAGCCCGAAAGTAAATATTTAAAAAAAAAAAACTTGGGTGGACGTCATCTGTAGGCCATGTGCTCGAAGAAATGTTACAACAGCGGAACTTTACTATTATAATAAATGATAAATTACATTCGAGAACTGCTGAAAGGATTCAAACCGGTTATTTACCAAATGCCTTAAACACGATATCCTAATGTTGCTTGTTGTCGTAGTACGCAATGCCGCTGTATTGCAGGACTATTTAAAGTTTCCTTCCGTGCGTCAACACTGACGCCGAGGCATCCTCCAACCAAGCTAATGAGGACCCATAGGCAATTATTACACATTACACCCGTAGAGATGGACGAAGCAGGATACTTGAAACAAATATTTTTGGGTGTTAAAAATACCCACAATTAAGTATTTCTCTGACAACAGTGGCCGCGATGAACATGTCACCACATTTCTTAAGCACTGCCCTTACTATTGCTGCCTGCAGTGAGCGACGGAAGGCCATGGGTGGATAGCGGTGTTTTAACAGCGGAGCTGTTGAGGGGCTCGCAACGTCCGGTGTTGTCTGTCACGCCAGGCGGAATGGCCCCGCTGGGCGCATGTGGGTCTGCGAGCGGTTGCTCCATCTGTGCGCGACACTCCTGATCATGTTCCCCTTCTGTTCCCAGAGCCGCCTACCGACGACGAAACCACCTCGTGGCGGTTGCAGTTGCGAGTTGTTGGAACGACATAGTGTTGCTAGCGGATAATGCGAAAGACCTGCAGAAGGTGGCCGACATTTGCGGTAATGTAGCAACGTACCTAGGCCTAAAGTTTAACCCACAGAAATCAAAAGTCATAGTGTTTAACGAGAAAGCTAATGCAGCACCGGTTAGAATTCAACAGGAAGCATATACACCATCAGTAAATCAGTATAAATACTTGCAGATCTAGCTTAAGGAAAAAAAAGGCTACCTCAATGCCCATGGAGAACACCTCAAACTGAAAGGGAGACAAAATGCAGCAATAACAAAACACCGAGCACTTTGGAATACGCGGAGGAAAGTTTGACATTCACGTCAATGCAGCCGTACGGCTACAAAGCCGTACGGCTGTACGGCTGTACTGCTGCAGCCGTACGGCGGCATTAATGGGAATGTCAAACTTTCCGTTGCAGAAACTGACTCCACCTTGGGGATTTCCCCTAAATCTGGTCGATTAAATTTGGAATTCATAAGTACCAGGTAGGACGAGGCGTTTGGAAAGGGGTAATGGTGCCGTACTTATTGTATCCCCAGAGTGAAAAAGATCAAGATAAAGGTAAAGTGTATTTGTCCATTTATACATTGATAACATGAAAAGGGCTGAGGAAAAAAGCTGCCAAAGCAGCTTGACGGGCCCACCACCCCCTTGGGTACATGGCAGCAATGGGCAATTATACAGAAACGTAGTTGCATGCAACTGTAGCAGCCTTGCTACGCACACGCACACATACAAAATGATATAGTTTGCGGGCACATCGCCGAAGTACATTGCAGCACGAAAATAAAGAAAAAAAGGGGGTACAAAAATATGCGCAAGAGCTGGCTGATAATAGAGGTCACTTATATGAAAAAAATAAGAAACAGCCGTAGACACACTTATCTTTGCACTGAGCAGCCTGTGTCAGGCCCATTCTGTCACAGCATGATTTAAAGTGCAACACTTACAATTTGCAGACCATAACAACAACTAAAACAACAATTCGTACATGTATAAGCGGTAAATACGAGAAGAAAAACACACCAAATGATAAGTACTAACAATGGCATGTATTCTAAACTCTCCTAAGAACTGTATTTCCGATCAACATTTTGTGCATGAAATTTATTTAAAAGACGCGGCAACATGTTAGATACACTTTGGAAACCGTAACCCGTACGACAAGTAGGCACCTGAAAGTGTTCCGGATTTCGACTGGCATAATAAAGTTCATTCACACATAGGCCGGCAAGTGTTCGTACATTATCAAACCCCTTTGTTATCTCATTTGTGTACGCGTCGATGAGCCTCACATGGTACATGTCAAATATCTTTGTAATGTTATGCATTTCAAATAAGTGTGCCGTGTGCGCCATATAACCAAGGTTGTGAAATGAGCGGAGCACTCGTTTCTGCAAAACAAAAATTCTGTGCTTATTTACCATAGTTGTTCCCTACACTAAGTGAGCATAGTTCAGGTGAGACATGAATAAGGAATTATATAACAGCATTTTAACTTTATTCAGTAGTAAGTAGTGGTGCCGGCTAATGATTCCTGCAATTTTTGAAAGCTTGCAAACTTCATTAACATGTTCTTCCCAGGTTAATCGGCTATTGAAGATTACACCCAACACTTTAATTTTTTTCCACTTCTATGGTGTCACCACCTCACCGTAATAAGTAGGAATCACACCTGGTTTGTTTCGTGGTCGAAAAAACAGTGCTTTTGATTTTTTTTGCATTTATTTTTAGCTTGTTAATTTCAGACCAATGTTGCACTTTTTTTACTGTGATGTCGGCTTCTTTAGTGGCATCCTCAATAGAATTGGAAGAAAACAACAAAGCGACGTCATCTGCGTATAATATACATTTCGAATTGGTACCATGATCTACAATATCATTAATATACAACTTAAACATAAGCGGCCCTAAAATACTGCGTTGCGGCACGCCTGTAAGAATTCGTTTAACTGATGAATGGTGTTTTTCAATGCAAACATATTGTGTGCGATGAGAGAGATATGATGCATGAAGGCTTCGAACTGAACCCCTGAAACCGTGTTTTTTCTAGTTTATATAGAAGTCGACTATCATTAATGGCTTCAAATAGTATCAAAGTCAATGAAGACACCCAATGCAACTTTCGTTTCTTCGAAACATCGCAAAATGTATTCTTTTAGGTTTAGAAGAGCTACCTCTGTAGATTTGTGTTAAGCGAAACCGAATTGGGTGTTTGCAATTAAGTTATGTTCTTCACAGAAAGAATTCAGTCGAATTTGTATTACCTTTTCAAGACTATTTGAAAATACCGGGAGGACTGAAACTGGCCTGTAATTTTACGGGAGTTTCCGGTCCAATTTCTTAAACAAAGCTGTAACTTTAGCTTTCAGCAATCGAGAAGGAAATACGCCCGATTCAAAGCACAGATTAAAGATGCATGTGAGTACGGGAGCTAGAATATCAATAGCGTGTTTTACAGGCCTTATCTGTAAGTCATCCGCGTCACGGGAGCTGCTGTTTTTCATCGTTATAAAAGCGGAAACAACCTCGGGACACGTAACCGGAGCCATATACATAGAATGCAACTTAGAAAAAGGAAAAACACACGTCGTGTTCAGGGCAATTGGCATATCACTTTGCGCTTTTCTGTCGATAACATAATCGGTAATGACATCAGACATTTCCGTCCCTACAATACTTCGGCCACCAATAATTATCTCGTCATGAGCAGAACAAAGCTTGGGGTGGATGACAAAGTTAATTTTTTTCCATAGTTTTTTGAGTTGCTGTGACATGTTATCGTATGATTCGAACATGTTATAGTAGTACGAATCTCGTGCCTGTCGTGTGTCTTTGTAGAGTTTATTTCTGTAGGCTTTGAATTTAGCGCATAATTGAAAATCACCTGATTGAAGGAACAACCGATACATCCCGTCTTTAATTTGTATTTTCCGCAGTAGTCTTGGCGTAACCCACTCCTTACGAGCCTTCTTACGAGCCTTCACTCCTTACGAGGTTTCTTGTTTGAAAAAACGTACAATTGTACCTCGCTCTTTTCCTGGTTTGGCTGGAAGTCGATGCATAGATACCACTTAGTAAGCCTGTAATGTGGGGACACCTAGCTTTGTCACAATCTCATTTAGTTCCGAAAGCAAATTCTGGTTTTCAGTTTCCTGAAAGCCGTACATTTCTAGGTTTTGTTTGCGACTGCACCAGTCAAGCTCATTAACATCAGATTGTAGCTGCGCCACTTGCGCCAGATGTGTCAGCTTTTTAAACAGCGGCAAGGCGTTTTTTGACAGCCTTCAGTTCTGCGTCTTGCTTAGTAAGGTGTGCCATGACGTCATCATACTTTTTAGATGTTTTTTAGTGTTAGATGTTTCGTCATGTGTGAGTTTCGTCTCCCTCTCCGTTTGAGGTTGTGGGGACCGGGGCTCTTAAAGCGACCTAGCTCGCACTGGAGCCTCGTCCGCAAACCGGTCACGTAAAGGGCTCGGCTGCGCCCTCGCTCTCACGGGCAAAACCGGCTTCTCAGGAGTTCCGCGCGGGCTGGTCTGGGGCGAAAGACGGAAGAAGGCTCTCTTTGGATACCAGCCATCCTCAGGAGCGGCCGTAGGTACGTGTTGTTCTTTTTTGCCCTTCCTTTGTTCGCCTTCGCACATGTTTCTCCCGTCCTGACTAAGGTGGGCTTGGCGGTGATTGAGCGACGCGCCCGACGTCCTTGCTGCGGTGCAATAAACGTGAATGTCGGGGATTTTTGTTTCTTGTGTGTTCCTTTTTGTTCGCTGTCACGACGCCAATAGGCGGTCCGTGGCGGTGTGCAGTGGAGCTAGCCTCGCGCCCGAGGCTCGAGTGCGAGCTAGGTCGCTGTAAGAACCCTGGCCCCCACTTTTATGGTGCCCAACGTGGGGCTCGTCTTCAATTAAATTCGAGGTTCGCTAGCTCCGAGAAGTTGCTGGATTTGATGCTGTTGGCCGACGTTTATGGTCGGGCCCGGTAGGTCCCGCGATGCTCTGCATTAACAGTGGTCTCCGCAGCCGCAGGAGCGGCTCGGGTCCCGCTTCTCCATGGCCCCTACGCAACCGCGGAGGCGGCTTGCGCGGCAACGAGAATTCCGCGAGCGCTCTACGCCGGGCGTTGAACCCCCATGCGCCGGGCTTACGCGGGTGCTGAAGCCCCATACGGCGCGCCTCTCGTGCAAGTCGGCACGCAGGCCCCCGTAAGTGAAGGAATGTCTATGGATGCAGCTTCCGTCACGAACGCTCTCGCAAGCGCCATGCAGCAAGTGCTGCAGGCGGCACGCTTACCCACTCCCAGGGTGAAGCTACCGATGCCGCCGTATAGTGGTTACAGTGTTGAAATGAGCGCCAACGCTTTCCTGAGGGCTCTGAGCCATTACGAGCAGGCGACCGGTATCAGCTAGAGCGAGATGCTGCGCAGAGTCCTGCCCACAGCCCTATTCGACCATGTCGCCCGGTGGTATCGAATGATAGGGCATACAGCGCACACAATAGACGACTTCTGAACGATTTTCAGGGAAAACGTCCTGCCCTAGACTACCTCCCGCGGATGCGCAGGGACTTGGAATTGCGCACCCAAGCCCTGGACGAATCGATGATCGAGTATGTCCGTGCGATGCAGGAGCTTTACGAATACGCCGACCCACATGCCCCGAACTCGGAGCGGGTCGATCGGGTCGTCAGGCAATGCCCAGTATTTGCCCTGTACTTCACAAACTGCAGGTGCAGAAATCTCAACGAGCCGGCGGCCGAAGCACGCAGTGTGCAAGCAGCAATTGCGGCTGCACGCGCGCGTCGGCCACCGTCGCTTCTGGGGGCAACACTGGAACCAAGCTGTGCTTAGCGCGGTGTTACAGGCAGGGGACGAACCGAGGACGGCTCTGCGTTGATACCCAGCCAGCATGAAATGCTGGATCTCGGGGACCGAGAGCTATACCCCTACGCGTAGTGGTTGCGCTACGCGAGGCGATACGGCCGGAGGTCCTGCCAGCCCCGCGCGCGGACGGAGAACGTGATCGGACGGAGAACGCGCGCCCAATTGGGCTTCCCTACACGGGATCGCCGCTGCCGCAGTTGCCTGCACCTGCTCAAAACTCGCCCCCGGATAACCGGATGCGGCCAGCTGGACGTGGAGCGCACGAGCAGCCTCGAACGGCGCACCAAGCAGCAAGGAATTATTTTCGCTCTTTCAACTGTAGCTCAGTTGGCCATATGATGCGAATCTGCCCAGGTGGGCAGGGAAACGCATCGGGCCGCCGGTGAATTCGCTGGTGGATGATTAATGCGCCCGAGAGACAAACATTACCGCGCCCGCCGCATTCAGAGTTGGAGTTTCGAGGAGCGCGCCTGGGCCCTTTCTCGACCTCGCAGTTGCGGGGCGCAGTTTTAAGGCACTACTGGAGACCGGGGCAACCGGGGCAAGCACTTCACTGATTGGGGTCGAGGTCGTTTTCCATCTCGAGCGCAAAGCCGTTCGGCGGCACGCGCCGAAGTTGCCGCTCCAGCTTGCGTGTGATGATGTTACGTCAGGCGGTGACGTACGCCTCTTCGTGCGTTGAAGTCAGCGTGTACGCCGAATCCGCTTCGTCCACTTGCCCGGACTCACTGTCCCAGTCATTCTGGGGAGAGGCTTTATGTCCAAGGTTGGACTGGTCGTAAACATCGGCAACGGAGTCTATCGGGAGAGCCCGTTTACGCCGCTAAAGCCGTTTGTCGAGCCGCCGCCCGGAGCTAGGCCACTTTGCGGGCGCGCCGCCGAAACGTCCTCCGCGCCCATGGAAGCAGAAGCTTCAGGCGCAGCCGGTATCCAGCGCGCGCAGCAACCTCTGAGCTGGGTTGTTGATGCTGCCGCGGCTGATTTGTCCTGCGCGGCTAGCTCTCCAGCCCGAAATCGCGGCGAGGACTTACGCCCGCTCCTAGGAGGTGCTCGGGAGCTGACAGTGGCGCAGCGTGACCGCGCCGTGGACATCTGCAACGAAGGCTATCGGGAGCGGCCGCAGGTACGTGGTGCTCCTTTTTGGCTTTCCCTTTTTGGCCCTCGGGCCTGTTTCTCCCGTCCTGATCCAGGTGGTCTTGGCGGTGGCAGTGCGACGCGCCCGACGTTCCTTATTGCGGTGCAATAAACGTCGGTGTTGGCGATTTCTGTGTCTTGTGTGTTCCCTGCTGTTCGCTGCCGCTACGCCCATTGGCGGTACGTGGCGGCGTGCAGTGGAGCTAGCCTTGAGGTCGAGGCTCGAGTGCGAGCTAGGTCGCTGTAAGACCCTGGTCCCCACAAGGTGTTCTTCGATATAAAGAACCCGCAGGAACCACAAGCCTAACCAGCCCAGCCATTGGGATTAAATTTGAAAAAAAAAGGAAATTATTCGCCAGGCAGGGGACAAAGATTGTTGGTATAGCTAAAGACGTCCTTCTGCAACATCGGACCCTAAGTTACTAACGGGAAAAGCTCTAAATACGTCCAGCGCTACGTCAGAAACGCGTCAGAAATACGACGACGAGCCGGGTGACATAAGTAACATCGCTTAAATTTGAATAATTTTACAACCCCTGGTCGCACACAAATGTACAATCCTTTGCTGCAGCCGTCCGAGCAAAGCATCCCTTGATATGTAATCGGTTTTTGTGTTGAAAATAGGGAAATAGAGTATTTGCACCATCGTCGTGGTCCCAATGTTTCTGGCCTCTATAGCACAGGGTTGCCTAACTTTTGTGCATCGCTGCCAAAGGGTCACCGTTGTTGGCAGAGCGCAGGATAAACAGTTTTTCGGCTTAGAATATTATTGTGACGTGACAACAAAGGGGGTGTATTTACAGATGGTATTTACAAAAATAAAGGGGATAGTGAAGACAGACAAGGCAGCTGCGACATTTGAGGTGCGGCTCGCATACCAACACCAGCGAGTGTCTTCATCTTCACTACTGCAGCCTATGGATTCACTTATCCCAGAGGGTGCATACCCGCAGAGAGGGGTTGGCCACTGGTTCTGTTTATAGCAAATAGCCAAGGAAACGAGCCCGTGACATGACCCCCGGTGGTAGAAGCAACGTCACAGTGCTGAAGACAACAGAAGTTGGGGGCTGAACTTTATCGCGGAAGAAGTAGGGCTTCAGGCGGGACACATGCACAAGTTGAGACCCTGGTTGCGCAGTTCACGGCGAGGGCGTGACTGGAATAATTCTGTACGTCACAGGAGTAAGCAAGCGAATGATGCGGTATGGGCCCGTGAAGCGCGGCAGTAGTTTTTCAGATAGCCCAACATGGCCTGAAGGTGTCCACAGGAAGACCAGGGAGCCAGGTGGGAAGCATACATCACGGTGGGTCTCGCCGTAGCGACGCTTCTGACTTGCCTGTGACGCCGTAATCTTGGTGCGGGCAATCTGGCGGGCCACATCAGCCTGGGAAATGAGATCACGTGCGTACTCTGTTCGCAGCGCGATCGAGTCAGGTTACATGATGTCCAAAGGCGGGGCAGGGTAACGGCCGAAAAGGAAGAAGAAAGGAGAGTAGCCGGCAGTGTCGAGACACGACGAATTGTAGGTGAAAGTAACGTAAGGGAGAGGAACGTCCCAGTCACGATAGTCGGTGGACACGTACATAGCGAGCATATCCGTGAGTGTCCTGTTAAATCGTTTAGTGAGCCCATTACTCTGCGGATGATAGGCCGTGGTGAGACTATGCCTAATGCGACAGGACCGAAGAAGGTCGTCGACAACCTGAGATAAGAAGCACCGACCATGGTCTGTGATCAGCTGACGAGGGGCACCGTGAAGCAGAATGATGATGTGCAGTAGAAAATCAGCGATGACCGCGTCGCAGCTGGTGAAAAGGGCACGTGTGATGGCATGACGCGTGGTGTAATCGGTGGCAACGGTGATCTACCTGTTGCCAGAGCGGGATAAGGGGAAAGGACCGAGAAGGTCCAATCCAACACGGAAGTATGGTTAAGAAGAAACATCAATTGGTGGAAGAGGGCCTGCTGGAAGTCAGCGAGGGGTCTTGCGGTGTTGGCAAAGGTCACAAGCTGTGACGTACCGTCGCACAGACCGGTAAAGGCCGGGACCCTAAAACGTCGCCGCACACCATCGTCATCGTAGGTCCGAGTGATTCCAACATGGCCAGCAGTCGGCTCGCCATGAAAGTGGTGGAGTATGTCGGGACAGAGATTCTGACGTACGGCTAGAAGGGCGTCGGGTCCATCCTGCGGCGAAATAGGGAGCCATCACGCAGTGTAAAGGCGTGAAGAGATGGGTCAGACGGCTCTGAGCTAAGATGTTCTATAACCTGTCGAAGCGATGGGTCGAGTCGTTGGTGGGCGCCTATGTCGTGCACGTCGGACAGGGCAAATACGCAGGGGTCATCATCATTCCACGTTGGATCAAGCGAATCAACAGAATGACCAGACAAGCCGTCGGCGTGCTGGTGCATGGGACTAGACCTGTAGACCACCGAATAGACATACTCCTGGAGTCTTCACGCCTAGCGACCGAGTCGTCCGGACGGATCTTTTAGCCAAGAAAGCCAACATAGGCCATGATGTCCGTAATGACCGCATAGGATTTGCCGCACAAGTATGGACGGAACATTCTTACCGCCCAGACGAGTGCAAGGTGTTCACGTTCCGTGATGGAATAGTTACGTTCAGCAGGGAACAGAAGCCGGCTGGCGTAGGGTATCACCCTGTCGTGAGAAGCCTGTTTCTGAACCAATACTGCCCCTATCCCGTGACCACTCGCGTCCGTGCGAACTTCTGTGACAGCCAACGCAACAAAATGGGCCAAAACTGGGCAATGAGTCAGGCGGTCAACGAGAGCGGCAAACGCGTGCGCTTTGCGCGTTGCCCCAGGAGAATGAGGTATCGGCCATAAGGAGTTCTGCGAATGGCGGGGCGATCTCAGCAAAGGTTTCTGGTTTCTTGCGCACTTCGCCTAGAAAATTTTGGCTGTACTTGAGCAACCGGAAAGAAGCGATTTAATATATCGCGGTTGGCTCTGATGTTGTAACTCAGAAAGAAGATATAGCTAATGGTTTCAATCGCTTTTTCCAATCTTTATTTACAAAGATGGCATTCACGGATGAAGATAAGGAAATGGCCCATACTTGTACATGCGCCATGGTTCCAGTTTCATTTGATCAAGCGGGTGTGTTTCAGCAGCTACTTAATTTGAACGAAAAGAAGGGTTATGGAACGGATGGAATACAAACTGTGTTTTTGAGGCGGTATGTGGAGTGGGTGTCGTTTTATTGAGTCATTATCCATCTTCGAAAAATCACTCGTGACACATTCGCTACCAAAAGACTGGCTGAGCGCCATTGTGAAACTGGTATTTAAAGGTGGCGATAGGATCCTTTTTACCAACTACAGGCCAGTGTTTCTGACGTGTGTTTGCTGTAAGGTTTTTGAACACGTCATTGCCAAAAACATGTCTATTTTTTTGGAGACAAATGGCCTGATATGTAGGAAACGGCACGGGTTCCGGCAAGGGCTTTCCACGCTATCCCAACTGGTTGAAACTCTCCACGATTTTACCGCTGCTGTAGATAACAAGGAACAAGTCGACGTGATATGCATTGACTTTGCAAAAGCCTTCGATAAGGTCTCGCACCATAAACTGCGCTTCAAGCTCAAACAAACAGGCGTAAACGAAAATATCTTAAAGTGGATTGTGGCATACTTGACGAACCGCAAGCAGTTGCGAATTGATGGGTTTGAGTCTGAATCTTTTGATGTTTATTCCGGTGTGCCACAAGGTTCCCTATTGGGCCCATTGCTGTTCTTGGTGTATATAAATGATGTTGACGTTGTTAACCCTCCTGTAAAAATTAAATTGTTTGCTGATGATTGTGTAATCTATGCCCCAGTGACGTGTGCGAATGACTAAAATGTAATTAATGATCGCCTGGATAATTTTCAAACATGGTGCGATAAATGGGAGATGAAAGTAAATTCTTCTAAGACAACATATACGCACATAACTAACAAGAAACACATTCTACCACATAGCTACAGCAGTAGACCTAATTATTTACCGCAGGTGTGTGCATTTAAATATTTGGGAGTGCATATTACGAATGACTCGAAATGGCGTGCACATGTCAGGAAAGTATGCTGTGCCTCTTACAGAAAACGGCGTTTCTTGCGTGCTAAATTACCGAATACTACAAAAGCCGTCAAGCTTCTTGCATATAAAACATTTGTGCGCCCTGTTTTAGAATATACTTGTGCTGCCTGGAGCCCCCACCAAAAGGATTTAATAGGTACACTGGAACGAGTTCAGAGACTTTCCGCACGATTTATATGTTCGAAGTATAAAAGGACGGATTTGGTTACCGCGATGTTAAAACTAAGCGGTTTGGAATCTCTAGAAACAAGGCGACAAAAGCAGCGCTTAAAAGTATTTTTTCAGATAATGCAAGGTCAAATAAAAATAGATAGAAGAATTTACGTACACCCCCCGAATAAACCCAGCAGCCGGATCAACCGTGACGCGGCAGTCCGACCCTTCGGTGCTCGCACGGACGTCTTTCGTAATTATTTTTTTCCTGATGTTATAGAAGCATGGAACGAATTGCCGCTACATATCGTTGAAAGTTCTGACGTTAAGAAATTTGAATGTGCTTATGATGTTTACTTCGCCGAGCAATAAATATGCTATTGTGTTATTGTTCCAAGTTGCTGAAAGTATCAATGTCTGTATTTGCTTTCCATATCTTATGCTTCCCTCTCTGTAAGGACCCTCAAGTGAGGGTTGACAGTATAAATAAATAAATAAATAAATAAATAAATAAATAAATAAATAAATAAATAAATAAATAATAATTAAACAATAAATAATAAATAAATAAATAAATAAATAATAATTAAACAATAAATAAATTAATAAATAAATAAATAAATAAATAAATAAATAAAAAAATAAATAAAAATTCTCGATAAAACAGCGAATGTAGGAGCATAGTCCACAAAGCTGCGAACGTCCTTTGCCGAATGGGGGATTGGAAACTCGTGGAAGGCGCCTAGCTTATCGGAATCAGGTCGGACTCCAGCAGCATCGACTACATGGCCGAGGATCTTGAGTTGCCGGCCACCAAAATGGCATTTTGAGAAATTGAGGTTGAGACCGGCGCGACGGAAAACCTCGAGGATGTCTGCAAGACGATGGAGATGAGTTTTGAATGTCGGGGAAAAAACAATGATGTCGTCCAAGTAGCAGACGAAGGTCAACCACTTGAAGCCACGTAACAGGAAGTTGATCATGCTTTCGAAAGTAAGCAGCGTTGCAGCGACCAAAGGGCATGAGCTTGAATTGGTACAGCGCATCGGGAGTCACAAACGCGGTCTTTTCGCGGTCCTGGGCATCAACAGCAATGTTCAATACCCGGACCGAAGGCCAATAGAAGAAAAGTACGATGCACCATGGAGGCAATCTAGGGCCTCATCAATCCGAGGAAGCGGATAAACGTCCTTTTTGGTGACTTTGTTCAAGTGACGGTAATCAAAGCAGAAGCGCCACGACCCATCCTTCTTTTTCACCAAAACGACTGGTGACGCCCATGGACTGGAAGAAGGCTCAACTACATTCTTTTTTGGCATTTTATCGACTTAATCTTGAATGATTTTACGTTCACCGTGAGAGACCCGGTATGGTCGCCTATGGATGGCGCTCGCATTCGTGGTGTTTATGCGGCGAGTTATCATCGATGTCTCTCCCAAAGGGCGGTCGTCCAAATCAAAAGTGTTCCTGTTTGACGAAAGCAGGCGATGTAACGCGCGAGCTTGTGATGAAGGAAGGTCCGAGGCTATCACTTTTGCGATGTCACCAGGGGTTGTCCAACGATCCTTGGAATCGTTCGGTGAAACCATGCAGGCGTCAGTGGACACGGCAGAAATCTGGCATTTGTCCAGGGGAAAAAGCGTGCCAGTGACATCCACTCGGGAAGAACTTGGGGCGAAGAACCCCAAGTTCTTCCCGAGTGGATGTCGCCAACAACCAAATCAGCCTGCCCTTCCTTAATTAAGGAAGGGCAGGCTGATTTGGTTGTTGGCGACGATGACCACGGAACGATGACCAGGAAGAACCACGGCGTGTCGGAGGAAGACCTCGGTTATATGTTAAACGATGTATTCGCCGTCCGGAACTGGCGGGCATGGTGGCAAAGGGACGTAGGTCATTGTGTTAGGAAGCAAGTGGACATGTTCTGTGGATCAGAGGTGGTTTCGGAGCTTGGTGTCGGCAACAGGACCGTCCGCAGGTCAAGACGAAGAATACCCGTGGCACCTTCAATAAGCGCAGCGTTATCACTTAGAAGATCAAGCCCGAGAATAATGTCTGGGGGCATGTGTCGAAGATGGTGAACACGGCAGGAATTTGGTCACCAACACCATACCCGAGCGGCGCACAGTCCTTCAGTGGTGGGCGTACGGCCGTTGGCCACTCTGAAGACAGGAGAAAGGGCAGGCGTCAGGACCTTACGGAGGCGGCGGCGAAGGTTGGAGCTCATGACGGAGATACTGGCACCGGTATCTATTAGAGCGCTCACACGAACACCGTCAACATCAACGTCAAGTATATTGCGTCTCTTAGTCTTAGTAAACAGAGGATTCTCAGGTTGGGTCGGACATGCAGCATCACCTCCGAGAGCTGCATGAACTAGTTTCCCGGAAAGGTGCGCGCGTAAGAAGTCGGCGGTGAAGGGCGGCGAGGCTGTGGCGAACGAGATATGCGACGTTGTGAGGACGGGGAGTGACCAGGGCGGTTGCTTCGGGAGCTGTCGGGAACATACTGGTGTTGAGTACCAGGAGGAATTCAATAGGCTGATCGTCAGAGGAGTAGGTGGTGGCCGAAAACCTGAAGTGTGGCGGGACGTCCAGCGTTGTCGGCAATGGCGGGCGACGTGACCAACACGAGAGCACTCGAAGCAGATAGGCCGGTCGTAATGTGTTCTCCAATCTGCAGGGTTCCGGCGTTGGTAACGCGATGGTGCGTCATAACGCCGTGGGAAGCTATTCCAGGCAAATGAAGGCGGAATGTTATGGCGGACGTCCGGATAAGGCATAGCGCACACAGGGTGGATGCAAAGGTTGGCGACTTCCTCACGGACCACGGCCTGTATAGGTGATATAGTCCGCAGCGTGTGGTCGTGCCCATGGTTGTGTACAGGAGACGGTGCCATGGCCTCGATTTCTCGGCGCACGATCTTGGTCAATATGTCAGAATCTGGCATCGGGCCTGGTGCCGTGGGTGCATTTGGAGGCGCTGTCAGATCCGCAAACGATGAGGCTGCTGCGGTGTGAGGCAGCCGGGTGAACTGCTGCGCTATGCGGCGGCATTTCACCTGCTCAAATCGGCGACATTCCTTCAGCCCCTAGTCAATCGTGGCACACTCTTTACACATGAGCAGATTGAAGGCGTCACCTGCTATGCCCTTAAGTACGTGCCCAATCTTGTCGGGCTCCGGCATCTTGGGAGATCCACTTTTGCGCAAACAGCCAACACGTCCTGGATGTAGGCGACATAGGACTCAGTAGAGGGCTGAGCACGCGAAGAAAGATCTTTCTTTGCTGCGAGCTGACGGACAGCGGATTCACTTAAAGAATCGAGGAACTCCTGTTTGTTAATGTCCCAGCTTGTTAGCCTTGCTTCATTGTTTAGGAACCAAGTCCGGGCGGTCTCCTGAAGATGGTAGGCATCATTCTCCAGCATTATTGTTTCATCTCACCGGTTGTGATCACTGACGCGTTCATACATGCGGAGCCATTCATCCGCGTCGACGTTGTCAGTTCCAGTAAAATCACCGGGATCACGGGGGTGAGAAACCATGACCAGTGGTGGAGTAGATCCAGGCTCACCGCGGGGCGGCATCATGCAACTGTGAACGTGACGCCCGCTACGAAGCTCCATATTGTTTCAAACTGGCCCGGCGACCGGTACGGAGACGGGAAGTAGCACCTTCACCACTAGATGTGACGTGGAAACGAAAGGGACGCGTTTACATATGGTAATTACAAAAACAAACGGGATAGCAAAGACAGACAAGGCAGCTGCTACGTCCCAGGTGCTGCACGCACACAAGCACCAGCGAGCGTCTTCATAGTCCTCCTCCAGCCTATGGGTCCGCTTTGTAGCAAGGAGCCAAGAGAACGAGCCTTTGACAATATTAAAAAGGCGAGGAAGGAGGCTAATACACCTTCAACGGCCTTTTTGGCGAGCTGAGCTTCAAACTAGCCATTTTTTCTTAGCTATACACGTGAGAATGGCAGTGGCTTACCTTTCCAACGACCAGACGTTAATGAATCTCATCAGTAAGCCAGCTTGTTAGCTTATTCCTTCGGACCACGCGTAAAAAAGCAAAACCGACAAACGCTGTCTCAATATCACCACAGGCGTGCGCGTCAGCGTCGTCCGCAGAAAACTTATTTCGCTCTCTCGCTGTGTTTCGACTGGCTCTTTATGCCCGAACCACGCAGGTATCGAGTGCTGCCTGCTCCGGAAATACCCATCGTGCCCTATACCTAAGCGGTTACACTAGAAAGGTTCAACCATGCTACGAAGGTTCTTAGGGACATATACAGCACGTTCTCAGCAGAGAAGAATCTAGCCACCCTAGTGGGTTTGTTGGCCGCCATCATACACCCCCATATATGCACCGATAAACTTCCAGACCTCTGTGTGTGAGAGCTTGAATGAAATCTCTGCTCAGTGCTCAGAACGTCAACACGAACAAATTCCAAACAGGGTGTTAAAAGCGGAAAAGTTTTCATCAGATTTCACAGGCGTGGAACTGGATTTAATTTTTTTTTCGTCGTATGAGCGTATCATAAGGCGAAATAACTTCTAAGACTTTCCGGAACTATCGGACGTCGCGTTCCAAGACTCCTACACATCGGCAAAGCCATCGCAGTGGCACGTGGACAAGTCGTATGCCGTTGTATACCCTGCCTTCTTCACACATTGCGAATGTGGAGCCTTTTTAAGTGTAGAAAAGTTGTTTGGTTGTATACTGATGTCTTCTCCCGGTACATATCGTTTGTCACAGGAGTGACTTCAATGGCAGCATCGTATGTTTGCCTGGGGAAGTCTAGTTCGACGCTTTATTTACCTACACCACCAGCATGGCGTTAATCAAGTCTGGGCAAAAACCTTTTAGAAATTTCGAACACATGCGCTTTGCTTAACCGAAACATCAATGGCAGCTGGCAAGCTGCTAAGGTATCGCTGTGGTAACGCATTCGGCTCCTATTCCGGAGACGCGGGTTGTTCCCGCATGCGCTCAAATGTGTTTTTGTAGCTTAAGCTACACTGGCCGAGGTTGAGCAGTTTCGCGTGGACCCTGCAGGGCCGTGGTGCGCAAGAGCGAGGGGAATTTGTTTGGATTGGATTGGATTTGAATTGGATTAAATTGGATTGGATTGGATTGGATTGACAATCCAATCCCATTGTAGTACGGGTGGGTAGAGAATGGGGCCTGCACATTCGCCGGTCTGCGCATTCCAGAGGAGTGACGTCATAGCCGCGGCAGACGCACTGGCGCCGGCGCGTGCCCAGCTGTCCGCCTCCGTTGCGCAGTAGCCAAGTCTGACGGTGAGCCAGAGCCGCTTGATTGCACGGCTCCTGGAGAGCTTTGCTGCGCATGCGCGAGGAGCAGTGACTGGACTGGACTGGACTGGATTGCACTGGACTGGATTGGATTGTATTGGATTGCTGAACCTTAGATCACGCTACGTATATCCTGTCATAACCGAGCTAAGCCACTGCCATTTTTTTTGCTTCATCTTGACAATGACGGGCAATTTCTTTACCGGACAACAGAGCGATAGATAGATAGAACTTTATTCGAGCCCTTGAGGTCACCGTTGAGGCGGCCTCCGACGGGGTGGTCCCTTATTCACAGGGCCCATACACGGCCAACACCTCCAGGCCCCGGGCCACTAGGGCCGCGTGGGTCGTTGCGGTGGGGCTGGACCGTAGGATCTACCATCGCTCTTTGGGGGAGGGGGGTGGGGGGGTGGTGGTTGGGAAGGGGATTTGTGGGATGGGGGCTTTGAGTGACGTACACTCTGCGATGACGTGTCGCAAGGTGCCTTTTTCTTGGCGACAGAAGGGGCATGTATCTTCATATTGTTGTGGGAACATGGTGTGTAGTAATTTTGGGTGGGGCGACTCCGCTTGAATTCTTAAAGGGGCACTGACACAAAAATTTTGCATCTTGGTTTTTTTTGTTGCGATAAGTAGCTAGTGACCTACTTATAACCTGTAGAAACCTCATTTGCTTCAGCGTGCGACGGTGTTTAATTAGAGGCATTTTCAATGCGGCAGTCGCAGTTTCGGTTTCACTAGTGCCGCGAAACGATGATTTTGTGGTTTTGTGTGAACAAAGCTGACCTCGTGACCGTCGGAGGGATATACAGAGCAGAGCCGCCGTGCACTGTCGAATCCGCATCGACGGCGTTTCTGCGAATGCCCCCCTTACTGATCTCGTGAGGCGCTTAATTAAAAAGCGACCGTGGATGTGACGCAGGCGCTGCGAGTGCAAATCTACCGCGGCTAAGAACGAGCGCGACGCTCGAGACGTGGGTGAAAACGCGCGCTGGGAGCGGCCGGTCTGCCTACAGGTCCGCCTACAGATGTGTTCGGCTTAGCACTGCGGCGGATATTCGATGCCGCTCTCGTAAGCAGTGCAGATGACATTTTTATGCAAACCCGCCATCCATCATTAACTCCTTTCTCAGTAAGCCACCATGGTCGGGACTTGGGCAATTTCGTGCAGCGGTAACAAGCTATCATCGAGCTACCTGCGCCGGCCTGGGCCCTTCGCGGCCGTGGCCGCCGCCTGCACAGCGACCGTGCGGCTAGCCAGGGTTTTTGTGCCTCCGGCGCGTTTTTGCATCCAATGGTAATAAACAGTAATAGAAACAGAGTGCTGGGAAACCTGTAGAACTTTGGTCGCGGCCCCTCCCCATTAGCTGACGAAATCACGGCGCCTCCGCCGCCAACGATCGGGTCGTTCGTTCTCGAGAGCAGAAGCTCCCCCCCCGGCCCTCCGATTGGGGCGGCGAGCCGGGCGAGCCGGCGCAAAACGCCGGCAGTGCGGAAGCGGCAAACACAAACTCTGACGTGTTTGCATGTTGTTTATTTACACAATAACCTCGGGATGTCGATTGCGCGTGGTCCTCTGCTGGCTGGTCGGTTGCGTTCCGCACACTTTAAAATTGATTTTAAATATGTTCTAGCTGTATTCGCCGCTGATATTTTGCAGATGATGTACATGTGTTCCCACCAATCTATCTCCGAAGTTATCTCGCCTTCAAAATTTTGTGTCAGTGCCCTTTAATGCAACCCGCCATCGCATCATAACTCCTTTCTCAGCAAGCCACCATGGTCGGGACCGGGGAGCTATCACTCGAGCTACCTGCGCCGGCCTGGGCCCTTCGCGGCCGTGCAGCCACCGCCTGCACAGCGACGTGCGGCTAGCTCAGTGGGCTTTTCGTGCCTCCGGCGCGTTTTCGCATCCAATGGTGAATAACAGTAATGAAAAGAGTGCCTGGAATCACTGTAGAATTTTCGTCGCGGTCAGCTGCCCATGAGCTGACGAAATCATCGGCGCCTCCGCTGCCAACGAATGGTCGTTGCGTTCTCGAGAGAAGAAGCTCCGCCCTCCGGCCTTCCGTGGAGCGGCGAGCCGGGACCGACGAAAACGCCGGCAGTGCGGAAGCGGCACACAAACTCGTGACGTGTTTGGGTGTTCTTTATTTACATAATATCCTCGGGATGTCGATTGGCGTGGTCCTCTCCTGGCTGCTCGGTTCGCGTTTCGCACACTTTAAAATTGATTTAAATATGTTCTAGGCTGTGTTCGCCGCTGATATTTTCAGATGATGTATATGTGTTCCCACCAATCTATCTCCGAAGTTATCTCGCCTTCAAAATTTTGTGTCAGTGCCTTTAATATCGTCTGTTTCTTTCCGTGTAAGTGTACAATGGGGTGCCGGCAGTGTGCGCCTGTCCTCCCTGTACATCTCTGTTATCGCTTTGAAGCTAGTGACGGGAGTCGGGTCGTCTTCTCCTCCACTCGCTTCCTCTTGTGCCCGGCGTGCCATCTCTCGGGCGTAGTAGTCGGCAATTGTGTTCCGATTAATGAGGAGTGAGGGGGTGTCCATACGATCTCACTACCCTTTCTGGTGGCTCTCTCTTATTCATAATGTTGCTGCCAAGGAGGAGATCGTGCCCTTCCGGTAGCTGCTGTAGGCCTTCTTGCTGTCAGTGCCCACGCCCTCGACGCCGGGTTGAAGCAGCGCTAGTGCCATGGCCACTTCTTCCGCTGTGGTTGGGTCTCGTGTCCTCGTGATGCCGTGGTAATTAGCTGTTTCGAGACGTTACGGCCACTGCTGCTCTGTCGCTTCCCTGTAGTAGGGATGCGTCCGTGTACAAGACGTGAGGGTTGTCGCCGAATCTCCTCTCCAGAGCTGTTTCGCGCTTTCTTTTCCCCTCGTCCTCTCCCGGCGTCATATTACGGGGAAAGGGGCTTCGACGTGATTTTTGCTCGCCAGTGTTCTGGTATGAGGCCCGGTGTTGGCATCAGCTCGATCTTCCATCCTATCTTCTGGAGGACCCTTCTGCCGTGTTCGGTGACTGAGTCGCATCCTCTGGTTGGACAGGTGGGCTTCCACAAGCTCGTCCACGGTGTTGTGGACTCCCATTTCATGCAGCCGTTTGGTGGACGTGTAGATGGGGAGTCCCAGGGCTTGCTTCGTTGCCTTTCTTATGAGTATGTCTAGTCCTTCCCTCTGTGTCTTCGTTAGTTGCAGGTACAGTGCTGAATAGGTGATTCGCGAGATGACGAAAGCCTAAACAAGGCGGATTGCGTCGTCTTCTTTGATGCCCGATTCCTGTTGGCTACCCGTCTCAGCATCCCAGTACCTGTTCCGTGTGGTTCTGATCTTGGCAAGGGCTGCGTCCGCTTTACCGTGGGTCCTCAGTATGAGCCCCAGTATACGGCATTGTTGGGTGGGCTTTATCTCGATTCCGTCTATTTGAACAGTGATTTGACTCCTGGTCTTCTTGTTAGCACCCGGGCTGAACTACTAAGAGCTCGGATTTTTGGGGGCGCAGCTCAGGCCGCACGACTTAGCGTACTCATGCACCGTCTTCGCTGCTTGCTGCAATGTTTCTTCTATCCACCCCTCAGACCCTGCTCTGTTCGTCCATACCGTGATATCGTCAGCGTAAAATGCATGGTCGATTCCTTCAATCTGTTCCAATAGTCGTGGCAAGGGCAGGAGAGCGAGATTGAACAGTAGAGGTGACATCACCGATCCCTGGGGTGTACCGCGCTCGCCCAGTCTTATGGGGTCCGATTTGGTTCCTCCTATCGCCAATGTTGCCGTTCTGCCCGTTAGAAAGTTTCTGACATATGGAAGGTCCTGCCTCCGCATCTCGTTGTGTTAAGGTTCCGTAACACGCTGGCGTGGGTTACGTTATCAAACGCTCCCTTGAGATCTAAAGCTAGGATGGCCCTTGGTCCGGTTCCCCGTAGCTTGTTTGACCACCAGCTCGTGCAGCTGGATCATGATGTCCTGTGTTCCGAGATGTTTTCGAACCCGTACATGGTGGCCGGAATTTGTCTCGTGGCCTCGAGATGTTGTTGGAGTCGTCGCAAGACCATGCGTTCCATTACCTTGCCGACGCAGGATGTCAGCGATATCGGCCTAAGGTTGTCCACCGACGGGGGTTTCCCAGGTTTCGGTATAAATCTAACTTCAGCTTCTTTCCATTCGTCCGGCAACGTCGAGGTCTTCCAGGCAGTATTGATATACTGTAAGAGTTCGTTTGCTGTTTTACCACACATGTTAGCTAGGAGCTTATACGTAATGTTGTCCGTGCCGGGGGCGCTTTTCTTGTTGCTGTCGTCGATAGCCGCCCATAACTCTGCTATAGTGAATGGGCGATCTAACTCTTCGATTTCGGGTCCCTCGTATTCCTCAGGTGGGGGGTGAATTCCTTTCTCGGTTTGCAAGTACTTCTTTTTAAGTGCTTTCAGGAGTTTACGTTCCCTGCCTTTATACGTGTTTAGTACCTTGGTCAAGTTTCGATTCGTTGTTGTTTTACTTTGCGTTGGGTCAATTAGATGTCTGAGTAGCTTCCACGTTTTACCGGTAGATAATTGTCCTTGAAGGCCCTCACACAATCTTGTGCCATTTTTCTCGGCATAGCTTGGCGGCATATTCTGCTTATCTGTTTGTTTAGTAGCGCAAATGCGTCGTGCCAGCTTTCTAGTTCCGTCGTTGACGCTTCCACCTGAGCATGTCAGCGAGTGTCTGGCTGCCACATGTTGGAAAGCTTGGCGGTCGAACGAACGGTGTGTCTGTTGTTGTTGTTATGATCTCCTGTGTAAATTTGCGAAGTGCTTCCCGTTGTCTTTTGGCCCATTCCGCATATGGCTCTATGGGATGTTCGGCTTCTGCCTCCACTTCTTCTTGTGTGGCGCAACGCTCCTGGGTATGTTTCCTCATCTTGTCCCAATCTGTGACTCTTGCTTTTCCTAGCTCTGCTTTGTATTTGGGTCCGTGTATATCGATGTTAATGATCTTGTGGTCGGAGCCTAGGTCGACGTCGTCACACTTCCATTCCATCTCGAGCGTTCCCGACCTCCATGTTAGGTCTGGCGTAGTGTCATTGGTGACACTGTTGCCGTTCGAGTTGGCACTCCGGGTTCGTTGAGAAGTGTGAGGTTATGCTTCTCCATCGCCTGTATAAGAGCTTTGCCCCTCTTGGACGCGAGCTTGTAACCCCACATCGGGTGTGGTGCATTGAAATCACCTAGGACTAGGAGCGGGTCTGTCTTTCGCTAGGTGCTTCGCGTCCCCCACTATTGCATCAAAGTCGTATGGATGCTTAGCACCCGGTCTGCAGTAGATGTTCAGTATAAATATGTTTCTTGTGCTTCCTATGTCTCTTGCGTGTATCTCCACGAGTGTGTGATCACATCCGTGTTGTGCCGTGATGTGTTGCGTTGCCGCCACGGTGTTTCGTACGAGGATTGCTGTGCTCTTCTCTGTTGGGTCCGTATATGTTATATATCCTGGCAAACGTGGCTTTACTTTTGTTTCCTGTAATGTTATGATGACTGGTTGTCGACACTTGTCTTGTCCTCCGATGTGCAAGATGAGTTCCATGTCTTTGGCTCTAAAACTCCTGCAGTTCCATTGATAGACAATAGAGACTTCCTTGTTGTCTTTCCGTTTCCGTTGCCGCTTACTGTCGGGATTCAATGCCATCTTTTTGACTGACGTCTATGCGACCTCGCCTCTTTGCGATGGTCTCTTTCAGTCTTTCAGCCCTCTCCTCTTGAGAGACCCGTACCGGTTGCGAACTTCCATAGCGCTTACTCTGGCCGCAAGGCGATCGTGCTTGACCTCCAGCGTGGTGATACGGTCTTCCAACCTGCCTAATGCTGCCAGAATGGCCGCCTCACCTGGTGTTATTTGCGCCTGCTCATCTGCCTTCTATTAATGGTTTGTTGATGGTTTATATTCTGTGGGCTTCTTCTGCTTCCATCTCTTGCGTTTCTGTATTCTGTGTTGTCTTGGGGAGTGCCGAAGACGGCGACATCTTCCTCGGCATTTTACCGTGGTCCCTCACACGTGGTAGCTACTGGTGTTTCTCGCATCCTTGTGTCTTTTTCTGCTGCGTGTTACCTGTAATTTTCTCTAATCTGCTCATTAACTCATGGATTTGCGCATTTTGTCTTTCAATGATGTTCTTTAACTCTGTTACCAGTGCGCTTTCACTTTGTGTAACATGTGAGGGGGTGGGGGGAAAGGGGGTTCAGGGGTTAGAGCTTTGGGAGACTCATTGGCCCAGCCCACCTTTGTATGGGTGTTCCCGCGCTGGTCTCCAGGGCCGCCCCTAGATCTCGAACGTCCTCGTTGTATCCCGTTCTCCGCTCCGTCGACGAGCCCGGCTCCGCTCCGCGCAGCCGACGCCGCCCGTCCAGCTGTCTCCCAGCGTCGGTTCCCGGCCTGCGCTGCTGGCCTCGACGGGGAGCGCCCCTTGCGGCCACTTACGCCGCTCCGTCTTCTGGATTGCGGCCCCCGGCTGACGCTGCGCTCTCGCCGCAACGGTGGGAAATCCTCGCCAAATTCTTTCTGTTCTTGTTCTTGTTGTTGTCGTCGTTCCCATTGTCGCCTTCGCACCACGTACGGGGTCTTGAAACGATTGGTGCACTCTTGGCCGCCTGTAACGTGCTGGCCGCCGCATAGCTGACACTTCGGCTTGCAGAGTGTTGCGTGGTCTTCGTCAGGGTTTGGCTGTCCGCACCCGATACAGATTCTTGTGTCGGGGAAGGGGCAGACGTCACCCCGGTGCCCGACCTTCCCGCACTGTCTGCATACGTCGCGGTGTTTGCGATACAGGACGCACCGCATCAACATAGGGCCGTATTTAAACATAGTTCGGTACCCTCGTCCCGTCGAACAGTACAATCACCGCAGACGTCTCTCCAATGCGGTGCGCCTGCAGCGCGGTGGGGTTGGTCTCATTTACAATGTTGTCGTTGATCTCCTCGTCCGTATGGGCGGCATCAACTCCTCTGATCACGCCTTTTGCTGTTCCTTCTGCTGCTGCTCTGTATGTCCATATTGGGTGTGTTGTCTCCCCCACTGTGAGGTTACGCATTCTGTTGTAACGCTCGGCTCGCTGTTCACTTGGCGTGCTTATTACGATGATGTTTTGAGCGGGGTTTGGGCAGATCGTGTCCATCCTTGCTTCTTCCTTGCTAATTTGGGCTGCCGCAACGACCGCCGCCATCAATGCCGTAGCTCCAGTACGAGCGACATTTAAGCCGCCACGTGGTCGGATGATGATTTTGGTCTCTTCGCGCGGCATTGGCGGCATACGTGCTGCCTTCGTTATTCTCGCTGTCACCCTCTTCGCGTAATTGACCCGCTCCCTCGGTCTGGATTGATGTTCAGACGACGAAACGGACTCACAGGCTTTCAGCTCGGTACCGAGGCGCTTGGTGCGTCTGCTGTGGGCCGTCCATCCCGCCGTATCGTTAGGCACAAAGTCCTCACCAGGCACCTCCACACACATTCGTCCTCCGTGGTTCCCAAGTTGCAACCCATTCACAGATGTTGTCGCACTCACTTCCATATCTGTCGTTGAGTCCATGCTGCACCGCTGAAGGCTGGCCGCAAGGGCCGGTAGCCGCCCGCGGCCGAATCCGGCCGACCACGCTAAGCCTAGGCGTCGCAGGCGATGCGGAAAAAGTCCGGTAAATCACCAAATTCGATGTCTTCCGTGCCAAATCCGGTATCAAATTGCAGCGGATGGTATTCTGCAACTCGTGGTACTCGTGAATTCAACACAGCCTGAAAATTCCGGCGGAATAAAGCATTTCCTCGGGAGCCGAGGTGAAACACATCTGCACCCTTCGTCGTCGTCGTCTTCCTCCCCGGACAACAGAGACGCCACTTTTTGGCAGGCACAGTGACATTGATGCTTCCGCCCTAATAGTTGTAGACCCACTTCCCGCTGTAATTTCCAATATAACTTCCAATGTGAAGCAAACTTCAAATACCTACCAGCAAAAGATCAGTCTCTTCCGAAATCGTCGTAGCGTAATGCACCGTCTACGGTACAGAGATTAAGGCATTGCAATACTATAACCTGTCAGTATGAGAGTGTGAAGACAGGCTAGTTGGTTCACACTGACAGGCAAAGAACAGCGCAAAGAAACGGCACGGAAGACGAGAAAGAGACGAGAAAGAGAAAGAGCCCGTGTTTGTCTCTTTTTCGTCTTCCGTGCCGTTTCTTTGCGCTGTTTTTTGCCTTTCAGTATGGTTTGCGATAAATGTTACCAACGTATATCTGAAATCTATCGCCTTATAGGAACCTGCTCTACACAATTTCTTACCTTGCTCCCCGAGACAGTTCCTCCCTATGGTACCTGTCACGAGGAACTTTTTTTCTTCTCATGCTTCTTTTTTGAGTGGTCGTCTCCACTGCGCAGATACGGAAAAAAAGAAAACAGCAAGGTTTTATACCTACAAATGTGTTCGCATAATATACATCGTACAAAAATTAATAATGCTAGCCAAGTAGTCATACGGCAACCAGTTCTAAATTTATGTGCATAAAAGAATGCCGGTAACATTGCGTTCACGCCCTAGCTAATCGTAGCAAATTAGACGGAAAATTCAAATTTCATTCATTTTATTTACCAAAAAAACAGAAATTCTGGCGGGATTCCTAGGCTAAAAGCTAAACGACCCGGCTATAATGACCGGATCATTTCTCGCAACGGTGGTAGGGAATTTGTTTGAACAGCACTCAATGAGCAAACAATTACCGACAGCTAGATGAAGATAATCATCATCATTCTTGGCGCGATAAAATTTATTATCGAACGGAGTTCTGTATTTAGAGGCACGGGTTCCTGAACTCAGAGTCCGATTTCTCTTGCTGACGGGTCAAACCTCCGCATGTACGAAGCCCCCTCTGGAGCTGCCAACCCTGCATTTATTTGTGATCCGAGTTTATTTTTTAAATCTCCGCCGCCTAAACGTATTTCCCCCTAAGTGCTATTCGTTCAATCATGCCTGGATTGTATTTCTATTAAACCAACGCCGCCTGTATAATCATTGCCTAAAGCGTGAGAGAAAAATGGCCAAACAGACACTCTTCTGTTGCTCTCTCCTACCCTTCCCCCGCTCCGTAGCCTTCCAGCGTGCTTTCCTTCTAGCGTAGGCTTCCTGGATTGTATTTCTGTTAAGCCAACGCCGCCTGTATAATCATTGCCTAACGCGTGAGAGAAAAATGGCCCAGCAGCCACTCTCCTGTTGCTCTCGCCTACCCTTCCCCGCTCAGTAGCCTTCCAGCGTGTTTTCGCGTCCCCCAGCCAGCGCCGCGTCTTGGAAACTATGCAAAATAGTTGAAAGTTTGTTTACCGTTCCCGAGGCGGCGCTCCTACGCCTTCTTGTTTTTCACCATGCCTGTCTGTCTTGGTCTGTCGCTGATAAAACCGCCTTTGCCACGAAGCAAAATCCCTTGTGCTACCGCAGGCTGATGCCGGCTTTGCGCGCTTATCTACTCGGATCACAGACCCCGAAAAGTTCTGAGTGGGGCACCCCCCTCTCTCCCCTCCGCATTTCGGTCTTGTTTTGACCCCTCTGTTCGCACTCCGCATCGGCACGCACTTTTACAATTGACGACTGTACTGCAGAAACGCCCGGACAGCGTGGCGGGAGCGTTTGATGCTTATCCTTTTGTTTTCTGTAATCTTCTGAAATTTGCGAGCACGTAATATGTTTGGAAAGTAACGGTAGAAGTGAGCGCCTGAACAAAAAATGTGCCCGCAATTCCTTCTTCCCCTAAATCCTCCAGAGAGAAAAACAACATTAAAATAATGGCTCCATCATACGAAAATATCGTTTTTTTCTCTTCCCTATTTGTCTACTGGACAATAATATGTTTTTACAGTATTTCAGTTCCGTCTCCGTCAGTTATCTTTGGAAAAATGCAGCAAGTATGAAGCGAGGACACGTTTAACGAGATCCCCAGTCCACCCCAGAACTATCACCGCGTCGCGGCTAAGACGTGAGCGAAACGGTTCTTGAAACCCAACAGGCAAGCTGTCAGAAACACGTCGTAGAAGTGGGTGCAGCGTTCGCGGCTCGCAAGCGGTGACGTAATTCGAGATGTCCGCCGGCGCGCGCCACATAGCGGATGAGTGACTGTACTAAGCGTCCCTACCCTTCCTATTGAAAAGCGCGCGACGCGTTAGGCGATGTTTATACAGGTGGCGTTGGCTAAGCTATTTGACGTTATTCCGGTATCCTCGATTGAGCGAGAAACTGAGTTTTTCTTTCAAAACCCCATCCTTTCTGCAGCAAAACTTCTCCCACGCTATTTTAGATGAATATTTATCCAATTATCCTGCTTCTTGAGTGATATATACTGATGCATCTGAAAATGGCGAGAAATCTGGAAGTAGTATTTTTTCACAATCTGTAAATAGGAGTTTTTCACTACGAACAAACTGTTGTCCAGGTCCAGGGGGTTGGAGCTTTGTCAAGCTGCAGTATTGCAGCTTTTCTCCAACCCCCTGATGTACGTGTACATGAAATAAACTGAATCTGAATCTGAATTCCGGATTACACACCAATTTTTATAGCCGAAATTTTAGCAATAGCTCTCGCTCTATGCAAAGTACTGCAACATGTATCAAAATCATCATATTATCCGATTAGATAGCAGTTATATCAGCATTAACTTCCTCTTCCGACTCTCCATTGTACCGCACACTATTGCTTTTTGCTTTTTAGGCACGTGAAGGAGGTACGCTTGCTTTGGCTCCCTGGCCATACGGACATCAGGGGAAACGAGCTAGCGGACCATTTAGCAACTCTCGCTGTCACAGCTCCCATTCAATGCGGAATTCCTAATCTGGCTCTAGGGGCATCTTCAAGATTACGACGTCATTGACATTTAGACGCTACTCGTTCATGCTCACTTTATCATTTGAAGAGTACCAACATTTAAAGTTCGGGTGGAATGTTCATTTTTGTTGTTCTCGGCAATGCGAGGTGACCTTCACCCAGCTGCGCTGCAGGATTCCAAGGCTTAATTTCTATCTGTTGAGATCAGGACTTTCACCTACGGAACTATATGTGTGGTGCCAGGTCCCTGAAACACTCGAGCATTTTTTTTTCGGCTGCCGCCGTTTCTCAGCAGCTAGACAACTGCATTTGCAGGACCAAATTGAGAATTTGGGGTTGACTTTATTGATTCCACTTATATTATCTATTGGCGCATCAAATTTGGCGTTTGCAAAAAGGGATATACATAATTGCATTCAAAATTTTCTTTCTGTTTCAGGTCGTTTGAATTGCTGAAGGGAGCTAATTAATGGGTAATTCTGGTTTTATTTATAACTAAGTTTCCTTTTACAGCCTCTTTCCGGAAATGATTTAGTATTTTGAAGTCCCCAGGTATTTCCAAAACCGATTTAGCTCTGGCCAATCCCCCCTTGTGGTTACTGCTGTGTTGTGTGATGTAGTTCTCTTCATGCCACCAGGTGGCGCACAATGCTAAGGTGGCCAATTTCCACCATCATCATCAGCAACCGCAAGCCCGGTTATAAATATCGTGTCACAAGAATAAAGGTTCTCTTTTCCGTGGGTACGTGGTAGCGTCTGCGTCTCTCTGCCACGTGTGGTGACTCGGTGGGCGGCGGATACAACATAATGGCGACGAGGTAACCCTTTTCGGCTGCGGGCGGAACGCCACGTCACTACTCAAGTACGGCATACTGCAATCTCCTTCAATGGCACTGACGCCGCCGCCGCCGTTTCTACCGACACCGGGAAAGCCCGCCATACCGTGGACGCAATGGCGTCGAATGTTCGAGAACTACCTCGTAGCGTCGGCAAGCGACGCGTACCTGCCAGCACGCCGCAAGGCGCTCCTTCTACATTGCCTGGGGGTCGAGGGTCAACGAATCTACTACACGCTACGAGAGAAGCAACCTACGGAGGACGAAGACGAATTCAAGACTGCTCTACAGACGCTCGAGGCCTACTACGCAGCAAGTACTAACGTTGTCATTGAACGCCAGCGGTTTGGTCAACGCGTTCAGTTGCCGGGTGAGACCGCGGACATGTTCGTTTCTTCGCTGCGAGAACTTTCACTTTCCTGCGCCTTTAATGACAGGGCCGACGAGTTCATACGCGACCAACTCGTCGCCAAGACGAGCAACACCGTACTTCGGGAGCGGCTACTTTTGGAAGGCTCCTCATTGACGTTGGACAGGGCCCTCACAATTGCTCGAAGTATCGAAGAAGCTGCAAAATATTCCAAGGAGTTGTCATCAGCTAGCCCTGCAGGGTACGTGCAAAAAGTGGATAAGCGTTTGGCGCCAGGGCCAGCCGAACATGCCTCGTCGGGACAAAATAGTAGGACTTGTTTTCGCTGCGGCTCTGCGAAACACTTAGCCAATTCTAGTATTTGCAAAGCAAGGAACAAGACATGCAACAACTGTGGCAAGGTAGGCCATTTCGAGAGAGTCTGTCGTAGCGAGAAGCGTAGCAAGGAGTCCCTCGCTGTTCAAGAAGTCCAGCACCGCGATCCAACAGCTCTCAGCGTACTGCAACTTAACGGGGAACAGAGCACCGGAGTGCGCATACAAGTACAGGTTCAAGAAACTCTCGTTGATTTCCTCGTGGACACGGGTTCTGCAGTTTCAATTCTTGCTGCTGACACGTACAGCAAACTGAGGCCTCCACCACCACTCCAGCCAACATCGGCGACGTTGCTCGATTTTTCACGCAGAAAAATCAACATTCAAGGATGCTTCGCCACTCCAGTCCAGTATCGGAACCGGCATGCTCAACTCCTTTTCTACGTGGTACCACAAGGCACAAATCTCCTGGGCATCGACGCCATCAACACACTGCAACTACAGATAAATGGTACGTCACTGAGCTGCTTCCACACTTCTTGTAAACCGGAAGGGCTCTCTCCTGATCTGCTATCCCAGTTCTCTGACCTGTTTGACGGGAATTTGGGTCTTGCAAAGGGCTTCGTGCATAAAGTCAAGATACGCAAGGATATTGCTCCTGTAAGCGCTAAACTACGACGCTTGCCGTTTGCGGTGAAGGAATCTGTGGAAGCTGAACTGAATCGGCTAGAACAGGCAGATGTGATTGAGAAAATTGACAGTTCCCCTTGGGTCTCCCCAATAGTTGTAACGAAGAAAAAGAATGGGAAAATTAGGATATGTGTAGACCTGCGGGAACCTAACAAAGCAATCATTGTGGACTCCTTTCCCCTGCCCTACACTGAAGAGTTGCTACACAAGCTGCATGGTGCAAAGTTCTTTTCGAGACTGGATTTGGCCTCGGCCTATCATCAATTGACTCTTAGCCCAGACAGCAGGGACCTGACTGCTTTCATCACAGAGCATGGGCTGTACAGGTACAAGCGTGTCTGTTTTGGACTCGCTTCGGCACCAGCTGCTTTCCAGAGAATGATGACTACAATCTTGCAAGGCTGCAGAAATACTCTCTGCTACATTGACGACATTGTTGTTTTTGGGTGCACAATAGAAGAGCACGACGCCTGCCTTCGGCAGGTTTTGAAGTGCATTGCCCATGCTGGGCTAAAACTGAATGAAAAGTGCATTTTTGGAGTGAAGGAGCTTGACATTTTGGGTCACAGAGTGACCGAAGAAGGGGTTCGCCCACTTGTGAGCAATGTAGAGGCCATCCAGACAGTTCCAGTCCCCACAAATGTAGCAACATTGCGCTCTTTCCTTGGCATGGTTGGGTATTATGCAAAATTCATACCGCACTATGCTGAACTCGTTGAGCCTCTACGACAGCTCCTACGGAAGGGAGTAGGTTTCACTTGGACGCCGGAAAGGCAAGCCTGTTTTGACCAGCTGAAGCTCCTCTTGGCAAGTAACTGCTTACAGCTTTTTGACCCTGCTCTGGAAATAGTGGTTACAACAGATGCTTCTGGCATTGGCATAGGAGCTGTACTCCAGCAACAGAAGGGTGATGACTTGCATACCATCGCTTTTGCATCAAGGCGCCTAACACCGGCTGAAGCCAAGTACTCTGTAGGCGAACTGGAAGCACTAGCCTGCATGTGGGCATGTGAGCACTGGAAAAGGTACCTTTGGGGCAGGCACTTCACGTTACGTACAGACCATCAGGCACTGGTGACGCTGCTCGGTGCAAATGGAGCGGGCCGTCAACCTTTCAGGATTGCCAGATGGCATGCCAGACTGCTGGCATACAACTACACAATAGAATACAAGAAGGGCACTGAAAACACTGTCGCAGATGCCCTTTCCCGGTTACCGCAGGAGAAGTATGGAGCCCGTCCGGAGCCGGAAGATGCTGTTTGCTTGTTTCTTCATGCTTAACTCACGAGGAATTCGTAACTGCAACTGCGCAGGATTCGTACTTTGCCCAAGTGATGCAGTGGACAACGTCCAGGTGGCCATCAGCCAAGACGCTGCCTCCAGAAGCAATGCCTTTCTACAGGGTTCGGGACGAACTGTCAGTGATGAATGACCTGCTGCTCGAGGGGACAGTTCGTGGTACCTTCTTCGTTGGTGAGCAGACTTCTGGATATCGCCCATGAATCTACACCCAGGCATCACGCGTACAAAGCAACGACTCCGAGAAAAATACTGGTGGCCTGGCATGAACAAGCACGTCGAACAGCTGATCAAGTCTTGTGCCGTTTGTCAGTCTGTTGACAAATCAGCAAAGCCAGTTGTGCCGCTAATGCAGCCGGTACCATTTCCTTCAGCACCGTGGGAGAAGATAGGCATCGACATCGTTGGTCCTTTCGCAAGGGCTCCTCAGGACTGTCGTTTTGCCATTACTTAGTAGACTACTTCAGCAAGTGGCCAGAAGTAGGGTTCACCTCCAACGTCACTTCAGCGACGACCATGTCCTTTTTGCGGAGTATATTTAGCCGTGAGGCTATCCGAAGGAGATAGTGAGTGACCATGGGCCACAATTTACATCCGTCGAGTTTTGAAGAATTCTTGCGCAATAGAGGTATCCACCACACATTCTCGGCAGTCTATCATCCACAGTCAAATGGACAAGTGGAACGGTTTAATCGTGTGTTAAAGGACTACGTTCAGGTGTGTCTGGAGGAACACCGCCCACTGAAGGAGGCTGTCACAGAGTACCTTGGGATCTACCGCTGCACCCCGCATGCAACTACGGGTCAGAAACCTGCTGTTCTCCTACACGGCCGTCACCCAAGGACCAGACTCGATCTCTCTGCAGGACCGACTGGAAGTGTTCCTGAGGTCGGAGGCGTGGAGCTTCAAGCCGTCAAGCAAAGGGTAACTCGGAAACAGCTTGCAAGCAAGCACTATACGGATCGTCGTCGTGCAGCCAAACATTCGTCATTGAGCGCAGGACAAGCAGTTCGGATTAAGCTACCGGGACATGTGCCAAAGGGTTCCCCATCGTATTCACGTCCTTTCACCGTGGTTCGGCAGCCAAAATGAGGACACGTACGAGCTGAGCGATGGTCGCGTTTGGAATCGTGAGCGGCTGATTCCATACACTGCAGCCTGGAATCCTGCGACAGAGGCAACCTGCGTTTCCCCTGGGACTCCCGGCTCCAGCCGCAGCACAGCCCCCGAGTGCCCAGATGTTCCAGCCACTTTACCTAACCCCGGCCAGCACGACAGAACGGTCAGTTCCAACTTCAACTGCAAGTACTGTGTGGCCGAGTGGTTGATGTCACGGACAGGAGTGTACCAAGGAACGTGTCGGGAGGGACTGAGACAAGTGCTGAAAGTGCGGCTCCACGGCGATCCACCAGAGATCGACCGCAAGCCTGCGTGGCTGGCTGAATATGACTTATGAAGACAATGCAGTGGACTGTGCAAGCCCCTTTTTGGGAGGAGGATATGTTGTGTTGTGCGACGGTGTGCTGCCCCTTTTTGGGAGGAGGGATGTTGTGTTGTGTAATGTAGTTCGTTCGTGCCAGCCGGCGTCGCACAATGCTAAGGTGGCCAATTTCCAGCATCATCCATCAGCAACCGCAAGCCCGGTTATAAATATCGTGTAACAAGAATAAAGGCTCTCTTTTCCGTGGGTACGTGGTAGCGTCTGCGTCTCTCTGCCACGTGTGGTGACTCGGTGGGCGGCGGATACAACAGTTACGTTCCAAAATCTTTGAGGACGTCGTCATAATCATCATCATCATCATCATCATCATTATGATCACCCGTGTTGTCCACTGCAGGACTAATGCCTCTCCAATGGGCTTCCAAGTCCTCCGATGCGTGAACTCCCGCCATACCCGACCCAACAAACGATTTAATAATGTTCGATTTCCCAAGCTCCTGGACCCTACCACGGCCTTCCCTGTGGCAGAAAATTTCGCGCCAGTGCGCTTAACCTGAAAAACCCGCAAGCAAGCCTCCCCCAGCCTAAATGTTACGTAATACCAGAAGCCTTTCACGCGGCTCGCCTGGCCCCCGACAACCCGGCACTGACCAAAGGTTGTTTTTCGGCGCAAAGTGGGCTACCTGCAATGACATCAAAATCACTCACAGCTTGCGAGAGGCAAGCAGTATGCCCTAATACATTTGCATTGCTCGGTTCACCACGCACTTTCAAGCCCCACAAAATCTACTCACGACCAGCACGCTTGAGCAAAACTGCAGTCTTTGCATTGAGCGGCGTGTGTGATTCAAGCGGTGGAAATGGCCCACCACATTCTACCCGGTAAGTTTCAGGACTTCTCCTTATCCACGAATGCGCCGCACTATCTCGTGTCGAGTGAGGGACGAGGCAGGCTCCGATATCTAAACTATGTACAGTTTATGTACAAGAATGTTTGCAGGACATAAACAAGAGAGCAGAACTAGCCCTCAGTGGGGCTTATCAGCTTGCCAGGGTCAAGCCGGCGCAGGCGGCACTCGATTCCACGACCTGTAGCAAGTTCGAAAGCAAAATACCTTCTTCCTCTCGCCGGGCTCCACATGAATATTCTTAGTGAGGGAAGGGGAAAGGTTGAATAAAGCAAGAAACAGCGAGGCGGTCCGACCGAGCATGGTGCGTTCGGAGAACTTCCATACGCGGTGGTCGCCACCCAAGTTCTCAAAGAGAGCCGCTCCTCTTTGTCCCAAGCCGGAAACGACCCTGCTTGTTTCCGTAAGCACCGCTCGTCGAGACCGCCTAATTGTTAGTTGCCTTACATACATTACATACCCTATCTTAATTTTCTTGACAGCCGTAGGTTAAAACCGCGAAGCATGGAGTAAGTCGCGCAGGGCTTGAACTAGAGCGAAGCTGAAGAATTTCTTTCTGTGTAGGCACTCAATGCACTGCATTATGCTTGCAAAAGTTTATTTACATGCTACGTCGTCGCTTTTCACTGTGGTAGTGTAGTCATCACCATATGCATCGATATCGCCGTCTTCCGTAAGTATGACTGGCGCCCTCGGGTAGTTTTGTCCGCAGGCTTTCACATTTCCCCCAACGTGGAAGGCGTCAGCAGGCGCAAGAAGCGGCGGCAACCGGCTTCGTGAGCTGGGCGTGAGTAGCGCAAGCTGTCTTGTGCTCCCCCGTACGACGTAAACGCACGTGAACTATTGTCGGGGTATTTTATGCAAGCACCCGCTGCATGCCTGGACGACGCCGGGAGCTCCTCGTAAAGCGCGGGCTCAGGTGCGCGGTAAACTATGAACCAGTGTTTTCCTGATTACGCCGCACACATTACGGCCAGCAAAAACCGTGATGTTTACAAATCAGTGGAGCTCTGGTTCAAAGAGAAAACTCGTGGTTAGACATCAAACACCGCGGGAAGCGCAAGAACGTACATTTTCCTTGCCCCTGCAGGGGAAAACCACGTGCATATTTTGGACATGACACCTTCAACAGCATGGTACGAGCACGTGCACAGCGAGAAGCCAGTCACATGGACAGCAAGGGTCGGTTATGCACAGTACCGCATATCACGAAGAATAAAGGGTGACGGAGGGTATAAAAGCAGTTTTTGTATATGTACACTGCTCAGTAGTTTGGTGTGTAGCCCGGCCACCAGTCAGCGTCGGGTTCAAAAACTGCAAAAGCTTCAAAGGCGTCCGCTAGTTGATGTAGTAGTGCATCGGTACGGCTCTCCTACGGATCTACCGGTACGAATCTAGTAGTGCTCCAGTACGAGATTAATCCGCTGACGTATTCGAACTGCGCTGTCTTTGAACCACTACATCAAAAGGCACTCGAAACTTCGCGATAGCTGTCACTGCCGGCGAGGGTAGCTGTCTAGGCCGTTTGCAAGCTGGCTGTAACGGTTAGTTGCGAAGATTTCGGAGTTTCGTTTCGGGCTTTAATTTGTGCTCAGTAGACAGTTTCTGCGTACTGTTATTTTGTTGTATGGTTTTTGTTTGAATTTGTATTTTTTTTTATTCCTCGGGAGCTTGTTCAACGTAGCGAGCGATCCCGTTAGCGGCACTTCAGTGCCCGCTTCGATTGCTATACGCCACTGCACTTCCTTGTTGCCTGACCCAGATATAAAGTGGCTTTCTTGTCAATTCGACACTGAAGCACACTCTGTACGCTGCTACCGGCGAAGTTCAGGAGTCAGTGACCAAACCCCTCTTACTCGGCTTAATAATAGAAAACTGCCTCTTCCTGGGAATAGGATTCATACTGTTAGAACGATGAATATGTAGGAAAACTTTGAGACTGGGTAGAATTGAAACTCTTCGGAAACAAACTGGAGAAAGAAAAAAAGGGCAAGTAAAGATTACTATTTTATCGTATCTTTGGGAGTAGCTACCCCTAAAAGTAATATTGGGTGTGAAAAGTGAAAAAGAACAGCTGACGATTTCTATACTCGCTAATGCGAAATTTGTGCGTACGGCGAACTGGCCTTCTTGGTCACGGCGTGTAGCTGCTCTGTCTCAGGAAGTAATCGCGAGATTAGCGAACGCACGGCGGCGCGCGCTACTCTGGCATTATCTCGCACCGCTTCTCCCGACGCCGAGCATGTTTTTGAAGCAAAGCTTTACTACTTTCGACCAGTGGTTTCGCGGCAGATGCGCAATTTTCCCTTTTGACCTGAGACACACCAACCGGGACACACCCCTCGAAGCGCATCGGGTGATTTGCCGGGACAGCTTTCGGTGCTGAGCACAAGGCCCCATTTTTATTTGTTCTGCTCAGAACGAGTGACGACTGCCTCCGCCTTTGCGGCCGATCAGGTGATCGGCAGCCGACCACCCCCGCAGCTTCCCATGCATGTGCCACTGGGTCGTCTCGGGCTACGTGACTCTTCTCGCGTCCTGGAAAGAGGAACGGCGCGTTCGCCGTGAATGAGCACCGCGTTCGCCCTGACCAAGTCGGCGTTCGCCGGGCCTACTTCTGTGAGTGTTGCACGCGACCGAACAACTTTGATTCATGGTACACAATGCACCTACATCAAAGGTTAACCAAGCAAAGCCATGTTTCAACCAGACTAATCCAAGCTTTTGCTTGCCATATTCAAGGTTACCTGAGCTACGCCGCAGCCATTTTTTTTTCAAATTGTGTTTGGACTTCCAGCGAAGTGCCACGTGGTTTGGATGAGCCACGCAACGAGGAGGACGCGAAGCACATTCACCGGTTTCTTCACTCGTTGTTCAGCGCTCACTCTTGAACGCTGCAGTGCGCTGAGGCAGCACTATTTCGTGCGTTCTCTCGACGGTAGCTATGGTAAGCCTCGGCGACGGCGTCGCGAACCCCGTCTCAGGAAGTGATCGCAATATACGTCTCAGAAATGGATCGCAAACTGTGTCTCAGGAAATGAACGCGTCACCCTCGAGCGCACGACGGCAGGCGCTGCGATGGCGTCATCCCAGAGCGTGTCGCCACCGCCCGCCATGTCTCACTGCTTCCTCCTCCCATTTTCGTCATTGCGTCACCTCCGACTAGCGCCTTGCACTGCCCGGTATGATGCCCTCCTCCTCACACTTTCGCCACACTTTCCCCCACCGTTTTAGTTCTGTCTGCGGTGTCTCCCGTGCTCACTCGGCTAGGAGGCCAACGCCGCCTTCAAACCACAGCAGCGGGCACCAAAGCGCTGCGCACTAACTTTTTCTATCCCTTCTCCGAAACGACTCGAGAGGCATGCGTTATCCTGGATTCAAAAAGCGTACTCACTTGTTTTTTTACAGTATTGCACAATCAGTCTGGCTTCCTCTTCTCCAAAAAGTTCGCCAAGGGCTTTTTCATTCATTTTGTACAGCTCTTGTTCTGATGTTACGCCGACTGACGTCATGTAGTCAAGCAGTTGCGACAGTTGAGGATCGGCGAAATTTGGTATATTGTGGGAGACATGACGAAGAAAACCCCGAATGGTGTCTTCATGGAAGTCTCCGGGAAGTTGAGCTGCAAATGAGATCATGATGCACAAGCCATTTGTTGGACCAACTGCGGAAACCAACACTGTATTTAACGGTGCACCAAATGCCACCGCAGTTGTTTTCCCATGGAGCAAGACGAAACGAGTCCAGTTACTGTGTGGGCCATCAAAGAAGGGCGGGCACTTTGAAGCTCCTGAGAAACATTTTACAGGTGGTAGTACCCACAAAAGCACACACGCGAGCTTACTTTCCTTCGACTTTGGATCAGCCTTTTGATATGATGGTTTACACGTAGATCTCCACCTAGGCTATGGGATGCGCCGTGGTGGAAGGCTACTGGTAAATTTGGACCACCGTGAGGGGGGCTATACAGGGCCTTTTAAGATCAGAAAACTTGGCGCGAATTTGTGTTGCTTTAGGCTTGAATTTGATGAAGTAAGCGTGTGGCTACCAAACAAGGAATCATTGCAGAGGCATATTACGTCCAGTAATTGTTAACTTTTCTTCCTTTAACTCTTGGTTAAGGAGTCTACAATTTGAAGCGAACAGAAAACAATATACGCGAAGCTTTTTTGTGTTTCGTTCTGCACAACAGGAGGAAACTGAGGGTGTTCCCAAGGCAAGGTAAGCCGTAGGGTAAGAATGTTATTTGATGTTCGTCGCACCGCACAAGGACGGCAAATGGTATACCAATGGTTGCGCAGCTGCTTTATGCTATGACGGTCAACTTTCAGAGCCACAAGAACAAGTTTGACGATTATTATACGGTTGTTCGATCCATACGCCTCTGAAACAGTTTGGGCCCAGTGTCGTGGCCTAATTCTTGAATTTTGGATTCTATTTTTTTTTTGTCCTGAGTGTAACTCCTTTCATGGCTACCTCAGTATACCAGCGGGAGCGGTGTTTGCACTTGCGCACGTGAGTTTTCCCCTCTGGCATTAACGTCAAAATGTACACTCCGTCACAACTCTTAAGATACACTCCCGGTTTCGGCAAAAAGCAGCGAACTTCTTGCAACATTTACGTCCTCTTCAGCGTGTCGGCTCGTGATGCTTTAAGATCTGGACATAAACCGGATTTGCAACTCTACTGGCCAATCTCCTTACTGGGCGGGATTACCTTAATTGTTTTTTCTCAGCTCACCGTAGTATGTTTTAGAGCGAAAGATCCACTACCACCTGTATCGCAGGGTAATCGATTGCGTCCTTTGAGACGCCACAGTGGAAGCGTGGCAGGCGTCACGTCATTCTACGTGATCTTCTGCGGTACCACGCTGGGGTACCACGTGATACCGATGCGGTACCACGTGACATGATACCTAGTGTCGCGGTACCACGGCGACAGCCTCCCGGCTGCTTATTCGGCGCTTGGGCGTTCAGGCTCGCCATTAATGGCCCGCCATCGCCGGAACGCATGTGTGGCTGGTGTGACTTAAAATTTTTGAAACACTGTGTGCATGTTTTCGCGGTGTCATCTGAAGCAGGGCCACTGAAACAGCGCCGTTCCTTTAGTTACAGTGACGATGCGATGGGATCAATCCCGTTAACACTAGCGGAAGAGCGGAAGAAGGGATTAAGACTCAACGAAAGAAAGGACGCAGGCTTTCGTTCTGGTGCTTTTGCCCGCAGCTGCGTCGCCATTAATGGTGTTTTCAGCGGAGCAGATATGATAATACGTTATTCGTACAGAGTATGGCGCGCCGAGGCAGAACTCAGGCAGATATATCCAAAAAACAGGGTAGTCAAGCTGTTTCTGACAATAGAAACGTTTCACCCAGTTGTCGTGTTTCTGTAATAAATAACGCGCAATTTGGGGCCCGTATGCGTTCACTGTACCCCGTGCATACGAATCATATGGACTATGATACGGTGTTTCGGGCAGTCTTCAACAAAACAACACGGTTTAAATTTGTTGTAACGTTATACACTAGTCGATCATCATGTGTTTCTCAAAAATATTCCATAGCCCCGTATATACGGAACGTTTGAGGAGGAAGCTACCATTTTTATTACGCCTATACTACCCCGCTTTCATTTGATTAGTGTGTTAAAATTTTACTGTGTTACAGACTTGCCATGGCATTGACTCGATCACCATTCAAGACGATATTCTAGCATGCCTTTATACATTTGGTTACACCGAAACCAAATCGACAACTATCGGCGCGTACGATATAAAAATGTCGTTACATTATTCTGTGATTAGCCGATGTACACACGTGCGTGCTTCTCCGCGACAAACAAAGTCATAACCAAAATGCCGGCCGATAGCAATTGACGTAGCGATATCTTACGCACCAATATATTTTTTCTATGAACTGCACATCGCCTTTGATGGTATAGCAAGAGTTTCAAGAGAGCTCTTTTTCTGGCTTTCTCTTGTAATGAAATGGCTTGGTTCAGATTATCTCTGGCAGTGTTTAAATCTGCTATACTTCGGATCTGCCCAGCCAGCTGCGCTCTATGCAAGCGCTGGCGCCGAGTCTCGTTTCGCGCCCGGCCGCTAGGGGCGCTTTAATGCCATGTTGCGGGGAGCGGCGGCTTCGCTAGGGACTGCGTGCTCGACCGCCAGTAGAAACCTTCTATTGCGGGAATTCGTGTTTAATGACATTTCACTTAATTAATTTCCGTAATTTTAAATAAATAAGTAGCAGTTTTGCGGTGACCGCCCCTGAACGAGTGTTTTTTTTATTAAGCGTGTTAAGGCCGGGCCTCTAGACTGGCTTTTCCGTTGTAAGACGGGCTGCGGTGAACGCGACGCGTTTATCTTCGTGGTCTCATATGAAGTGATGACAAAAAAAAATTACATTACCTCACGTGCCGAAAACACAACTGGCTAGCTAACCACATTGTACCAGTTCGTACTGGAAGGGAAGGTTATTCCCGAATATGAGGTACATTTGAAAGTTTATAGCATAAACCCAACTTCGTTAGGTCATAAAAGCTTCCCAGGCCCACTTTTTGTCGCAGTAAATACAAAAAAATGAAGCTTTCTCTTGAAATTTCTCATGAAGTATAGCAGTCCTTTTTTGCTGACGTAACGCAGGAATTTTCTATGCTCCGAAAATAAAATGACAATTCAAGCACCGAAGGTGCAGTTACTGTAGTACCCGTACTAATAATTGATTTGATTGATTGTGGGGTTTAACGCGCCGACACAACGCAGGCGATGAGGCGCGCCGTAGTGGAGGGCTCCGGATTAATTTTGACCACCTGGGGATCTTTATCGTGCGCCGAAATCTCGTACACACGGGCGTTTTTGCTTTTCGCCTCCATCAGAAAAGCGGCCGCCGCGGCCGGGAATCGAAACCGCGACCTCGTGCTCCCGTACTAATAAATGGATATGATTTGGCCCCGTCTTTGCGAAAAAAAATGGAAATTCTTTATTGCGAGTGCAAGTGAACTAGTACAATGAAATGACCTGCTACACTACTAACTCAACAGCGTCATTCTAATTTTATTTACATGTTAATTTTATTTACATACACAATGCTACGCTTTGCGCACACAGTGCCACACTGTAGTCAGGTTTTCTCAATATCAATGAACGCTAGATTTGCGCAATCTTTATAACTTTGGCATTTTTGTCAAGAGTTCATTTTCGTTCACAATTGTACACTTCATTTAAGCAATACAGCGCAGTAGTCACACTTGCAAAACTCTTCTGGAGGCTGGTTTTTCCACAATAATTTTTACTTTGCCGCGCTCGGTCGTTTTCTCCGCAGCAAACTTTGTGAAAAAAGGTCGACTGAACTTCTCCAGCACGAGCTAAAGCACTGCCCTCGTATGACCCTCCGTTGAGCCTTCGTGGCAGAAGCTTGTTTCCTAGTGCAGCTAGTAGCACCGTCTTCACAAACAGAGCCATCGGTTTTTTTGTAGGATATCGCAAGTTCTGCGAATGCTTGGGCCGCTCTTTCCAGTGCTCAGGCGGCCTCGGATAAGATAGCCCACACCGGTCCAAATTGAAGATCACGGCAGTGGCAGGTCTAGATGAGCCAGGCGCCTTGAGCCGCTCCACGCAGAGTGAGAACTTAATGTGTTCCTCGACGGTTCTCTCAAGAAAGCCCGGAATGAGGGCCAGCGTGCTGGCCTTGAAGCCTGGAACTGGATAACCTAAAAAAGTACCAATAAATTCAGTGTGAACATGACAAGTACGCTGAGCTGTAAAGACAACGCGCCGCTGGTCGTTGCTATTTCACAACAATCGACCCCATTAAAATACGATAATTATATGCATCGAAGCATGCTCGCTTCAACCTGCCGCGATCTATCGAGCCATTAAAGCATATAATTACAACAATCAAACACAGTTATGAAGCAAAAATAAATAAATAAAACGAAGGGGGTTCTCACCTTTCCTTGAGATTGCCTTTATCCATTTGCATCGAACTTCAGTGACGGGGAACTCGTGAAACGAAACGTGATCTCACCTTCTTCAGATCTACAATAAGGTACGAAACTGTATACCATCGTGCTCCTTCAAAGGAAAAACTCGCTTCAGAAGACTTAATAAGCTGTATTTGTGAAGTAAAACTTCGGGCTTTGCATACGGTAGGCACAAGTTATATTTCACGCCACGTCTGCAACTGCGCGTTCTGTACGGCTGTCACCCGTGCGTGCGGCGGCGGGGCGGCGGCGGCGGAGGAGGAGGAGCGGCGGCGGCGAGGAACGACAGGGCGTAAGTAGCGCCACTCCACTCGTAGCGGCGAAAATAATCCCTGCGACGGCGGTGCTGGGGCCGCGCTCACTGGGCAGGTCCGAAGTGTTGTTGCTCATGGTTTAAATGGAATGTTCTATGCACTAATTCGGGTTTTCCCCGTGGTAAAAAATAAAGACATACCGAAAGCCTTATAAGATTCTGGCATTATAGGACGTTCCTCCTCTGCGGCAATGTGCATAAGCGGCGGTATCCAATAGCCAACATAATAATATCAATGCCTCACTAAATTTTAGTCATATACAATTGCTTGGCAGATTTCTTATATGGCGCTAAAGCTACTCGAATCAGTGTTTTCTTAAGTTCAGCAGAATTTTATCTATGTGACCGATTAAGCCTATAGGACAAGTTCACTCTGGGCTATTTAAAGCAGTCTTTAAAACGGCTCAGTAAGAAAAGCAAGGTGGATAGCATTTACTTTTCACAGATATAAAACTATTGCTTAAAATTACTTACCCATTACGAGGGGAATGGGGATTGCAATGTCTTTTATAATCCCTCTGAGGATCAGGCCTGAACAAACGGCGAGTCCGATGTAAGATGGATGGCTTGGACCTTGCCTATTGTAGCCGTCAGTACAAAGTGAAGAGCTGGCTGGAGTTTGTACCTCGAAAGGCACATCGCCTCCGTTTATCTCGTGAACACCGGAGAAGATAAAAACGAATCCGGCGAATATGAAACCTTTATTGAAAGGCACCTTCATGCCTTTGCGATAACCAACTGATATGAAATATATACCAAAGAAAAAAACCCCGAAAAGCAGGCACGTAACTCTGCTGGCAAGTTCAAAGTACTCGGGAGAACTGCGTAAGATAAGGTGCGCCGAACGCAAGTGGGCGTATCTCATTCGGCGGCCGGGAGCAGACAGCAGTGACTGAAGTGTGTCTTGTCACCCTGAAGGGACAAACTTCATCTCAAAGGTGAACGAGAATTTATTTTTCTTCTTGTGCTGTGTGTGTAATCCGGTGAAATCCAGTGCATAAATAATTTGTGTGAACGTTGTAACATAGGCACATAGAACAGTGGATGTTGTCGGATAAGCACTGAATTTTTAATCACATTTTTTTCTGGGCTGACTTTTGGTGCAGTAGAACAGCACTAGAAGCAGGCCCACTGATTGAACTATGTTTGTAAATTGGGAATGATTTTTATAGTGCGTTTTATGGAAGTTGCGCAAGGCTCTACTTGCCTACAGAGGTAGTGGCGTCTTGTTTTGCGTCTTGAGTTTGATAGTGGCGTCTTGAGTTTGATTAGCGCTTGTCCCCATGGCTCGAAAATCAGGTAAATGAATTAGACGAGATCCCTCCAACAGTTCACTAGGAGATGTAAAACATACATTTACTCGATCTTGCCATGTTTTCCACCATGGGAAATCGTTTCGTTCGTTTGATACGTGACTCTTTATGGTCTGGCGTGTACAATTTGAGACCACGAGTTTCAATTAATATCGAGGAATTTTCTGACCAGCCGAATAAGGACGTACGGGAGAGCACAAAATGGTCGTAAGGTCGCACTCAACCATAGCTTTAGAGGCCGAGACTGCCGAACGGCAGGCCACAGTTATCAGGGTATGTGTTGTGGCACGAATGGTCGGAAAAATGGAACATCAAAAACTCGGCTCCAGCAAAACACAACACGTGGCAAAGTCTTTTGTTTTTATTTATGTGCGCGCTTGAACTTGCGTATCGTGAGTGATCCCGGCGGTACTCTCTGCACCGCTCTCGTGTGACGAGCGTAGGAAAGCGCTTCTCCATGGCGCAGCAGTTTGAAAAGAAATACAGTGAACTCACGTTAAGACAAGCTAAAAGGGAACGGTATAACTCGTTCGTCTTATGAGAAGTTCGTCTTTTCAGAACCCTCCCCTAAAAAAAGAATCGGAAGCACTCCCACGCGCATGCAAATATCCTGCTTCAAGACGATGAATGAAGTAGATTTACGATGGAGGAAAAATAGAAAAAAAGTCATTTATTTGAGTGTTCAACTTGATAGAAGAGTGTCGTCAAGTGCTCTTGCCTGGTTTTATTTAGTCTAGGCGGCGACAAGCAGCGTACACCCGCTACATCAAGCGACCACGTAGCAGAGACACAGAGGGAACTCCTCGCTTTCTTGTGTTGTGACGCGGTGCAGGACAACTGACGCGAAATCGAAGGTATCCTCGATTTGGCTGCACTTTGTGCACTAGTTCACAAAAGTGTCGTGCTGCAAGTGCAGCGCCAGTTCTTTCATTGTGAGTGGAGGCGTACACTAGCGCTTTCCGTGCAGCTGCCGAATCGAGGGCAAAAGTGCACAAACGTCGTCTGCTGCGGTCCGTGTTTGCACGCCCGTGTTTTTTTTTTTTCGAAATGGGGTCACCCTGCCCTAACCTTGTGTTTTGTACACAAATTAACTATCTTGTTGCAGGTGACGACCATTCTCGTCTAAAATGGGAAACGCTGTCGTTTCTACTTCGTTTACTGACACAAGTATCATGCTGGAGCCGTCTGCTACGATGCACACCATAAAACGCGCCAAAGCACGCTGCACCTTGCACGAGACGAGAACTCGCACAGAGGCGAGTGCAGAAGTGTAGAAGAAGTCGTGCAGCACAGCGTCAGATCGAGGGCCGAAGTGCAGGTCTCTCTAGCTGCACTGGCAAATCGAGTGCGAGAGTGCTGCACCGCCTCAACTGGTGCAGAAAGTGTAGCCAAATCGAGGAGACCACACATGCTCCCACGGAGAAACAGCATCAGTAAGGAGAGCTGTTGCGTTCGCGCACAGAAAGTCTTCGTCGTCGGTTTATTTTACTTTTATATCCCCCTAATAGGCCTCCTGCGCTGCCCAGGGGGCGCTGCGCAAGCGGCTTCCGGGCAGTACTTCCGGATAGTACAAAGCTGCGTGGGTCCCACAGGATCGCGTGTTGACAGAAGCAAAATGAGCTCGATGTTCTCGATTGTTTTGCGACATGGTCGCCAGCCCATCCCCGACGAGTGCGGTCTCTTCCGGTGATCAACTTAGCATTAGGGGAAAAAGCTTTGCAGCGCTAAATACGTTTACAGCGCCGACGAAAGTTCCGGGACGGTGACGGCGCTCTCCCACTCGCAGGTTCACCGACCATTTGAAGTGAAACTTCTAGTTTAAACTAAGACTCTAGCTGACAAGGACTTTTCAACAACAGCCGATCAAAAAATAAGAGGGACGCAATCGGCGATGATCGCGTTTTAAAAGCCAGCGAGTCCGGCGGACCGCTGGCTCGCCTGCTGCTGTGCGCCGCTCTTTTGCGTACCTGCGCACTATGCGTGCACTTTCATTAAACAGTGCTCGTTTGCGTCGCCGTTACGAATACATGGTGCAGCGTTAGCTTGCCGTTTTGTTGCGTGTCTCAGTGACAAAATGCAGCGAGCGTCAGAAGCGTGAAATCTGTTTTGCGATTCCGAAATTAGTAGCGGTGAAACAAGGTGGTCGGGCGAACTGAGAGGCCGCTTGCTTTCCTTGTTTGCTCTCACTTTACTTAATTACGCCCTTGCATTATATATTCCCAGTTCGCACTTAATAGGCTAGAATGAGGGTCAGCAACGTTTTGAATTGTAGGGCCGAGTTGCATGCTAGCCGACACGGCGGAGGGCTGGACGGCAAATCGGGTGGGAGGGGGGCTTTGAACGCAAAAAAAAAAGGAATAGCTAATTGCCAATAATATTTGACAATAATCTGGTGAAGTGTGAAGATGGGGGACAATTCAACTGGAAGCGACCAATTCTCTGTTCTTGTCTCGCTGCATAACTCCATTTGAGGACAAAACTGGCGTGTCGGCGTTCAGATTGTTAGCGACGACCCCTGCACTAAAAGATAACCAATAGAGTCAGTGATGATTATATGTAAATATTCGGGGCATCGCGCCGTGTATGCGGCTGTTATGTTATGCAAATATAGAAGTACACATCTTTGCAGGCAGCGGGCGTGCGATTTGGTGCTTGTTTCGCGTCCTTTAATAGCGCCTAATTTGTTTATTTGACGCTATTGCCTCACCTACTCGCTAGTATACATGTACCCTGCCGTTCGTAAATCGTGCGGGTTAAAACGTTCCGTAAGAATCACTTAGTTTGCGAAAATACAAAACAAAATTTCCACTCGTTTTCAAGGCGGTACCAGGCCAGCAGTCTCAGCTGAGTCGGCTGCGCAAATTCTTGCGTTCGCTTGCATGCTCCCGCTGAAGCAACGTTTCGCAGTTACCAGCAGCGTTCCCTGCTTATGCAACTCGTGAACGTTCCTTTGTCGACCGCACGCAAGAAGAAAGAACGGTAATAGTCGTCAGGAAGTTAGACCACCCGACCTGGCGATACTGCCCCACGCCGCGACGACAGCGACAGCTCGCTCAAAAGAAAACCGATAAATCGTTTTGTTTTAGCGAATATTATTTTGATTAGCCTCTGCAACTGCTTTAAGGGCTATTTCATACAGTATGTAGTCATTTAAACGCGCCACAAAGCGATTAATCTAAGTACAACGAACTTTCAATCTGGCTTGTAATTGAAAACACATGGAGGGCGGCGAGGGTCGTCTGCTTATGTGCTACCCAGAGGCGTCGGCCACTAGGGGCGCTGCATGTCGCCAAAACTCCAGCGCAGGAGGCATATTGTGCGCCTCTCTCCTCCAGAGCAGACTGGCCACAAAACTCTCTCCTCGCATTTTTTTCTTTGTTTTCTTTGTTTTGCCGCGTGCTCTGCGGGTTGAAGGGCGGGAGATGTGGTAACTTTATCCGCTTGTCTTTTTTTTTTCTCTCCCCCTGCCTTCCTCTGTTGCACGAATTCCCTTTGCGCTGTGGCTTTCTTTTACGTTTTCCGTCTGTGCACGTGAGTCTCCAAAGTCTCCAGCTATGGTGTCACCCCGAAAAATGTTCGTGTTAACCGAAGACTAAGTGCGAGGCTGTTCTTCTTAAGCGTATTTTTAAATTGAATATAAGATAAACCAAACATTTCCACACTGCTCTGCATAAGGGGCATTCGTCTTAACCGAGTTCCTCTTAACGGGAGTGCACTGTACTTGAGAAACCACTTCATTTATGATTTTCTATGTCCAGAATTTCAATATTCTAAAGCTAGTGCCTATTATGGTTTTCAGGCTCAAACGCTTAAGATACATTCATTCTGAGGGAGCAGCGCAAACTGACAGGACAAAGGGAGGACACAACACGAGCGCTTACTAACAACTGAAGTTTTTATTAGAAAATGGAAGAACATATAAAGAAGCCTGCGTACTAACACCCCGTGACATAGGCCATGCGCACAACACTCTTGCACACACTGAAAGTTGACGCTCATGCGCGATCAAGGTAATCAACTTCACAATCCAGCAAGCACACCGAGGGGGAACTAATGCAGTCATCACCATTCTTTTTGATAAAGAAGGCTTCAGATATCTCCCTTGTGCGCGCGTCTTTGTGTGAAAACAAAATACTTGTCCCGTTAAGTTTCGGATAACATCCATGCTTAGAACAATGTGACGAGAGATGGGACGAAGGCTGGCCCTTTACATCGGAAGGCTTGCCCCTTTACATCAGAAGGTTTGCGCTTTACAGAGTTGCGATGTTCCCGCAAACGTTCATTTATGCATCTCCCCGTCTGTCCGATGTATATCTTATCGCACGACAAGGGAATGCAGTACACGACGTTACTTCTGCACTCAACAAATTGTGATCGGTGATTTACGCCACACCCCTTTTGCACAGCCTTACTTTTTCTTTCCGCCTTCTTGTCAATTGCGGGACAAAGACGCGCGCACAAGGGAGATATCTGAAGCCTTCTTTATCAAAAAGAATGGTGATGACTGCATTAGTTCCCCCTCGGTGTGCTTGCTGGATTGTGAAGTTGATTACCTTGATCGCGCATGAGCGTCAACTTTCAGTGTGTGCAAGAGTGTTGTGCGCATGGCCTATGTCACGGGGTGTTAGTACGCAGGCTTCTTTATATGTTCTTCCATTTTCTAATAAAAACTTCAGTTGTTAGTAAGCGCTCGTGTTGTGTCCTCCCTTTGTCCTGTCAGTTTGCGCTGCTCCCTCAGAATGAATGTATACCAACTGGCCCAGTTCTCGACCTTGTTGCGCTTAAGATACAGCCCTCTTTATTCACACCTCACCAGTCCCTTGTTAGTTAAATAAAACAAATGCAGTCACAAATTAAAAAAATATATTTAGAAAACTCTAGCTTACGAAGACAACTAATTTAATGAGTGATGTCACGTTTTGTATTAAAATGCCAAGTGCCTCTGATTTGCACTATTTCTCTAAATTTATTGAAAGGAAGCTTTGGCCTTACGCTTTACTTTAGCTTCCAAGTTTCCAAGCCCAGTACAAGAGGTTCTATTTTCATTATTTTAGATTAGCATCTGCTTTCTTTAACGTCCCTGGACTTCTTCCCCGGCGTGCGTTTTTCCTTTCTTCAGGCTACAATTTTCTTACTTAATGTTGACTTGTGAAGGTATCACCCTTGCTGGTTACTTTGCAGAATTTATCTTTTGTCTCAATCATGCTGACTCTGTAATGGTCCTAACACTTCTTTCGTATCAAAATTTTGTAAAAATTGTTCGTTATTTAGGCAAGGGTTGGCCACTGTCAGGTGTCCCAACACCTTTCCACTTCCGTTTGCACTTTTGCCTTCTCTTGATTGTAGGCTTTAACATGCCGAAGCTGCACCTGGCTACGAGGCGGGCCGCAATGGAGGGCTTTCCCGAATTAATGTTGACCACCTGGGGATCTTTAACGTGCGCAGATATCTCGACACAAGGACGTTTTCGCTTTTCGACTCCATGAGAAAAGCAGCAGCCACCACTGCCGGGTAACGAACGTGCGTCCTTGGGCTCAGGAGCACAACGACATAGCCACTCAGACCCTTTCCTTGTAAAAGTGGAAATAAACCTGGTTGTGATGATTTGGCGAACCACACCATGCGGGCTTTTAAAGTCTGTATTGGGCTACTAAACACAAACTAGGTCTGTCTGTCTGTCTGTCTGTCTGTCTGTCTGTCTGTCTGTCTGTCTGTCTGTCTGTCTGTCTGTCTGTCTGTCTGTCTGTCTGTCACTCGATTGAAATAATTGCCACGCGGAGAAAAAACTGTCACGAATCTGTGTGCTTCGCTGCAAATGAATTGCTAGAACGAATACAGGTTCTCAATATACAATGCAAACAAACCTCAGACATAGATGCAGCAAAATTTATGTACATAAACTTGAGTGCCGGCCTTATAATTACTATTGCACTTAAAAATTGTTTTTACTAAATACAGTCAATGAAACAAAACGCGTTAAAACGACGTCGAAGACAGGCGATATAAAACAGGTTGTCACAAGAGATTTGGCGCAAGCTGCGCGGACGCAGAAAAGTTGAAATGAATTCAACAAACCGTCATGGCATTCATCACGACAAGTGCGATAGGGGAGAGGAAAAGCGTAAAAATAGGAGGCGGAGAAAAGAGACAGAGTTATCCTGTTGTGTCCATATTAAAACTAAGTTTTATTTGGCTTTTTTCGGTGGTTTGGCGTTCGTCATCGTTTCATCGACTGACTAGTCACGTGATCCCCTGAACTGCTGATCCTGCACATACATGAAGACAAAGAAACGACGCAAAATAGCTGAGCCAGTTCGCCCAAATCTCTTTTCTCGACCTATGGTCCCCATTTGCCAAACATGGGTGCGTGACTACTAGGAAACAGGTGAGCCTAGACAATAAAACTTGGAATTTACAGCGGAGCTGTTGCGGCTGGCCATAGTGTGCGCAGCGTCAGGAGAAAACCTCTGGGGTGGCTCCTGCAACGGAAAACTGCTCAAGCACCTCCTAAGGTGTCATCTGGACATCATCACCTCAAACTATGCCCTTCACGCAAGCAAGGTGAGGGGGAATAAATGCACACACCGGAAGAGAGGCAAGAATTATGCATTTCAAGAATTCAGTGACACAGGTCTCGTCTGACGATCGGCACAAGACGCCACCTTCGCCAAACGGGCGAACCTCCGTGATTAGCTCGAACCTCTCAGTAGCCGCTCGAAGTGCCGCCTGTACAGTCCGCGGGTTCTTTAGCCGGATGAATTCGCCACTCACTGGCACCAGAGCCACGGGGATGCTTCCCACCCCACTGCGCTTTAGCGATTCCAATTGTACATCCTGCGGATTACTAGAGGCCGCCCAGGGGGAACTCCCCCGGCCAGGGGACTCAAAAGACATCCAGACGCAGAAACCAGCAACCTGGAAGAAAAGAAAAGACCAAAGGAACGACAAGAAACTCACGTTAATCCGCCTGAAGATTGGCCGATTCACCTGAACTAGGAAAGCTAAAAAGCAAGCCGCTTAGAAGCAAGCGACCATGCTGACAGACACGTCAGCTGCGCCCCACCCACAGCGTGTTCGTTTTCGTTATCGTCGTTTGTGGCAAGCTGTAGCGCCTCGGGGATTTTCCACCACGTCCCGTGACAATATTGTTACTTTAATAGTGTCAGAGAACTTAAAATGTATGCAATTAAAATGCTTACCCCGTAGGCATGCAGGTTTGCAAAAACTTACACAGGGGATCATTTCCGGTGAAGTCCTCTCTAAGCCCTGGTGCAGCTGCATTATATTAAGTCTGCCTTCAGAAGTACTCTCCGCTATCTGCCTTTGACTGTGTTTAAATGACGACATGTGTCGTCAATATCCCACGCTGGACTATACTCCGTCCGACCGCTTTCACGTTTCCCGTTGCAGATTTGGCCACCAGTCTGTATTTCCCGTTCACCATCGGTTTGTGAGAATATGTGGCGTGATGTCGAAGAGTGACGGTGGAACGAGAAATGAGAAGTTCTGCTATTTCATCTCTGCGCCTCGTCCTATTGACTTCCTCTTCTATGCCGCCTTTTCCTATGGGCCGAATGCATATTTTATCACCTGGGAAATGCTTTTACTGAGTAGGAGCTAAGCTGGTGTTTTAGCATCTCTTTGCTATACCCTCGCGCCGTCATTACTTTCATGCGCTGTCGATAACACTTTTGTGCCATTGTGTTTTAGAAGGCAACTTACCTTCAATGTTTAGTTTGAATCATAGGAATGACATATCAAAAACGATTCAGAGTGAGAATATGACTTGTGTTCTAGCTACTCGCATATACAGTTGCCTTTCTTATTACAGAGGTACAGAGCGTTATCGTACTGACGGGACCTGAAACCTCCCCAAACATTAGGATCAAAATTGCCCCAACAAGTCATCTTCCAGTGCGTCTTACGAGGTAGGTTTCCGAAATCTCCAGTCGAGCTTACGTATGTGAAGCGACTTCTTTTACGCGCGAAGCATGCCTTAGCTAGCCCCAGCACGAATTTATGGCGTACATTTGTCAGCACCTCTTTCCTCGGATTGCTCTTGTAGAACCTTTTTCTTCATCCCTTTCCAGTTCCTCGTGGGTACGAATTTCTGGCGTAGTAAAGAGGATAACCACCATGTATGCACACACAGGGAAGTCATCGTTCAAAAATGCAAGAAGTGGCGGCATTTATCTCACGTTCGGCAGTTTATAGTTCCCAGTAAACTTTAGACGTATTGTAGCCTAACATAAGTATATCTGCGAAAATACTAGCGCTCTTTCCAACCTACACGTAATTAAATACAAAGCAACATAAAAAATACTTTTTCCTAAAAAAGGCGTTGGTGTAGTTGTAAACGCATATTAAGGCACACGCGTTCGAAATACGCATAATAACCTCAAGTGAACAACCTGTCCAATTTTTGGTGCCGTTTCCACCACTCGACCATAATGCTTTCACGCTAACACGTAAGCATTCTTAAGTGTGTTTGTCATCTTGTTATTTGCGTCGCACTTGTTTCATTTTACATGTATAGAAGATAGTAAATTATAAGTATGTTACATCACTAACTTTACCCCGATGGCTTTAATAAATAGGGCCAAAAACAAGCGGACTTTTTTGCGACAGTTTTCTCAAGAAATATTCGGAACGTTAAACCAGAAAATACATTACTATGTTCCCAACCAATTGTTTTTTCCGCGAAATGAACAAATCACGAAATATTTATAAATAACTGTGTTTCGTGCTAAAAAATGTACCTCTTTGATGAAGGCAGCAATAGTTCACTGGCATATTTTAGTATCCGAAGTTATCTGTGTGTAATTAATAGGCACTTCAAGATTTGTCCCAATCTTGTAAATGCATGTTTCATCTATTTAAAAGAAAGGTGGTGCGCAACTCGAATCCATGGGTGAACGGGACAATAATACGCTTATCATGCAAGCTTAAAAAAGCGAGAAAGAAATGCAAGCGAAACCCTACCGCTTGTAACACTGATAAAAGAGTCGAAAGTTGGGCAAGTTGGTATTGACGCATCTTAAAAATCAAAACTGCGCGCAAATTAACGAGGACGTGAACACACTGAAGACACCACAAGCGCAGTGTGTTCACGTCCTCGTTAATTTGCGCGCAGTTTGATTTTTAAGATAACACTGATAAGCTTTGCGGCCTGCGCCTGGGCCTAAAAGGAACTATAAAGAAAGCCAAAGAATATTATCAGGGCGTTACCCAAAAAATTATCTGGTTTCCTCCCCTGGAAAGTTTTGGCGCCACTTTTCAACTAAAAAAAAAAGTCGGTACCTAGCATTATGGTTGATAATGTTGTTGTTAACGAAAAGACAGAGATCAGTGAAGGACTCGAATTTTACTTTTGCTCAGTGTTTACCTGTGATGACGGCATCATCCCTGATTTCGTTCCTTGTGTTGGAGCCCCGCCTATCGATGACGTGTACAGCAGTGAGGAGGGGATCTTTTCGCTTCTTCTTAAACTAGACGTAAAGAAGTCACCGGGAATAGATGCGATACCGAATGCTTTTTTTTGTACGGTATGCTGAGTGGAGTGCTAAATATTTGCGTTTAATATTTAAGGAATCACTCTCACGCGCAGAATTTTCCGAGTGAATGGAAATACGCAAAAAATAGCCCGATAACAAAAAAATCAAATGAATCGTTGCCAACTGCTTATCGGCCCATTTCTATATTGTGCACGTGTGTCAAAGTGTTTGAGCACATAATATTCAAGCATATATCAGCCTATCTCGAATACAATAGGCTACTTGACAATCGACAGCACGGATACCGTAGGAACTTTTATACGGTAACAGAGCTGCTCCAAACTACCCATGATCTCGCATCCGCTATCGACAGGTAACTTCAAGTAGATGTAATTTTTTTCGACTTTGAAAAAGCCTTTGACCGAGTATCGCATCCAAAACTCATTCTTAAGTTAAAATCAATCTTGAAAAATGATTCATTGATCGCTTGGATTAAAGCGTATCTGTTATGTAGGCACCAAGTGGTATGCATTGAAGAAGCAAGTTCCAACCCCGCCGATGTAGAGTCTGGAATCCCCCAGGGTTTAGTTTTAGGACCACTTCTCTTTCTAATATTTGTCAATGATATAGCCTGCAACATACCTCTACAAGTAAAACAATTTGCGGGCGATTGCATATTATACCATGAAATCAAAACTTCCAGCGATCAAATGACTTTAAACTCCTCATTAAACCAAATACAGGAATGATGCTTAATATGCAAATGACAATAAATTTTGAGAAAACGGTTGCAATGACTGTAACTCGCAAAAAATATCCGCTCATTATCCAATACCATGTCAATAATCGATTTATAAAGGCAGTAACTACATACAAATACTTAGGCGTTGTCTTTACCTCTGACTTCCAGTGGAGCGACCACATAAAACACATTGCGAATAAAGCAATGAAAAAACTTGGATACATTAGAAGAACCCTCGGAAAATCAACGCTCTAAATTAAGCTATTAGCCTACAAAACGTATATCAGGCCTGTGTTAGAATATACAGCAGCAGTTTGGGATTCCTACACACAATTTAATATTGATAAGATAAAACAATGTGCAGACGAAAGCTGTTAGGTTTATTTTTAACACTTATAAACTAGCGCACATCTCCATCAAGCCTTGTACAGTCAGAAAACGGAAAAATTGCAGGCCCGACGTTACCGGGATAGGTTAAAACTATTCTAGCTCATATATTATGATAATATCGGCATACCCAAAACTAAGTACATTGAACCGATCCAATCGCGTGAATCCGGTCATACCACTCAAAAAGGGTCAAGGAATTTTCATGTGGTACAGGTGCTTTCAAACAGTCCTTTTTCCCGCACACAGCAGCTGATTGGAATGCTTTACCGTTTCACACGGTTGACTCCAACTCTGTACCTGCGTTCCTAAACGAACTACCATAATTGTTTTTTTACAGTTTGTATTGCGGTAAAAATGTTGCGGTCTGTTTCTCTGTTGTTTTTACTTTGCAGTGAGTACGTTGTGACCCTACCTATTGCATTGTTTCCATAAGTTTGTCATTACCATGACTTGTAACTAGCTCTTCCGCGCATACAAGTGTGTGTGTATAACTATGTCGATATTGTATAGTATTGTCCGTTGTATAATAACGCGACCTGTATTTCTCCTCACTGTTATTTTGGTGAATGTTATGGTACCACTTTCCCCCACTCCTGCTTAAAGCCTGGCAATCAGGCTAGCAGTATGTCAATAAATAAATAAATAAATAAATAAATAAATAAATAATCCTTTAGTTGAACGACACTGTTTCAGAGTTCTCAAAAAATTGACGTTTTATTTTGCGTATACCATTGATAAGGCAGCCGGACGAAGCTGCTCTACACTTCTTAGTCCTGGTCTTTTTTCTGTCTCGTGAACATGTTAAAATATCCCGCGGGCAAAATGCTTCTCAAGGTTGAAATGCCACAATTGTTTTGATTTTAGTACACAATACAAATGCTAGTTCAGTGCTAAGCGAATAAAGAGGAGTATCAGGGCCGCCAAAGTGCGTTTTAAAGCTTACTACGTTTTGCAAAGTCTACTTTTTGCAAAAGCTATGGACACTTTTCTGAGTACTGCTTTCCGTTGTGTGCGCTGCTGAAGACGAAACCTAATCTTGTCTCGTTAGGGGCCCGACGGGAAGTCCTCTGCTCCAGGCAACATGGCATCAACACAGGTCGACGTGCATAAGCAAGAAGCCCTAACTGATGATCTTCCCGACCTCAGGAATGCTTCCTTCCAGGAGATTACCGATGTTCTTTGCCGAATGGGAACAAAAACTGATGACGGAATGATCAAGGTGGATGCACGACGACTCGTCGAAAGCATTGGAGAGGACAACGCAAAAAGACTGGTCTCCTTCTTCAACAAGCAGTGTAAGAAAGCGAGTGCGAGCTTTATATAGAGATAACATGCCGGTTGTTATAGTGTTATTTCATGAGGCAAGCGGCCGGGGTCATCAATCGAAAAAAAATATTTTGCGGGTGATTATTTTGATTGATGTAGCGCAGAGATCAGTGCACTTCCGGTTTTTAGACCCACCTGTTGAGAAGAAAATTTCCTCTACCGCGCCCCATATTGTCCTCATCCTCATTCCTCTTTACACCAGCACCCTTTCCCCCCGCCTTTTCCCCTCCAACTTCGTGCCAGCCGATGTTCTCCACTTTTCTTGAAAGCATGCCAAGTTTATTCTCAAAACAAGTAGAAGTGACCAGTAGGATTTATTTGGTCATTGATATAGCGCACGTTGCCGGAGGGCGCCAGAAAAAGTTTTCTCAAAGAACAGCTTGAAGGATGTGTGGGCCCCGCTGTAACATCAGCTTCCAAAAGCGTAATACATCTAATATTACGCCGTATATAACCAAGATAAAACATACTAGTTGCAAAAGAATAACGTAAGCTAAATAACATTTATGCCAAAAGTTAGGCACCAAATACAAAACGTAAAAATAACTTTATAGATACAAAAAATTGATTATTAGATTGAAAATTGTCGTCCCATGCGTAAAAGTAATTGCTAGTAATTGCAGCACAAAATTATACGTGCCTTATTTCGAAGGTGAGCATAACTAATAAAATAGTATGACGCAGATAAAATACTCCACACATACCAGCCAAGAAATAAACAGAGAAAATGTTAACAAGTGCTGTAAAAATTGGGAATAACATAGGAAATCATTTACAAACGCTTCCATTTCTCCCATGAATAAAAACACCCCACCATATTCGTGGGCGTCTGAGAAATACAACGTAGAAATTGGGGCTAGTTGGTTATATGACTTCTACAAGGTAAAAAGCGCACTAGACGGGGACGAGAAGAAAGATAGTGGCACGGGACAGAAAAAAAGACAGGGACTTGGGACGAGAGCTAGCGCTGGTCCCGTGTCACTGACTTTTTTCCGTCACAGTATAGTGCGCTTTTTACCATGTCGAAGTCAGAGATACAACACAACTTCGTGGCAGATTTAACTGCAATTCTTACCTTCTGATATCTCGCAAACGAACCCATCTCGTCCAAGCCCTTCCACGTGCTTAAAGGAGTACTTCGGGAGCACGGTAGATTGATCAACTCTGAAGAAGCTGGTCATGTACTTTGTCAGTGTCGTTAATGCAACTGTGACCACTTTTTGAAACTTTCACGATTCCGGCCAGATGGGGAACGGCAGTTGACAGAAATACTCGAAGTGAAGCAAAAAGAAGGGATTGGCATAAGTGTTCGTTTTGTGTTTCTGATTAATGAAGTGATCGCCTTCCTAAAATGCTGAGCTTGAAGCTGAAGACGACACAATGAGGTGTTTGCGTTTTTTATATGAAAGCATTGTGTTTCGCTAAGAGCGCTGTGCATTCGTCGGTGTTTGATTATCCACAGCATGTATCGTTCTTCAATTGTGTCAGTTGCTAGTCCAGCGTGTGTGTTGTATTTTCTCTGCTTGGTGTGTACGTCTAATTTGTCACAGTTTTATCCCAAGCTTCCGTATAAGCGAACTGACCTAGCAAACAGCACTGCTTAGCATTTACATTGAGCGCGTCTTAATTGACGTGTTTCGAACAAGCTTTCTTGAATCCCGGGATGTTAGATGACCAAGAGAGAGCATGATTGAAACATTTATTTTATTGCACATTCACAGTTATTGATCAAGATTGTTTCAGAATGGTCGTTTAGGCACAGATCTTTTCATAGTGGGTAACATTTGGTTGAATATTCAAAGCAGAAAGCCTCCTGCTTGACGGAGGGGCTCGAACGCCTTTTGCGGACGGGGGCGCAGCTCTCTCTCACCAGAAGATATGGGAAAGTGAACGCGTTGCAGGGGGCGCTTCGGGAGCCAACATGGATATAGGGACATGTTCCAAAGAGGGGAACGTTCTTGTACTACACAGCGTACGTATGCGGTATAAATCAGAGTAAGATGGAAGGAATATGCGCCTGCTGGAGAACTGTTTTAAGGCGAGTGAGATATGTGGCTGGAAACGGTAGCCTTGGAGTATTATGTGGTGGGAGAGTAGGGCCTCTTTTGAATGTCATCGAGGTGTTGATAGTAAAGAGGAGGGGGCTGTGATGGACAAAGCAGGAGAGAGATCTCGGAAAAGCGTACTTATTCTTGTAAAGCCTTAAGTGCTAGCATGTATGAAAATTCGGTCCTACCGTCATGTGGGAGCAGGGGAAAGTTGATCGCGGGACTGTTATGGACTAGCATCGTAGAGGGGGTTCGGACAGTGAAGCCTGGATAACATCAGATTTCAGGTTAAACGTTCGCCAATATTTACTAGTGTGTTGGTCAATTGGTCAACATTGCGCGATAGGCATGCACTATGGCAAGAGGGCTATAACCAATCTTCATGTGAGGTGGCGTGCGATGAGTGGACGAAGAGAGTTTCTGCAGAGATTAGGGACAGGCGGTGGAGGGCGTGTTATACAAGAGAAGGGCTACCAGGCTTACGCCAAGTGTACCCCTTATCTATGCTTGGCAATGTATCCATGTTCGGAGAAGGTTTGATAGCACGGAAAACAGCGGCTGGGCTCTTCACGGCATTTATTTTACTTCGGAGTTTTTGTTCTTGTGCTATGCGGTGACACGGCATCGCGCCCATGCAGGGAGGTGGTGAGAGGACAGGGGGGAGGGACGTTGTCGAAAAAGCGGTCGTCCACAAAAGATTTTCTCATGACAACCCTGAAATATTAGAAGTAGGGCTTGCGTTCTGCATTAAACGTTATTTTATAGTGGCATAAATGCCGCCCTTTATAATTTAGTAAGTAGATATTTAAGCAAGCAAAGCGCTACGCAGCAATGCTTAAGTCAGAGCCTCTGCTTTGCTTAGTTGAACTTGCGTGACAGGATGGGTTGGTAGCTTATTTATTTCGCGGGGTGTAATATAAGTGCCTTTCATATGAAGGTGTTTATGCAAGCCAGATTGGCGATACCTGTCGCGGTGCGCGGCATTTTTCATTTGCGAGGTTGGGGGTTGCCTGGTTCTGGGTTTGTGGAACGATCTTCCAAAGCAGCCATGACTTATACCAGTAATATTTTATGACTATGTTCTTAACATTAGTGTAACACAGAGGATGATGCTGATGAAGTCGCGCTCAGGAGCTTTGATGATTTGATGAGCGCCGCTTTGCTTGCATGCCAGGCAGTTAGTTCTGCGGTGCGAATATACGTCTATCCGAGAAGGCATGATTTCTGAAGAAGGGCTGAGTGAGGTATCTCTTTGACTACATGAAGTAATATCACTGGCCACACCACGAATCGGAGTAAACTATGCCAGTTCCAGGTATAAAATACTTGTAAATGTATGGCACACTTTAGGGGGTTAGTGGGGGAAAAAAAAATAGACCGGCGACCACATCAAAATAAGTGGTTTGTTGAAACTAACAATTTTATGTGCTTTTTTACACGGTTCCCGTAATTAGATCTGCCTAGTTAGAGAGGCTGGTCGGCTGTAGAGCTGTATAAAATCTTTTGTAACGCTTGGGAGAGGGCGGACCGCTAAGTCTGAACGAACTTGAAAAATTGTAGAGGGCAGGAGAGGTTCAAATTAGTGGGTCCCTTATCTAAATGATAGAACCGGAATCGATTCTGGTGTAAAAAAAAGGGGGAGGGGGTGGGACTATAGCATACTTTTTGCAATTTAGGCTAGAAGGCACCCCGCGGTAGAGAAGGCACCCCGCACCTGCGCACGAGAGAAGAAAAGCATGTGGAACGATGCCTGTAAGTGTAGGCTTTCCGGTTTATGGATGAGAGTAACGCGAGAGGGTTGCTAGGATGAGCGGAGAGTGACTGTTTACAAGGTATGGGTGAAAGGGAAGAAATTGAAATTATTCATCCTAGCCTGAGGCTCCTCAAGATTTTGAACGTGATTCTACCCTAGCCAACTGTTGTGCGGTAGGCCACAAAATCTAGCGCGCGGTGGAACTACTGAAGTCTGAAGAACGTTTCCGTAGTAGCGGGCGGGAAAGAACGCTACTTTAAAGATGATATGCACCGTTGGAATGTGTAGAGGGGCTGATATCGGTGGCAGGAATGTAGAAAACTGCTCTGTGGTGAGTATGCATTGACCACAAAGCAAAGATATCACCACACGGCCAATTATTATGCGAGAAATGTAACTGATTAAGGCGGATTTCTGGGCAAGTTGGTATTCCATTGTAAGACCGTTCAAAGCGCAAAACGTAAAACGAGGAACGACGAGAGGCACACGGACACGCGCTACTTCCAACTAAGAATGTACCTCAAGAATGTACCGGTGTGCGCACGATTTCTATGTATATATTTGCCTTCTTTTCCTAATAAATCTTAGTTTGAAGTAGCGCGTGTCCCTGTGCCTCTCGTCGTCCCTCGTTTTACGTTTTGCGCTTTGAACGGTCTATGCGAGAAAGGCCTTTGTTCTGCAGTTGCCACTGATAAGCTGATATTATAATAATACTAAGTGGTCAGAAATTGATCTCATTTGATCTATCAGTTTTAAGTAGACAGTTGATTAGCACATACTTTTGGCTCCCCAGTGAATAGGTGTTTACGGCGCCATGTGACGACGATTAAACTCACTCCGTGGTCAGCACTGTGGAAGGAATCTACTAGAACACCAAGGGGGTCTTGATGAACGTAGCTACCCTCCAGTTGGCGGTGGCTTAGTGGGGTTTGCATTGTTTGCAATACGGGAAGAAAGTCAAGCGTCCATACTTGTCGGTTGTACGGAGTGGCGTGTTCTTCACAATATCTGGTACAGTTAAGGAGAACGGTGAGGGCAGGCATTTGCGGGGCTAATTAGTAGTGGGCGAGGATGATTCCGGTGATAGTACGGGTACCACTGAAATTCTCATATAAATGTTTGAAAGTGGCGGTGTAATTGCCCTGATAACGAGCAAGGTCGCGTTCGTATCGCTTTCAGGGAAGCTGCAAGTACGAATGGAGAAGAAGGTGTCGTTAATGAGCGAGTAGCATCCGTAATAAAGAAGCTTCCGCACAATTTCTCGTCTGCTAGATTGTGGATGATTTTCTTGGTATGACGTGGACACAAAAAAATTCGGCCATGCATTCCTAACGATGGTACCAGCGAATCTGTGACGTGCAGCTGGTGTTTTACGTACGAAGGGTGGCCCACCCATTGCGAAAGTGCGAACGGTGTTTGCCGACGCTTTTTAACACGAAAGTGCTTTAGCCGGGATTAACCAAGATCTGACTGACGTGTCATATCCGTCACAGAAACGACATCGCCAGAAAAAACTTTTATTACCGCGGCTGCGCCAGGATTTGAGCCGGGTGCTCCGTCGCCACAGCGGGAGGCGCGAGGCACTTTACCGACTGCGCTTTGACCTGACACGCAGACAGCTGTATAAACGCGCCATATATCCTTTCTATAAGTAGTGTATACAATACTAATGAGCGCCGACACTTGACGCCAGCTGAGCTCGTCGCAACGCAACCGTCTGGCGTACACTCCACGGAGCAGGAACGCAGTGGTCGCACATTTGCCAAAGCGACGCGCCAGTCGCCGCTAGCCAAACACACCCACAAGGCAGCCCCGCAAATTATGCTCCTTCGCTGCAGCGGAGCGTAAGTTCATCAAATGATTTGCTGGCAACCCGTTCAGTTTCATTCGCAGGGGTTGCGAGCGCGTGTAGTTTCATTCGGGTTTGCGCAGAGCTCCGGCGCGTGCAATCCAGTGTCTAATGTTGATGCGTCTGACGGTGTATACCGACAAAGTATAAACAGCGATATACAGGTTCATATCGATGCACAAAAAAACATTTCAATGCTCCTGTGAAGGCCCATTTCACTTTCGCGTTTTACCGATTCCTATGAAAGAGGCATAAACCACATTTTAGATGCAACGCATCTCTTTAGCTCGCCTTGTCCCGCGTCGTTGTCGCGGCGTAGTCCGCATCCCTCCCCCATTATCCTCGCCGCGGCAGCTGCGCGCTCCGCCGCTCTCACCACAGCGCCATCTGTGCGTCAGCGCGGTCAGCGCGCAGCTTGCGCTCGGCTGCGCTTGCTCCCGTCGCCGTGCGAGCTGTGCGTTAGCGCGCAGCTTGGACTCGGTTAAAACTTTACACCACCTTCCCGTGAGGGGAACCATGGGGTAGATGCGACGCATCGGGGGTGAACATGCTGCGTAAATAGGATACACAACAACAGCAATCCACACGCTGACATCGCTAACATAACGGAAACGCAATGGCAACCCCCGATGCGTTGCATCTACCCCATGGTTCCCCTCGCGGGAAGATGGTGTAAATTTTTTTTAGTGCTCCAGCCGCCCCTGCGCTCCGTTGTCGCTTCAGCTGTTATTCCCGCAGTGGCTCGCTGCGCACGCGCTCTGCTTCCAGCGGGTGGATCAACTTTCTGAGGTACTCTTGTTCGCACCCGCCGTGTGCACTTACGTTATCTATGTATCTAACTAATATCTTTACTTCTGACTCCTCTTTCACCTGGTTTTTACGCTCATGCGCATGGGTTTGCGCCGGATGAATGTACGGCGCACACGAGTCCGCTGGATTCGGCTTTCCCCTGGTCATGTAAAACGCCGCTATAAAAGTCACCAATAATATTGTGGTTCATGTGGGGTGTGCAGTTAAATAGTATGTTGGTTATTGATGATTGTTGTATACGTTGATTTCTGAGTGTGCCGGGTGATTGAAGCTCGGTGTTCACCAGAGGCCGGTAGTGTGAGAGCAACGGGTGCGTGATCAATCACCTCCAGTAGCGTGTACGCCAGGTTTATTTACAGCAACCATGGCCGAGAAAGCAACATTTTCATATTATTAGAGCATTGCGCGTGTTTATGGGTTGTCATAGATAGGGCCCCGCTAGCGGCATGATAAGCAGCAGGCTACCTGTAGTTAAATTCACATTACCTGAAGTGAAACTCTGAAGAATCTCTTTTTGTTTTTTTTTTGTCAGCGTCTGTTTATAATAGGTGCTTTCGCAACCAGTTGCCGTTACAGATGCTTTCAGTTGCAGTGTCCAGTTGTAGTGACGTCATTGCTTATCCTGTTTTATATAACTTTCCTAGCAGGACTGTTTCAATCAGAGGCATGATAGCGACTTCGCCTCGTTAAGGGCGTGACTTCGTTAAGGACCTGATTTCTGCCAGTTCGCATAGCGGCTTTGAGGTGAGCGGACCTCCCTAAACGTTTGCCTTTTTGCAGCAACTTCGATGGACTTGGTAATAAGCGAAGGAGTTTGGTAAGTTCCTAACTGAGTTACAATGCTTTACCATACAGTGACTTCGCGAATTCGTAATTGCTTACAAAGCAGACGCAACCTAACAAAGCAAATCCAACTATACCTCCACGGAAAGACACATCCCAAAATATCCTAGAGCATTGCCAATATGCGAGAATTGTAGCCTCTATCATCAGATTTGTTTCATGTTGGGTGTTTGTGACGAGCGTTTGTGAGGAGTTTTCCCAGTATCACAATAGAAAATTGGGTCAGACCTGGACGCGAATCAAATTAACACGGAATAAAATTATCCTGGAACGAATAAAAAACTAGGGTTGGTGAAAAATGGCATTCCATAGAGAATGTTGTCCTCAAATAGCAAGCATAGCTCCAAAGTCGGCACAGAAAGACAGGCACCTCACAAGGCCTACGAACCTAACGTCCAGGATCCATGCCAGTAGTGGCACGTCCAAGGTGCGTGTTTCCAAACACTTCGCTGCACAGAGAATCCACATGACATGTGTGATGTCACTGCGGGCGCTATTCTCTTGCGCGCCTTCTAAAACAAACCCTCCGTTTGGGCTCTGTAGCATCGATGTAGAATACTGAGTACTGGCGCTGACGGTTTTGGTTCGTGCTCCCGCTGGTCTATCTCTTAGTTTCTTTTTGAATTGCCGAATGTTTCTCTTCATTTATTTTCTAAACTTAAATCTATGCGTTGTTCTTGTTAATAATAGTGTTTGCTATGTTTTAGGGCGCTTTTAGTTTCGATCGCAGCCAATGACCATTTTGAATTACCGTTCTCCAGCGCGCGAAAAGACGTGTCGCGTGGGTGCTCTGCACAGCGAATCGTTTGAAAATACACGTTTGGAGTAGTATACCTATCGGCGCTCGCGCCGAGTAGGGTGGGAGTGTTTGGTTTACTGAGCAAGGGCAAGTTCTGTTAGCCTCTGAAGTTCGATAATTCCTCCTCATATGTTCAGCATAGTTCACGCCCCAAAGTCGTGCCCGGTGCATTGCGGATCAAAAGAACACAGTTGCTTTTCTACAGAGAATCGTGAATTGTTGCAAGGGCGAGATCCTTTTTGACTGGACGTCAGAACATTGTGGCAACACATTTTAAGCGCTCCTTATACTTTCGATGAACATCTCCATTAATGTTATCAGCAGAGAGACTTGAGGTTCTTGGTTCACCACTTCAGACTTTTGGTTGGTTCATAACTTCAACGTTGCAGTGTGAAAGGTTTCCATCAACTTGGCGTGTTTGCACCCTCTTTGCATCATATGTTGTGTTCCCGCTATTATATTAGCCACCAGCATCGCATCCTTCTTTAGTTCGGGAGCCTGTGTTTATGGCTCGTCCTCTGTATGCCTGTAACATAATTTCCACCAGAGTGAGCCCACATACTAATCTGGCGCGCCTGCCTCGTCTCTACAGCAACGGCACTTCCTGAGAAGAGTTACATTCTCATTCTGCTTTTTGTGTGAAGCATCATCTTCATTCGGGCTGAGGCTGCCTGACCGCTATCTGAATTCTTTTGCGGTAGGGAACTTCTTGTTTCCTCCTGCAGGAGCTGGTGAACATTGGCTTCGAGCAGGCCGATCTTCACCACCTTCGAGCTCATTTGCGGAACTAGTTGATGTATCGGTCGCGGCGTGCACGGGTGTGTCTTTTATTTCATCCATGGATTTAATGGACTGGGGTATTACTTTTTGTTCACATTGGTGCCTTTTGTGTTCCAGCCGATCTGGCAGTAAGTCGTGCTTCAGTAGTTTTCGCCTTTCGTTGGGTACCTTCCTTTGGATACTGTGTGCACCCTCTCTGTTATTTAGATAAGGCTCTTCTCAGCTGGATTCGCTATGCACTCAATTCGCGTTTTAACCGATCAGTGCAGTGTTCAATTAAACAGACTAACTGAATGTTGTTCATCAACATCATCTCTAAGTCCACTTCAGGGCGAAGGCCCCTTTTATATGTCCAGCCATTTGTGTCCTGCGCGGTCCCAGCCGATTACTTGCCCCATTTTTTTTATTTCCCCTCTCCATAAAGGTTATAAGGGTGTGAAAGGCCAGTGCAGTGTGCACTAGTGGTGTAGCGCTTGCCGAAGAGAAAGGGCCGGCGGGAAAAGGAGAAGCAGCTCGGAAGCGGTCGGTCAAGACGGAAGTGAGACGGTGCCTCGAGGTGTAGGCCCGAGGTCCGTCGCTGGCGCCCATCCAAGTCACCGTCCGTCGCGGTGTAGTCCCGACGACCGCCTTGGGCGCCTCCGAGAGAAGCTGGTGTCCGGCCCACGAGTGTGCGGAGTGCCGGAGACGTGGAGCACGGGCAGCGAGGCCTCGTTTCAGGCCTCAGCTCTTTCCGCCCGCCGCTAGTCACCGACACCGCCACGTTCTTCGCCGTGGTACCATAACGCCGGTTTGGAGCTTCTCGGTGCACACAGCTCATCAGCTCTGCGGACAGATTATCACCCGCTATCGGCTCGTTGAAGCAACTAGCCCGTCTCCGCTCGATCCACCGTGCCAGCACCAGCGGACTGAAGTGGACCAGTTCTTTCTTTGTCCTCTCCGAGTCTTCTAAATAGGGTTTTCCCGCTTTCCGTTCCGGCCTGTTTGGATTCTCCCCGAATATGACGCGTGTGTTCATGTGGATGCATTAGCACGGCTAATGGCTATCCACGCGATTTTGCCAATTCCTTCATAACAATAACCTTTGTTCTAGACTCTCTCGGTAGCCACCCTGATACTCCGGTGGTTCACCGTTTGTAATTGTGTCCCACCTTATGGCCTACCCAAGGCAAATTCTTTACCCTACTTTGGCCTATGTAATCTTATTATACAGTTTTTTCCCTCTTGCAGGCAGCTAGTTTACTGCCTTTAGCTCTACTCCTTACATTTCTCGCTCCATGGCCCATTGAGGCAACCGAAGGTTTTTTCCAGTTGTTTAGTAACACACCGAGTTTTGTTCCATATAGCATCACCTGTAGCACGTATTTGTTGCATACTATTTTGTTCAATGATAGAGGTAGCTTATATACAATTATTTGCGAATGCTTGCCGAATGTACTCCAAGCCATCACTATCCCGTGCCGAATTTATTTGCCCGGTTGGGATCAGCACTCTCATCATGTTAAGGTAGTTATATCCTACTTCTTCAAAAGAATAACTCTCCTTGCTGAAGAAGGCGCTTTCATTGAGTGTATTGATCACTACTGCCGATTTGCTCAGATTTACTCTTGGTACAACAGCCAGGCTTTTTGATTATAGCTCCTCACGTTGCATTGGTTGGCAGATTGATTAACCAAGACTATGTTTTCTGCGAACTTCAACCACTCAACTATTCCTTCGTGTCCGTAATCCTGTGTTTCGCCAGTCGAGTCTACTGAATAACCCACCCAGAATTCCTGTGAACAATTTTGGCGAAATGGTGTCGCTCTATTGTTTTCCCTGTCGGGTGGATAACTTTCCACTTTTCTTTATTTCCTGGGGAAAATTATGTTTTCCGCATATTCTTCATATATGCCGTCTAAGAACCTTATGTAGGTCTTTCCTATTTCCTCGAGTTTAGTGCTTCCAGCAGGGCTGCTGTGTCTACTGAATCAAACGCTTTTCCAGAGCGTATAAAGGCGATGTAAATAATTTTATTATGCTCGCTGTTTTGTATTTGCAAAACGACAGCATGGGTGTGATCTGTTGCACATTATCCTTTTGTAACGCTAGCCTGTGCCCTGTATTGTTGGAAATCTAGACTGTCCCTTATGCGGTTAGCGATTACGCTGAAAAATTGCTTGCATACAGGTGCAGTAGGCTCATGGGTCTAATATTTAGGAAATAATGCGTGTCTCCCTTCTTTGTTATCCGAATTCCGGCCCTGTTTTCTCGTTTTTCTAGACTATCGACACCTTTAACTACTTTGGGAATTCTGAAAATAGTTCAGCAAGGTTTTTCAGTACAACATCCTTTACATAGTTTACGCTATTCACGGTTACTCTCGGGTCATCTTTTGCAAGCTGTACGTGATGTTGAAGTGTTCTTCTCTGAGTGCGCACATTGTTTTCGCTAATGGCTGGCGTATACTTTTCAGCTTTCTGGTCCAGCATTGCCTCGATCACTGCGATGCTGCAGGCAGGAATTTTGTACGCAGTACTTGTGTTGATCAATTTTCACGACTGGCCAGTTCAATTTGATCCACCGTATCGAACACTTTGATGTTCTTACGTTTTTAAGGCGTTCTTTTGTTTTCTGAGTTCGTGTATTCCAACATTCCGCATCTCCTACTCTGCTGTTCACTGTGATTACCGGTGTTAGGTTGCCCTTTAGCTTGTCCGCACTGTCGTTGTCCTCGCTAGACGAAATAGCAAAATTGTGTTCAAGAGTTATTTAAACTCCAGCGTCCTGTCTAAATTGCTCCAAGTTGGGTTTCATACTTTTTCGCTAGTATAATATCTATACTTTCATTTAAAATTACGTCAACTTGCTTTTTTGTCATTCAACGCTGGAAATTTTTCACGTCCGTTCCTATTCGTTCGTTCCCGGAAAAATCTGTTTATACACCTCAGGTTATTTTTCTCCGAATATCCAACAAGTGTAGTGTGCCCCCGGCTGTTGGGACTGCATATTCCAAATTTTCCACTGGCCTTTCTCTCATTTGCTTCTCACCTACCTTTGCGTTATAGCTTAGCTGCACAATTGGGAACTGGGTTGTTCCCTTCTTCATCGCTAATTCGTTGTCTCGTGGAAACGAAACGTTTCACGGCCACATAATCGTAGCTGGCCGTTGGTGCATAGCCTTGTGCTATCCTCAACCTGTATAAACTGTGTATCTTGATTCCAACACTGTGACTCTTTCGGTAATGCTGATGAATTCCTCCACATTCCCTGCTATTTCTATGTGCTCCTTCTTTTCTTGAGGTCGTCCGTACCAGAGAGTATGGACATACCCTCAACTCAGTGAAGCCTTTTCCTGTTCTTCGAGTCTTCCTTAGCTTTTTAGCTTTATGATATACCATTTAATAGTGCACCTAAGCTTGCCTCGCTAGACAGAGTCCGCGCGTTGAACCCGTCCAAGTTCGAGTTCCGGAGGCGGCCTTTATAGATCCAGGGATTCTTAGCACCCTCTGCGGTTTGGAATTGAGATATGACAGTTAGGTCGTAGCGTTTCTGTACTGCTTTCATACAGCTACTTTTCGTTCCATACGGCACCTTTCCATACAGTTGCTAGCACTGTATGGAAGATGGGAGATTCTATCTATCTTATGGTCTGCCTAACCCTCCCGTACCTTCTGACACACAGTGCTCGAGATACCGTAAAACTTGCAATTGCATATTAGGGTCGACAGCTTTTATAGATAGCGAAAGTGGAAATTGGTCGGTAGAAAAGCTGTTCAGAATTTGTAGAGCCGGAGATACTGCTCCCGTGTTTAAATAGAGATTCGTGGGCGGCCGATTAGGTCATTGTTTCGAACTCATAACCATTTCTAGAAAAGTAAGCAAACGATGTGGTGTTTCTATGTAGGATCCTCATTTCACCTGGCGGAATACATATCGGGCGGATTTTCCGGTTGTCGTGTTGTCCGACAGGTTCGAAGAAGTGAACCAGCTATAAACAACCTTCAAAATTATTTTTGGTGGCTTCTGTAGAAGTATGTCCGGGGCTGTCTTGGAAATCGCCCTACAGGACAGTCCCAACAAGCCTCTTGTGGGTTCGTTATGAGGGCAAGGGGTCAAGCCAGTGCAGTGGGCGCATCCTCGGCCTGCGTAGTGATAGTGGAGGGCACGTTAATGCTCGTGATGGGCGTCACGGTTGAAGTGGGTAAGGTGGTCCTGGCTCTCCTCCTCGAGTACGTGGCCACGTCTTCGGTATGGGCGGCAATGTGTTTCTTTAGTTTTCGACCATACGGCTGTCTCTTCACAGAGGAGTGAGACACGCTGGGCTCTTCAATGGGAAATAATCTCGGGACTACGCTCGGGATTGACATCATGATTTGAACCAGTTGCCCGGTATCCTAAATGTCCGCCCTATTTTCTGTTGTAGATTTGAGTATGATTTATTTATTTATTTATTTATTTATTTATTTATTTATTTATTTATTTCAGTACCTACATTCGTCCGAGGGCATTTCAGTAAGGGGGGCGAATCATTAGAAGGCACAAAGAATATCATATATCAGTTTCAATTGTTGCAGTCAGAGAAATTTTGAGCAGAGAAAGAGTTAGAATATACAAGAAAAAAAAAACGATATGATAGAAAATAAGCATGACCACCGCACTTAACAATTGGAACTTTATGTGGTAAAGGGTGCAAGTAATGCATGAAACAGGGCATAAAACAAGTCACAGTACGCGGCTTCAAACAGGCCGTATACGACACAATTTTTTTACATTGCTTTCAGAGGCGAAAAGACACACAGTACTGCTCATTCAGAAAATGCTGGGTTAATATTTCAAAGAATCGATCGGGGCTGATCATTTCCATGACGTGTTGCGGGAGGCGATTCCAATGCTTGATAAAACGGAGAAAGAGAGAATTAATAAAAATTGAGGTACGCGGCGCTATTTCTTCTGTCATGCTATATGAAGATGCGGAGGCTGGTGGTTGTAAATATAGATCTGTGGTAACAGCAGTGCCTCTGAGGTATACGTCACGACGGCAACAATGCGAAAACGTGTCCTTTCTTTCGAAAACAAAGGTTAGGCCAGCCAAGCGAGTTCTTTATTTGAATAATGGTAGTCGGAAACTGGTAATTTTGGGTCTCAAATTGAGAAGAAGGACTCTGAATGGATTCTAGGTGGCTAACAAGACTTTGAGTGTGGGGATCCGACACCACGCATGCGCACTCGAGGATGGGCCGAATGTTTTATAAGTATAGGCGTTGCTTTTACTTCGTGAGGTGCGTCTCTGTAACTTCTACCTATAAAGTTGAGTGGAAGCAGCTTTGTTGGTTTCTCGAGGTTCTGGGATTTCTGACGCGCTGGACATTTTCTGCAAGCTGTGATTAAAGCCTTGGCGATGTTAGCTTTATATTCGTCCCTCATGGTTAAGGCGAAATTGTGAATGTGGTCGCTTTCTAGGTTCTGTTAGTGTTTGGAACGAGGTTGTGGTCGCGACATAAATGTCTTGTTGAAGTGTAACCCGTTCTCTTTGGAACTAAGCAGGGGCTATTAACAGGAGATTTGCTTTTTTGACACCCAGACTGAGTTTGTGCTCCTGCCATTGAAGTAGCCGTAACTTCTGGTGTTGTTTGACGTTACAGTCTCCGACTACAATTGGCGCCTGGCCGAACTACGCTCCGACCACCTGTTTAATTCCAGAGTTCATGAAGGAGTAGTTGCTTTATGTTCTGCAGTACCCATTCAGTGTAGCAGAAGGGAAAGATGGGCTAGTCTGTATAAACTCGTCGTGGTCCAAAAGCGCTCCAGCAAAAGGAACAAAAAAGGGAAAGCCCTCAACAGGGCGGGCATCTGTTGTTTGCCCACTTTTTCTTCAAACCTGCCCTGAAGTTCAGTGTAGATACTCTCGGCTTTTCCATCTTTTCGAAAGTGACTGTGTTGCGTACACACGAAGATATTTTTCGCTGGGGCCAAGTACACAACAACCTACCTGGTATAAAAATGTATTCTGTAATGAATCCGTGAGATGCGGAGCTTTGTAAGTGTCAGCTGGTCAAAACATTATGTCTGTGTTCTTTAGGACCTGTGACAAGTGACAACATTCTGTTCCCAGCAAACTCTTAGCAATCTCTTGAATGGCGCCTATTGCCTGATAGTAACATTTTAGGGGTCTGGATCAACAATGTGACCGCTTTCTTATGAAGTGAATGCTCTCGATCAAGGCATAAGTAAAAAAAAGAACCCTTGAATTTTACAAACTGCTTACCAGTGTTTTTCAAGTTGAGGTTTCCAGTTTTGGTCATGGCGCTTTCATTGTATTTGCTTTTTACGTTATAAACTTTTGGCTTTTACCCGCCGCGGTGGCTCAGTGGCTAAGGCGTTGCGCTGCTGAGCACGAGGTCGCGGGTTCGATTCCCGGCCGCGGCGGCCGCTTTTCTGATGGAGGCGAAAAGCAAAAACGCCCATGTGTACGAGATTTCGGCGCACGATAAAGATTCCCAGGTGGTCAAAATTAATCCGGAGTCCTCCACTACGGCGCGCCTCATCGCCTGCGTTACGTAAGCGCGTTAAACCCCACAATCAATCAATCAATCAATCAACTTTTGGCTTTTAATGCTTACGGCTACCAGATTGTACTTGATAGCAATAGAAGTTTTTCTCAGCAGAGGACGAAGTCTGGAGTTCTTTAACGTAATCAACTCCAGAATTCAGTTTCGTTTTATACTGCTCTAATCATGCGTTCAGGCCCCCTAAATCTTTAGTCGTGATCGAAGATTTCGAACCGCTAGCAGAAATGCACCAGCTGCATGAACGAGATTGATATTGAAGGTACACTGAAAGGAGTTGAAAACGGTGAATAATAAGCTGTCTAAATAATTTCTAGAATAAATATATCATGGTCTAGGCCAGTCACTATGTATTTCCTGAAGCGTTCGAGTTATTTAGAAGGCCGGCCCTTCACCCACAATCCTTCCTATCATCACTGATAAGGGGAAGCTTAAACATTGGGAGCTATGTGCGCCGTGATTTTTTCGCCATCTTTAAAAGAGTACTTTTATGCTTATTCGCACGTTCACCAAGTGTTTATTTTGGCATGAATGGTTATGTGAACGTCTCTTACACGACCTGGTTTTGAGTTGAAATATTCTTTACCAACCACCATGTTTTACGTTACACACAAGTATTTCTGATATTTTTTTACTATGGGCATTACGTCTAAGGTTTGACTAGTTGCAAAAGGAATTTTTGTGTGTGACAGTAAAGGAGTAATAGTTCAACTAGCTCTCCCTATCTACAGCTTGCAAAGATTTATGTACCGTAACATTTGCATTCTTTTTGTTTTCAGGAGAATCAGTTCTGATCAAGTGGCGACGGATGCCGACAAAGATACAGAGTCTGTGCTGCTTTCTTTCTAAGCACGAATTTCTTCTTTAATATGCCATAGACTGCCGGAATTCAACTTAATGATGGTATATATATGCTTTAACAGACGTTTCCGTAATACATACATACATACATACATACATACATACATACATACCTGCCCTGACGAAAGCAAGTCTCTTTGCTGAAACATTGGCAACAATCGTGCTTTTACCTTGTTCCAAGTTTCTTTTCTTACATACATACATACATAATACATACATGCATAAACTCCATTACATACATACATACATACATACATAACGTACATACATACATACATAAATACATACATACATACATACATACACACATGCATACATACATACATGCATACATACATACATGCATACATACATACATGCATGCATGCATGCATACATACATACATACATTACATACATACAATACGTACATACATACATACATACATGCATACATACATACATACATACATACATACATACATACATACATACATACATACATACATACATACATACATACATACATACATACATGCATACATGCGCGAATGCATGCACCTTTGGTTTATTCCCCTAACGTCGTTATTACAATTTCCGTGTACTAAAATGAAACCAAGTGAGGACGGCCGTATCTAAGGCGCTTGAATTGAAGCACGTAATTTCTGTGCTTTGAAAGCTTCATTGTTCTATGCGGACAGTAAAATTTTTATTTTTCGCGATAAAGCGGCGTGCATATTCGTATGCCTAGATACAGAGAATTCAAATATAAGCGCTTTAACTTTTGCGGTTACGATACCTAATTATACGAAAAAAGAAGTGATGATGAATGTATAGAACACGACTTACTGAACCTTATAATTGAAGACTTTCTTTAAACCGACCCAAAACACAATCCTCAAAGTACATTTAAACACTTAACAGCAAATGTATTCACAGAAATATGGCATTGTAATCGCCAAGGCACTGCACTCTGCAGTCGACCCCTGCTTTCTGATTTTGTGCAGCCGTCTTGTTACTTTGCTAATTATTAATTATTAATTCGCTGCGAATTTATTCATTATAACTGAGTTCCGTTGTATTTCTTCTTAGTTCCGCAGATGAAACGCGTTACGAAAACTCAAATGACGCCAGCCGTTCGTGTTCTACTGCTTCTTATGGCTCCTAAAACGCCAGCATAATCTATATTGAAAATATATATTGGCGTGTAAATGACCACTATTCATTTATGTGTATATTGTAACAAACAAGACAAGCTAACAAGGCAGCACAATGTATAGTAGATGACGAACCTGATTGGGTATGCTCCGAACATTATCGTGAAGACAGGTAAGGACATTCTCGGATATAAATTTGCGCGAGGTCGTTTGGTCTGAACCTGCGCTTGTATCCTTAGCGTACGCTTTTGCCCGCCAATACAGCCCCGCGACCAGCTAGCCACCAGCTACAAGAAGGACAAGAAAGCACGCCACCAGAATCTAACCCTGGACGGCTTCCTTGCATCTTTTCCTATCTCCCCTCAATTATCGGGCGCCTACGTAAATGTATATATCGCCAACGACAGCTGCACCCCCGAAACTTTCAGACAATAGCTCCCCGACTATCAAGAACTAAATTGGCTCACTGTTTTCATGCTACAAGAGCCGATCTCTACCACCAAATTTGCTTTTGTGCCAAATGCACACGATGTCGCAAGTTCCCGCCCCCTAAAAATGGCCCCACAATTCCCTTAAGCCCTCATACTGTCGACATACCTACCGTCACACTCGTACATGGATTAGCGCAGAACAGCGGTCTCGCATGAGTAGTCTGGAGCTGCGTCAGCTCCCCTCGCTGGCCAGGAACCTGTGCCGAAAACCTGTCCATTTGTACAGCGCCTCGCTAGCTTACATTTAAGCATGAGTGCGCATCCCTACATCATTGGGGACACAAATCAAACTTATTGTCTTCAACCCCTACAGAACTCCACTACCACCCCACCAACCCACTCTCGAAATAAGCCTAAAGGCTTCCCTTCTTATAACAATATTCCTCCTCCTCTTGTTCATTCTGCCACCTGCACCAGAAAGCAGAGGATTAATCAGGCTTCAAGGCATTTTCTCTCCGTTCCCTCTTCTTGAGTGATAGAAAGAACTTAATTTGCTTGAAGTATTTGTTGGAAACAGCTTTCTAAGAAATAATGAATGGTTATTTTTCAAGTCGTAGAGCGACAAGATAAAGTGCTGCCTATACGAAGAGGCATATCACCCTTACTGTAAGGTGAAAAAAAAAACAATGTTCCCAGTGCCCAACAAGAATTTAGAAAGCCGACATTAATTCCACCCTACCTATCCCACCCTTTTAAATGTTTTCTATAATATGAAGACCTGGTTGTTATTATTGGTGAGTTCACTTGAAATTTTCGGGCTGTTCGATGCACAACGTAATCTATAAACTCTATTTGTTATACAGATGCAGTTTTGTGGGCTGTTGTAGATATACACGACAGCAAGCTTGAACCCAACGTCAGTTCCTAAGACACAAGAATGCGCTTTCCGGTCCTGGGCTTTCCTAGCCTACAGCTTCACTCCTTGCATATTTGTTTCTATGCACTTGTGACACTTTCTGGCTCTTTGCGAATATGAAGTTTTTTTTTTAATCTGTTTCATGAACCTTCAGGATTCTGGAATGGTGCATACGCTTTCTTCGCAAGTTGGCTATAGATCTGTCTACTACCTGCGCAACAATGTAAGTGAAGCCACTGTAAAATACGTATACCGTACAATGTAATATCACAGGAGCATTAGAAAATTCTGCAAAATAATTTGTTCATCATCATCGTCGTCATCATCATCATAATCCTGTTTCTGTTGGACACTGAGGGACTAAAGCCCCTCCAATGATCCACCCACCGTTCGTGTTTTGCGGTGCGCAAGTCCATTTTTTTCCTGCGAATTTCGTGATTACGTTTAGCACTAAATGTTTACGTGTTTGTAATAATGATAAGGGTGACGCACAACACAAATAATAAAAAAACACAAAAATTATTTGAAATCACTGCAAGTACGTTACCCAGCTATTTATTTGTTCTCAGAACCCTTGTTATTGGTTTTTTTTATTTGCCATGCGTATTCCTCATGATTCGATCGCCTTCTTATTTGGATTATTTCCTCATAAAGCGTACTCATGTGCCAACCAAGCTGCCAAATTATGCATGTATGCTGAAGGCTTCTAATCCATTCTGTTCATGTTTCATTTGAGGAAAACAAAAACTACTTCTGATTATGGTTCTGATTTATTTACTCAGGCGATTTATATCCGTATACATAAATCCCATACGGAAGGAGCCACCATTGCATAACCGCTTTCGCGTCGTACCTTTTCGCACTTGTGCCAATTGTTTATTTATAAGACGAGAAAATAAAATAACATTGAAATAATTCCACGTATTGTGTACCAAAAGTAAGGAAACCGCAAGATATACTTCACTGAGAACCAGTTGGGCTTGTTGGTACATAGTTAAAATGGTTGCAGCGCAGAAACGACGACGGACGAGTAAGGAACAGACGGGACGAGCGCTATACTTCACGTACGGGGAAAGGGGCTTAATAAGTAACGCATAAACGAGTGAAGGTTCCTTCCTAACAAAGCCCAGTCCGGAAACGTATCGATCGGTCGCGCGGGGCTCTCGGTGACGTCAAGTCACGGCGACGGGCTAGCATCACGAGCGGCATAGCCTCAAACTTCATCTGTTCATGCGTACTGCAGGGGTCTAACGCTGTTCTTTCAAGTGCTGCTTTGAATAGTTTTATAGTTTTTAACAGGGCGTCAACTTGTTTTGTTGCTGTAAGTTACTGGCCGGCAGTAACTTACCCAAAACGTCGTGCCTGCTGACACTGCGCCTGGTCGGCATAGTTTCAGCAGGTACGATAGTTCACGAACCATTTGTTTGCAACAGGATTGACGGGTTCAAGTTACTGTAACCCACCGCGTCTCAACCTTTATTATTATGTCGAATAGTCGGCCCTACACTGAATGCAAGGAGTTCCACCTGGTCCTGAAGGTACCTTTTTGGTAGTATCTACATCAGAGATACAGCGCCCACAAAAAAATGAGCCTATGTCGAATACGTTAACACAGAGATTGTAAGCAGGTAATTTTTTGAAGTCGAAAAAACAAAAGCTATGACGTCTCAATTGGGTTGTTCTGAGGGCAGCCTGTTTTAATTCAATCTTGCAGCTGAATACGTGGGCAAAAACTAAAATAAATTATTCTAGAAAATCAGGCCCAAGTTGCGCTATTCAAGGTCATCATGTTTTGTGAGGTGATTGGAAAAAATGGGAAGAATGGCTGGTTAGATAAATAGAGGTGCTTGGAGATACTTAGAGGTATCGGCATCCTGCCTCCAACGCATTGCAGACAGGATGCTGGCCGGTACTTGTGGGAACGTTTATTTCTCATCTTACTAGTAAAAAGAGTCAGGGTAGCTGGCAGCTGCAAGAGATTTGTCTTTGCAATAAGCTTCCCTCGCTTGTTGTGACTGTCAGCCCAGTTTTATGGTAGTGCATGTGTGGCTGTTTTGCGCATCTCAGTAACCCTCACTACATCACTAGTAAAATACTGAGCACGAATTGAGTGTCGTCCAACCCTAATTACGTTTGTAATTTTCCACCCAAATATTTGCGGTCAAGGCTAATGACGGTGGATTTCCGCATCGCCATTCGGCAATCTATGATATTTGTCTTCTTCCCCTCTCAGGCTAGTAGACTTTAACGAGGGATGTGCTGGCACTTGTGAAGTTCTGCAAGAAACATTACGTGATATAAACGAAAGCACGCAGAAAGCAAACGAAATTCACGCATCTACGATGAATGATGTTGAAGAGGACTTGCGTCGTAAGACCCTCGCTTACGAAGAAATGCTTAAGATGGTGCGCCAAGTTGACGAGATTGCAGCAATAGCTGAGCCTGCAAATATGGAAGCCGAAGACAATCGCGGAGACGATACACAGCGGAGTGTCGGGACTGGTAAGTATTTATCGACAGCGTTTAGGATGCAATATTACAATTCAGAAATACCAGCTCCTTGTGGTGAATGGTGAGACAGTACTACGTAATTACGGGCTGTAATACTTGTCCTGCTAAAAGGAATTGTGTTTTTAACACGCATTTGCCGTGGAAGACAGTCCGTATTTTATAAAGGACTGTGCAAACTTGTTACCAAGTTTCTCTAAAAATAATGAGATGTGTTAAAGGCAGGACAGAAGCAAAGCATGCTTATGGTTTGGGTATTACACCTGAATTGTTACTGCAGCATATGTCAATATTTGCACTTGTCCTCGTACGTCAGGCTCTGCCCGGCTGAGAAGCACCAGTAGCCACATAGTGACGCGTCTCCTCGTGGCACCTGTTACGTCAGTGAAGGCGAAATTCGGTACAGGACCGTGAGGAAATAACGAACAAAGAATTTTGTCATAAGGTGGGATGACGAAATTCTCATGTGTTTCGGTTATCTCAGGTTCACATTTCGTTTCTCAGAATAAAACTAGGGGCATGATGTTGTGGGGACCAGGGTTCTTACGGTGGCCTATCCCGCACTCGATACGGTCGCAAGGCTAGCTCCACTGAACTCTGTCACGGACCGCCAACTGGCATAGCGGCAGAGAACAGCAAGGAACACACAGGACACAGTGAAATGGCCAAACCCCCGGATACGACTGGGGAAGATCCGGAGAAAGGCGCAACGGGGGCAGGCAAAATGATGGCAAATCCGGAGCTCCGGTACTCACGTGTGTGGTGTGTGACCGCTCAAACTCAAAGCCCCTTCCCCTGTGCCGCGCGCCCGGACAGGCTCCTCGGGGCCCCGACAAACCGGTCACGTAAAGGGGGTAGGCCGCAAAAACATTGGCCCCGTATCTGCTTGCTTTTGCGCAAATGTCGTCGAAAGAGAAGAGACGTTAGCCGCTCTTGCCAAGCAACTCCTCCGCTCACCGCCCCTACTACTAAGGATCCTACCGTCTCCACTCGCTTCTCTCTGGATAATTTGAATAGAGCGGGTTCAATGCAATTCAGTTTTCTGACATCCTCACTGCTGGCGCGCCATCTGTTCAGACAAAATTCTTCTTTTTTTGTTTTTTTTTCTGGTTCTTCCTTGAACAGCTCAAGCGGGAGCTCTGTTGTTTTCGTACATGCTTTTATCTCGCACGAGCTGGAGCCTTTGTGCGCCAATTTTTATACTTTCTTTTTCACTACACATTAGAAAACCAAATCAACAACTATTACTAACTAAAAGTACGCGGAGACTACTCGTTAAGTGCTTACAGTTTGCCTCAAATGTACTGGAGATTTTCTTTGCGATGAATGAGGGGGGCATGTGTGACTTTATCCAGCCGGTTTAATGGTTTGGAACGGTTCTGCGTAAACAACTTGTTTTCACGAGTTGTGTCATCTTTGGGCTGGAAGGCTGAATCAAGCGATAAAAAGTTTTGAGTTGAAGTCGCCCAAGAAAGTATATTGTGTTTAAAAGCAATCGAACCACACTGCTGCATTCACTTCATCATGAGAGGAGAAAAAGGGAATATAAAGATGTCCGAGGTGGGAGTCGAGAGAGAGAGGACAGGCTGTTGTTGGGCCGCTGCGACAAAAGCGTAGTGTCTTTCCACAACATTAGCAGCCGAGCACGCAGGTACGCGGTAATGTTTGTAGAGAATCCGTTTCTGGTTTCAGTGCGTGATTGTTTTACATTTGCCGTCCGCAAACCCCCGGCTGTGCCTTTCTCTTTGTTCAATGACGCCACAGGAAACGATATTAGGAAATACAGCACCATTCAACTGTATGAATTGGGGTTACCAGCGGAGCCGTTTGTGGGTTACCATATTAACGGGACTGAGGTACCCGGGAAACCACTACTGGTCGCACACTGCTCGAGCAACCCGAATTCTGTTGGCCACAAACTCCCGCTCAAATTGCGCCCTCGTGCGGTGGAAGCGTTAAATAGGATTTTAGCCACGCCACGTGTTGCGATTCCCGCGTCCTGGTATTCGGGGTACCAATGATCCCCCCGCTAAATCAGGGTGGCCCGATCGTCGTCTAGGTTGTATTTCCGCTGCCTCTGCTGTCATTGCCACTTCTGCTCAAGCTGGCGCTCTTCGAAGGCCCACTGTTGTTTCTCTCTGCGAGCAGCCCGCGTCCACTCTCAGCGCTGCCGAAACGCTACTGCGCTAACGTCGCTAGGCGATGTATGGCGTCACAATAAAGCGACACGCACAGCGATGCCTTCACACCGCAGAACAGCCGAGAGAGCGCTCCAGGCAAACCGTGGCTGCAGAGAGAGGGTTTGCATGCACTTGATTGGAGAACACGTGTGGTCAGCCACAGCACGAGCTAAAAACACCGGTCCGGGAGATGGCAGAACAAGCGGCTTTTAAAAGCAGAGGGGTTTAAGTTTTTTAGTTCCGCCGTGGAGCGTTACCAGAGAACTCAGCCCAGCCGAGTGCATGTGAGCGTGCGCCTCGTGAAGAGCGCACGCCTCGCGCAGGCTGGCACTTGGGCTTGCGCCGCCATAGCAGCTGACAGAAAAAAAAAATTAAAGCAGTTCCGCTTAACGTGAAAGCGGTCGGAAGTGCAGAGCAGGGATTCCTCAGTGTTTCCCGTGTGTTATTCTTGTGAGTATCTTGTGTTTATGTTGCTTTTCGTGATTTTCGCACGTTTAGTTGGGTTGGCTTGGATTGGATTTGATTGGATTGGCTACACTGGCCGAGGTTGACCCGTTTCGCGTAGCTCCTGGAGAGCTGTGCTGCGCAAACGCGAGGATTGGATTGGATTGGCTTGGATTGGAATAGATTAGATTAGACTGGATTGGATTGTTTTTTGACTGAATTTGGATTGGATTTGGATTCGATTTGGATACGATGATATTTAGCAGTAAGCAGGATAGTCAGCTAATTCTAGACAACCAGGAAAGCTAAGAATAACTAGCTGAACCTTAGCTCACGCTACGTATAACCAGGTATAGCCGCTTGACTTTCGAAGCCTCTGGGTTACTCCGCGGCGAAGGGACCGTCACAGGGCACACCGTAACGCCGTGGCGATATGCTTGGTTCCAGCGAGCGAGCTAGTACGACAAAGCGAGCGCCTAAAGTGCTATGCATTTAAAAGAAGGCTGGAAGAAACAAAAAGAACGTGCAAAGCGCTACAACAAAACAAACATCCCCCTCGCGAGGGGCACGATGAAATGCAGAGAATTTCCGGGGGCGCACGACGTTAAGTAGTTTGCGTTACGTTAATGTTGTTGCACTTGCGGCAACTGCTGACGAGAGAGCGCTCGTCAGCAGTAATTTGAATGAGTCAAGGATATAAGGCGCGTTCGTAGCCTCCCATTCTGTGTCGGCTTTGTGGCGCAGTGGGTAGAGCATCATGTACATTGCGTTCCGCCCGCAGGTTCGAGGGATCGAAACCAGGCGCCGGATAGTATTTTTTTTATATAGTGTAGGGGGAGGGGTGCGGACTAGGACTACGGACGCCTACAGACGTCAACGCGGGTGACATCGTGAGTTACTGAAATGCTCTGCATTTAAAAGAATACCGAGCGCACGTATAAGCGTTCCTCGCGCGATGAGCGCCCGGCGTCGGCCAGCTTGACCTTCAGGAACACTCTGCCCAGCGTTCGTGGAGCGATCTCTCACGTGACGTTCTGCTAGCCAGTTCACGTGCGTTCGCTCCTAGAGTGGGGTAGCACACACGACGAGTTCGCGCATCCCGTTGTCACGCGTTCTAGCGCGTGCCAACGCGGCCCACTTTGGGAGAGACGTGAAAGCCTGCGGACGGGACGATCCGGGCCTGCCAGCCATGGAGTCCTTTCAGCGGCAAGTTCGGAAATCCATGTGAGGTGCAACAGTCGCGTATCCGACGAAGGGAGAGATTGGGACGACAGCTCTGCTTCTCTTCGAGCTTTGCACAACTAGAGCATGCTGCGCCATTTTTTCTTCGCTTGCCCTATAGACGCAAAAAAAAACACGGGGTAGTTTGCTTATAATAGCCCCACTGTAAAATAGATTGATCAATGAAATTGTGTTGAAGGATGTGTGAGCCCACCATCGAAGCTAATGATTCCATCGGTAGGTAAGGTCACTACTTTTTACGGGTAATTTCCTCCGTTGCAGCTGCATGCTTGTTTGGGATAGCTTTGACTTGCCAGATATTTTAACTAATAGCATAATTTGAAGGGTTTAAAAATTCTGAAGTAATTCATAGAATAATCTACTAAAGCGTAGCATTCTTTAGCGCTTGTATTGAGCGTGAGTTTTTACACTTAAAGTGTTTGGTTTTTCTAAATCCTGTCCGACCAATTACCTTTATTTAGGCTATTGTAACGATTCGAAGCGGAACATTCACGAAATCTGCATTATTGTGGAAATGCAGGGCGATATACGGATTGTAATTTTTCGTACTCATTTTATATTTTTCCCTAATTTTTTAAAAATTTCGTTCCAATTTTTTTTAATTTAAATTTCCTTACATTTTTTAAGTTTCGTTCGAGCAGTTACCCCAATGTACGCTATTATAACGATTACAGGTGTAACGTTCGCGATATCTGCATTATTGCGGAAATGCCAGCATTATACGTTTTGGCATTTTCCGTAATTTTTTATATTTTGTTTTTTCTTAGTTCTTCAAGGTTTAGTTCTACCAATTATCTCCATTTCCGCTATTGTAACGATTCCAAGTGGAACATTCGCGAAATCTGCATTATTGTGGAAATCCAGGGTGGTGTACGGATGGCCATTTTCCGTAATTGCTTAATATTTTTCCTATTTTTTAGGTTTTAGAGATTTCGTTCCACCAATTATTTCCATTTACGTTAATATATCGATTACGTTTGGAACTTTTTCGAAATCTGCATAATTGTGGAAAGTCAGGGCGTTACAGGGTTCGACATTTTTCGAAATTTTTATATTTTTTCTATTTTTTTAGTTTTTCAAAATTTCGTTCGAACAATTATATCCATTTAGCTATTATAACGATTAGAAGTGGAACTTTCGTGATATCTGCATTTTTTGTGGAAATGCACGGCGTTACACGGTCCTGGCTGTGGGGGTATTCGGCAAAGAATGCTACGCATTAATACTTGGAAGAAACCATTTGACAGCTTGCTTGCTTACACTTACTGTTAATGGGTGGCTCTTTTATTCTGCTATATATTTGTTCAACCCTGGTTTGCTATTTTTCAGCATTCGTATTTCGCCTCGTGGACTACGCACTGTAATTTATGTTCAAGCTGCTGATTTATTCCTGATTTCAGCGGTGCTTGAAGCCATAAAACGACCATTTATTCGGTCATTCGAATGGTTACTGTGTAAGAAGAGCCACCAAGAAACGGCAAATGAGAACAAAGCGTAAGTCAGTCAAAATCCTTCCAGCCAGCCATATGGAGCCGAAAGTAAAATTTCAAGAATGCTACAAAAACTAGCTGGTATATACTTTGTAAAGACTTGGTTATATGCATTGCTACATTCTGGACGTATTTTTCCGGCACTGATGAAATTATTGCCAAAGGTCTTTTACCATCGCCTTCAGGATGAAAGTTGCCGTAGCATTGGTCAGGCGAAATGAGTCACGCTTGTACATTCTTTTGAAATCTACTGCCGTCTGATATACCTCATATGCAATCAGCACCGCCAGAAGTACTATATTTCAAATGGCCCTCTTACACGAGGACGAAATGTTTCCTAATCTGAGTGTTGAATAGTTTTTATAATTGGAATGCCTCGAATTTAGGCAGTATTTAATGAAATTGTCCTACGCTTTCCTGCAGCAGCAGATGAAACGGTAAACGATGTACCAAACAGCGGGACAAAAAACATTCAATCTACTCTCTTCTTGAAACTGCATTTTATTAACAGCGAAGATTCTTAGCAATTAGTTGATTACGGCGTCTCAGCGGCCGCCTAGGCTCTGTGGCTAAGGCGTTGTGCTGCTGAGCACGAGGACGCTTGTCCCGTCTACTCCTCGTCCCGTGTTTTTATTTAGCGCTTGTTTTCCGTGTGACGATGAACCAACACGCCCAAACCTTTTCCCTGCTGAAGAACACGAGGACTCAGGTTTGATTTCCAGCCGCGGTGGCCGCTTTTCTGATGGAGGCGAACAGCAAAAACGCCCGTGTGTACGAGATTTCGGCGCACTCTGAAGATCCCCGGGTGTCAAAATTAATCCGGATACTTCCACTACGGCGCCCCTCATCGCCTGCGTTTAATCGACACGTTGAACCCTAAAATCAATCAAACGATTCCAGCGTTTCACAAAACTCAGTATGAAAGTATAAAGAACAGAAATCACCCGCACCGGTAGAAATCGAACCTTTTGCCTCGTAGATCAACGGAGTTAGAGTCAGCCGTCTTACCCACTCGGCTATGATCGTAAGCTTAATACCCGAGAGTCGAACGGCTCACTACTCGGCTGTGGCGTTGAAGAGAGGAATCGCGGCACCTGCTCGAGACATAACACATGATAGGGTACACGTTGCAACTACGGAGCCTAGTTTAAGTGTGCGCATTCCGTTCGTCCGCTCTCATTCTCCGATTGGCTCCTTCTTTACCGTTGTAGCACCAAAGATGTAGTAGTAAAGGTCGTTTCGGCGGCAAAGAAGATGCAAATCGGCTGCAATATTGAACTTAAACCGTCGTGGTGGTCGTGGCTGTTGCTTACAGCTTCGCTACCTTCAAGTATTACGCATTGTGTGAGCTTCCTTCATTTTTTTATGTTTAGGTGCACCAAGACCACACCACAACGCCGTTCAATCAATGCTATCGTATTCATTATTAATACACGTAATCCAAATAGGACACCCAATAAGACTGGCGCTGCTGGAGAAACTGGGACCTGCATGGAAGGAGTAGCCGGGAGCTGCGCATCGGGGCATGGCACAGGCGCCAATGATCTCCACCACCGAGAAACGACCGCACGGGAGGAGGAAGATGGGTGTGACCAGACGCGTCTTCACCACTGGCCGTTGTCACCAGCAGTGTAGCTAAAAAATAGCCATCATCTGAGGTTCATATCAAGGCACCTGCTCAATCTGTGGGCCATGAGAACCATGCAGAGCATGTTGGAGAAATTTCACATACGTATAAGCAAGCCGAGGCAGAAACCTTGCAGTAAATGCAGGGTCTTATGGGTTCTATACCGGAAGACATGTTTTAACACCTTACAATGGGCGTTGAGAACATCGCGTTAAATTGTAGTCAGGAGAAATACTCGTAACAGCTACTGATGAAGAAGTCTTATATCACAAAATACCAAACAGTACTTTCCACCAATGTTTTATTTGCCTCCTTAGGGATACTCTGTCACTTTCACAAAATTGTTCAGCTTTTTACTGCAGCTACCTGATATATCATCGACACGCGCACAGCCGCCACTGAACAGTTCAGTTCGGCACACTCCAGGCTGCTAAGGTGCAGTTCGCTCGCAAAATACGTGCAATGCAGGCTGTTTACCTTGGATGCTCAGTGGCTACGGCCATCTGAAGGAGGCGGAAACTTTGTTTACTGCCTTGCCGTTATTCAGTCTTTTTTAATTTCTAGCATAATTTTATTAGAGCAGTACTCGCAGTGACCGTAGTGCCCACGTTTATTGTAGGTAGCTGCTGCGAAGACATTCTGCACTACGCTATATGCTGGGTACCGCATATACAGTTTACTGAAGAAGGCCGTTTATGGTGCTTCAATTTTATTGTAGAAGCCATAACTTTCAATTTCATTCTTTACACCACCCCCTTGTAAGAAGTATGGAACACTATATCTGGTGTACAAACTAGCCATTTCCATGGAAAACTTCTGTTGTGGATTGTAAAGGTTCCTCAGAAATCCATAACATCGTTTTAAACATTTGTTCTTGGGAGGTGCTCGTACTAATCTCCTGGGAGTAAAAAAATTTACTTCATGGTTTTTCTAACTAGAAGACCACGAACAAAGTCCTCCAGTTGCATCATCGTTGAAATAATGGCCTTCCTAGAAGTGTGGGTAAGCCATAAAGTGACAGCTATAATTATTTCCATATCAATAAAAATTAACAAAGAAACAACGAAGCCCAAACTTCATGCAAACACAAACTCCACAACAGAGTGAACCAGAAAAAAACTTTTCCTGACCGTAGAACTTGTCAGTTTTCTCGAAATGTTTTTTGCAAAACCCCTGAACTTTAACTCTCCCCTCCGGTGGATCACAGCTTATACTACATTCATTTCCTGGTGGCAATATGTCCACAGGAGAGAGATATTCAGCGTTTGTTAAAGCCCTCCCACGACCTCATAAAGGAACTATATATCCCTCCTCCACCCTATTCTATGCAAATGGCTCGGAAACATTTCGCCGGGCATGCGTGCTCCTTTACTGCGGTCCAGAAACGAATGCACGCACTGCTTTGCGGCGACGGCAAACTAATGAACATGAAAGCGTTCCCAGATTATGCTGTGCGAAACAGGCTAGGTGCTTTAGAACCCTCTTCCCGACTTCGTGATTTGTGCTTGAATTTTTCAAAATTTTTCGTACATAAAAAGGAAGCAATCAGCGACATGCCCACGTATACCTCTGGCGTCAAGCAGTGCAATTTGACACCTTAGATATATCATTACCAAGCAATTAGATATTGCAGGAAAATGACAAAGAAAAATTCACACGTATTCAAAAATAAAGACTGAAGTAGGCCGACCTGACTTGTTGATAATTTCACGGAGTATTCACCATCTTGAGGGGAAGCTTCTTATGATTGGCTTTTAGTTTTGTCACGTGTTTTCGGCCGACAAAATTGCTCCGTGTGCTTTAGGGCATGTTGACGTTCCATGGCGTTTACCGGCACGTACCAGTTCTAAAGTTTACCTTTTTCCTTCCTACTCAAGGTCCGTAATTATTTTGCTGTATGGAAATGCAGCAAACTGACAACGCTGGCCCGATTTTGCTGTTCAACAAGAGTACTGCTTGGAAGCCGCTCTTTTTTTGTGAATGGCTGAGCCTATATGACGTATTATACCAGCTGTGGGGAACATGAACACCACAAAATGGCACGAAACATTATCCTGCATAAAAGTGACATGTGTTTACTTTAGAAACTTACATTGCGGTTGCAATTGGCGCGAAAAGCGGTCACGACTCATTGGCGCTGTGAAATCCCCTTATATTTGCAAAGGATGGAGTTTTTCGCAAGGTGAGGTGTAAACCTGTATGATAGCGTAAAAAATGGTAATTTAGTCTGCTCCAAAGTGAGAGGCGACCTAAAAATAACGTCCTAATTTTTTAAAGGAGCATCAATAAAGCAGTACTTATTGATTTGGTATAACAGGGAAACAAGTGGCAGCTCATGTCTGTCCAACAAAACGAACCCAGCACACTGCATTTGTTCACAGTGTTTCTATTAACATGGCGCGCAACATGATTGAGGCCTAGAGAACATAAAAAATGAAAACGGCGGCTTTATTCCTTAAAGCGCTGATCTACATCGAGCTTGAATAATGAGTGAATTGGCAGCACCAGTATACTTGCCCTACCAGGCGTGGCGTTTCGAAGTCCTTACAGCACCGCACAAGCGATGGTGATTTCGTTTTTTTTAACCGTGACGGCATACACTTCTTGTAAAGCCCCAGCAGACAATAGCGTGACTGCGGTCATGGTCGCGGGGGGAGGTGGCGAACACGCTAAAAAGAGCTTGCAAGTGCATATTAAACTACGCACCAAATTCACCATCATCATCAGCCTACTCGGGTACGCTACAGGATGAAGGCTCCTTCCTTTGACCTCCAACAGCTCCAGTCCTGCACTGCTCGTGTCCACAGTTTACCCGCGAAAGTTCCGTATTTCATCCCTACATCGGGATAATGGACTTCCCCTTATTCTATACCCACCTCTTGGTATCCACTCTTTTACCATAGTAATCCACCGGTTGTCGGTTCTTCTCACTACATGGCCAGCCCAATTCCATTTCTTTTTCTTCATTTGAACTATGATATCCTCAATTCCAGTTTTTTCTCTGATTCAGGTAGCTTGTTTCCTGTCTCTGAGTGTTACTCCTAACATTATTTGTTTCATTGCCCGTTGAGCAGACATGATGTCGTAGTTGTTTCGAAAGGCGTCAAGCTTCAGCACCGTAAGTCATCACCGGCAGTATGGACTGGTTGCGGATTTTTCCTTTGATTGCCCGAGGTAGCTTACTTTTCATTATTTGGGTGTGCTTGCTGAGTGCTCCCCAACCAATTACCTACTCTGCGCCGGATTTCCCTATCGTCGTTGGGGCCAGCGCTAACGATCAATTCGAAGTAGTTATATTCCGTTGCTTGTAGCGCTTCGTTATTCCTCTTCACTTTTAATTTATTCATACTTACTTTTAGCCCCATTGCCATGCTTTCCTGATTGTAGTTCCTCAAGTATTGTTTGGAAATGTTCTGCAGCCTCACTCAGCAACTCTATGTCGTCCGCAAACCTCCAATGGCTCAAGTATTCCCCATTTATCCTCAATCGTCTGTTTTCCCAGCCAAGCTTTCTGAATACCCCCTCCACAGACATGCTGTGAATAGTTTTGGAGAGAGGGTATCTCCCTTTTTTACTCCCTTTTGGATCGGGAATATATCGCTTGCTTGTGGAGGGTTATCGAGCCCGTGAATTCCTTAGACTTGTATTCTAGAAGTCTCATGTAGGTGTCCTCTACTCCCTGGTATTTTTTATACTTTTAGCACGGCTGCGGTTAGTAGAAGAACAAATGCGTTCTTCTAATATATAAATGCCATATAAAGGGTTAGTGCATTCTGTGGATTTTTCTGTCACTTTATTCGTGTTACGAAAAGAAACAAAAATTAAAGTGATAAAAAAAAACTTTAATTAAACACCCGCCTTTCGCTTGAATTCGGGTCAACGTTATTTGATCGCCTTGGGGCTTGATGATATTTTTAACATTTGTGAATGTTATTTTCTTAGTTCCGACCTCCTTCTTCATGTTTAGAATGCGCCGCAAGTGAATTCTAAACCTCTTGGCGCAATGCCTGAGAGATTGGTTGTTACCTATGTAAGTTAGGCATCAAATTATGCACTACATTTCGTCGGAGCTCTACATGCACACGTCACTGGAGAAGAATTTTCAACTGCAGTTCAAGATTCTTCTACAGTGCCAGCACTTCCACAACCAGTGAACGTACGTCAGAAACCGTGCCAGTGTGTTGGTAGTGGTTCATGAATATCTCAAAGTAGCGCACAAGGAGAACATAGACAAACCACAGCGCTGTGCTTTGCTTCTGCCCTTCTTGTGTACGTGCGGAGTGCGCTGCTTTAAGATGTTGAAAGCACACGTAACTTAATGCCTACGTCTAGCCTGCTCAGAAAACATTGCAACTTCACACAGGACTCAAGAAGTTGAGAGCAGGGTTTTAGAAGTGAGGCAATTATCTTTGGTCCTGGCGGAACGAAACTACTGTCTATAGCAGGACGCTTTTATATGTTACAAAGAAACAAACTTCAGAATAAAGCTTCACTCGAGTCTCATTTAAAATTAGAATTTATTGCTTTGCACTCGTACACTGGTTCTAAAATTATTAAATAACCCGGTAATGCTTTTTGGGCTATTATTATTCCCATTGACGTTTTCAAAGCTTATCTCCTTATGATTGCTTGTATCCCGTCCTGTCTTGGATGAGTCACATGTACAAATACCAATGTCTAAGCTGTGTTCTTCGTAAAATTGTTTTGGCTCTTTTTCACCAAGTTTTCGTACAAATATACCTAGCCGAAAAAATGCCCTGTTATGTTAGGAAAAGTGTATTGATTTTTTCAGTATTGCCTTTGGATTATATAATGAAAATAAAGTTTACAACTCTGAAATTTCGTTGTTTGTAGGTTTTTTGATGCACGTCTCTTTTTAAATCTTTAACGGCAAAAATCTTGCATAGTTAACAAGGGAGATTTGGTTGACACGGAAACATTTCAGCTGAACAACTATCATAGTCGAAATAATTCAGACCGATCGAGAATCTCAACGACAAACCAACGCTTCGCTATCTACAGTGCTTTTGTAGCTCGCCGATATAAGAAAACCGACCACCTAAGTTGAAAATTGCGATTGCCGCTGTAATATAAAAAAAATTATTATGTTATTTATTTCGTCAATACTGCCAGCCGCCTTATGGCTGCCAAGGCAGGAGTGAGCTCGAAATTCCTCCTTCGTTTAAACGGCCTGTCGGGTTAGAAATATGCCTGCTACGGCGACCAGTAAAATCAAACACGCCACAGCAGCGGCCATCACGGGCGTCCCGAGTTCAGCTCGGCCGTGCGAACACATGCCCGAGTTTCCTCTGAGTTCTAATGTCAGCCAAACACACCCCGCCCATTTGTTGGGGCAGCGTAACAACTGAAGCCACGCCAACCGATGGCGTCCACTTTGTGTTGGCGCAGCGTCGTAGCCACCAAGTCGTCATTTTATGCCCGCTAGAAGAGACAAGAACTTAGTACAAAACAAAAATGAAGTTTCCAAGCTACCGTCAGCCAATGGAGCCACAGTTGGTCCAAACTGGAGTTTATTGTACGAGCCGATAGGAGAGGCCAAGACGACACGATTTTCCCACGGGAGCCTTTTTCATACACCGGGAAAAGACAGTCGATGACAAATAACACAACTTCAACGTCTAAAACGCGCTCGCCAATGCTCAAACACGCTCTTGACAGGGGACTATTTCTATAAGCGCCTGCTGTGCACACTCAAGCCATAGAGTTTCTTACAATATACACTAGAGATGAATTTGGCGCTAGTGTCTATGCGGCTCACATCAAGGCTTGTCTGTGTCGTCATGGATCATTCGCTCACCTAAGTTTCATCATTGGCTTGGATTGAAATGTTTTAGCGACCGCAGATTTAAGCAAAGTGCCACAAAGAACACCAAGAATAGTTTGCAATTATGTAAGTGAAAAATAAAGCAGCCTCTTTTAAATCTAAGAAAAAAAGTAAGTAAAGCGTAATCTTGCAGGAACGTTTGTGGTTGCTATTTTGCAGGCCAAGGTGGTAATCACGAACAATGTTAATATTTGGGGGGGGGGGGGAACTCCTTAGATATTGTTATTTTTTTAAATTTCAGCATTATTTAAAATAGAAAGTTGTTTGAAGAGTTTGGAAAGTTTTTTGAGCGGGCCTATGAAAACGTCGCCTTCGTGGTGAACCGGTGTACTGAGAGACAGCTACAGTTCAACAAGAAAAAAGAAAACGTGTCGTTAGACAGTCATGGACGATGACAAGATAGGACGGATTCAGGCGCCATATATGTCCTATCTTGTCTTCTTCGAATTACGTTTTAGATGTGAAGAATATCATGCTCGTGGCTGTGTTCCTCCCTCCCTTCAGCCCCGTCAGTGTTTGGGCTGACGTCCGCGCAGTTCACTATAAAAAGAAATAGTTAGGCGTCGCCCAGTTTCGATCCCACGTCTCTCTGGCCGCAACGGGAGGTACGTGGCGCTCTTCTCACTGCGCTACAGACCGAGACGGGAGAATGTGCTAAGAACGCGCTTTATGTCCTTCACTCATTAAAGCTCCGCAAGAAGCTACCGATACAACGAAGGCACGCGAAGCTGCACGTCAACGGAAGCGACGAACTGAAAACTAATGGGAACTTCAGTCGACCCCATGGCTGCTTCGCATACAACTCAGGGTTCCCCTACGGGAAGATGGTTTAATTTTGGTTTCTCTTTTTCGTCGGCTACAAATTTCGTTGCGGCATATTACCCGCACAGTCATACGTCCTTCGACTGCGGCATGACCAACACAAGTTGCGATCACGCTCTGCCTGCTGTTTCACCGAACACGGCTACCCCGGAACAGGAAGGATTTCGGCTTCCTCGTAGCTCGGATACTTGTTAATGCGTAGTGAAGAAAGCAAATCCCCAAAACCGCTTCAGAATCAAATTGTCATGCGAAGCCCAAGACAAAAAGAGGGTCTTTCCATAAGCGCACACGACCGCATGGATTACCAGGCGCAGTTTCCTCTGTAGTACACTTACTAAGAAACTCTGACTCAAGCAAGCCGGAAACAAAACCCATATTTGATGGTCGGGAGCAGGGCGCGTTCCGTTCGCTACAGTCTACTCCTGGATACTTGGTTTGTGCTTGCGCAGAGCTGCACTGGGACTACCCTCAAGCCATGCAGCAAAACATAATTCAGTGGAAGAACAGAACACTACAAAAAACAGACCGCCCGCGCTGGGCGTGGCCAACAGCCAAGCTGGGGATTTCAAAGTAGCAGCGGGGTTATCTAGTTTATGCTAGGGAATGAGTATTGCAGATCGATTTCGATAGTGGTGCATGCGGAAGACAGCGCAAACCGTACTTTATTAACGTAAGCGGCCCCAATACAGCGTGATGAATATGCCAGGCGTGCTGCGCTCGATACAGGCGGTTTCACTCGAGGTGTATGGGATGCCCCCCTATCACTACTTTCCTAACCCAAGCAGCTGCAAACTCGGGAATAGGCGGAACTCGGGCCTTCTGGAATACTGGAATAGCGGCCCAGGGCAGCCAAAGAAAACTGTTTGCAACTGCGCATGCGCAAATCTTGATCTGATCTTTTGAGAGTTGTTACCTTTTTCCGTTGAATTTTATGCACAATGTTTGAACGCAATGCTAATGATAACTGGATCTGTATAAAAACAAACTATTCCAACTTGAGCTTAACCACACCCCCAGGTCTAGATCATTTCAGCAGCTCAAAGCACATGATTCACGTCACAAGTAAAAAGAGCAATAAATAAGAAGAAACGCACGTGCTCCATCAGTAAAGTTCTCGAACTTGGGTGGTGATTGGAAACACTATCGCAAAGCCTCCAAAAACCGCAAATATTTAACCCAAGATACTAAAGTAAAAGTCCACAACGGTGATCGCGTCAGCATTTTAAAAATAAAACAAAAAATTCTGGAATACAATCAGTTTTAAGTGAGCTCACAAATTAATATAGAAGAAGTCAAAGAAGGTAAAGTACTTTCACCATCCGGGGTTGCGATAGAACTGAACTCGTTTTTTAGCTCTGCTTTCACAGATTAAAGCCCACTACCACTTGCACTCCAGCCAACTTCTACTTCGTCTTTTATTAGTGATATTACCATCACACCCGAAGGAATTGAATCTGCCATTGATTGACTGTCGAATACCTAAGCCCCAGCACCCCATGGCATTTGTCCTATAGCAACTTCTCAAAATGACTAAACCGATTAAATACGGGAATGACACATGCGATTTTCCAGTCATCTGGTATGATACCAGTGTCGAGTGATTGCTCGAAAATGGCGGCCAAAGTAATAGTTGATAACTCCGGCAACAGATCAGAATTTAAAAATTGTAATCCAATTTCCTTAACAAGCATACCATGCAAAGTTCTACAGCATATCATATCATCAGCCGTTATGACATGTCTTACGAAGCACAACTTTTTTTTTATATTCACCAGCATAGATTTCGTCGAGGGCGTTCGTGCAAAACCAAGTTATTTGAGTTTGTAACCGACCTACATCGGGTCGTTCATGACTCCTCCCCAAATTGAATGAATGAATGCTTTATTTCCACTTATGCACATCTATATATACAGATATTTTCGTATAAAGTGGCGGGCAAAGGAAGAAGGCTGTACTAGACAGCTTGACTAGCCCTTGTCCCCGTCAGGTAGAAAGCAAAGACAAGGTGGTCAGCACTTCCAACAACAAGTAAACAAGACAAAAAATAAATTACAGACAAAAAGGGGCCGCATTACTGCACAACCAAAAAAATCTCAATGAGTGTGTAGTCAACTTTTCAGGAAACTAATAATATCTTGCAGATTGTAACACATGGTATCCATGTTAGATTTACACAACCGGTTTAGCAATGATGGTAACATAAAACACAACATCTTTGAGTCATTATTTGTTCTCGGGCAACACTACAATCCATTTGTGTGGTTGTTGTGTGGGATAAGGCAGATTTCGCTCGGTAAGGCTTGCTAATTGAAGGAAACTGCTTTGCTGGTGGGAACGGGAGGCTTTTGTATAGGCCGTGAATAAGTGCATTTCGTATAGAGTTAGAAAACTGAATTTATTTAAGCTATTCAAGGCGGATTCAATGGACTGGTCTGTTTGAATATTTAAAATCGCTCTCGGCGCTCTTTTTTGCAAAATGAACAGTTTTTGTTTATTTGTCTGGGTTGTCAAGCCCCAGACCAGTTGACGATAATTTAGATGAGACAGAAAAAGAGAGTGGTAGATTAGAATTTTTACTCCAGTCGGTATTACGAATCTCAGTTTTGATAACGCGCCCACAAGGGAAGATAGCTTATTTATTACATAGTTTACGTGAATGTTCCAATTAAGTGAATTAGAGAAATGTATTCCTAAAATTTTAAAGTCGCTCACGGCCTGAATATTTCGCAACCTATATGAAAGGGTACCGTTGTACGGTGGTTGCTTACATTTAGCGAAAAAGAACATAGCCTTTGTTTTACACGCATTAACCGTTAATTTATTCTTGTCAAACCATTTCTCCAACGCCAGCATTGTTCGATTCGCAATAGTCACTAAATTACACACTAAACTTTTTTACACCCTTTTTGGCCGAAAAGGGTGTAAACATCTTGTCCCATGGCTAACACCCTTAAAAGGTGTTTTGGCAACAAAAGGGTGTTCGAATGAAAAAGGGCGTTGAACTCAACACCGTTAAAAAAGGGTGTTGAGGATGCTCAACACCCTAAAAAAAGGATGTTGAGCATCCGGCATGCGCAGTGGTAAAGTGAATCGGCAGAGCGCGCAGCATTCAACACAAACAGTCAATACGCACAAGTTACAGTTGGAACACAAATGAATTGAGCAAGAAAACCAACGCGTTGTAAGCAGTACAGGGAGTGCATACTTACTTAGCAATACATGTGCTGTTCTTGCTTTTATATCCAGCAGAGGAAAGCCCCCCTATCGAGTCGGTGGGCTTGTCGCAAAAAACAGATATTTTAGCGCTAATTTTGGAAGTATGGATTTTGCTCTGAGGATATACAAATCAAGACACGGATTCGCAAAAACTTTTTAATCATGAGGAATTTTTTGTGTTCCATATCTTCTCGAATTTTATTCAAATACCAAGCAAATCTTTCTAGCCACCTGAACACCCTTCAAAAAGGGTGTTCATTTTTTCAACACCCTTTTTTTGAGAATGGTGGGCTACGAATTAGGGTGTTCGAAACTAAGAAAAAGGGCGAAAGAAAAACGGTGTGCGAAAAAGGGTGTAAGAAAAGTCCGCCAACTAAGAAAAAAGGTGAAGAGACCTCCAACTTTGGAGGCATCTTGTACCTGTTTACACGGGCGGACTGAACATTTTCTACAAGCGGGGGGGGGGTTTGTACCTCACGATGTTTGGAGTAATATGAATTGGCATAATTTATTACCAGTCAAGCCCTTTAAGCTTGAGCTAGTTTCGGTGACATTAGCAATAAATACAAAAAAAAGAACTGCGGGTCCTGTAAAGGGTGCGCCACCGCAGAAAGGGTATTATAACAGTGAAGTCGGCATTCGAGCTTGTTGGGTGTGAGCACAAGGGGCGTATGCGTATGGGCACCTCTTACTATACCATTTCAAAGGTACTAGTCTTTTTGGGATTTTAAAAGGCAAAAAATTGGCGCAGCTTGCAATAGGAATGCAAGGCTGGAGAAACCGCATAGCTGGGGGCCGACCTAGCTTGTTTCCCCCTTCAATCCCCTGGAGGGGGGGGGGGACACACACACACGGGAACAGCCTTGTAAAATCCGGTTAAACTTGGCCTCACCGCTCAGCGGTCATCTTAGCTTAGCAAGAACATTGCAAAGCTTAGCAAACATAACAAATCTTAGCAACACCGGAAGAAAATAGGTAGACCCCCTGCTCCGCTGTTCTTTTTTTGCAACTGAACACCTATTTCATACCGTTTCAATAACCTACAGAAAGCCAAGCTTGTTGCAATAGGTAAACACCCTTTTCACTACGCGACTATAGTCTTTTTAATTTTGAAGGTTCAAATTGGTCTTTCACGTGCCAAAGCTAACCATGGGGCATGAGGTGCACCGCATATGGAAACGAGCGATCATTGCATACGAGCAATTATTTTTTTGCGTGTGGAGATTTCTTGCGAGTAAAGGAGTGTATGATGGGATGTCTTCTTCTTTACAGAGCTATTATGCATCCAAGCATGGCCTTCTTCAATGAACAGCTGAACACCTTTCCCACACGCTTTCAACACCCTAAAAAAACACCCTTTTTTCACACAAAAAGGGTGTAGAGCTAGGAAAAGGGTGTTGAGATTAAAAAAAAGGTGTAAAGGCCTCCCAACACCCTTTTTCCACTTAAGCTACACCCTTTTTTGCTAAAAGGGTGTAAAAAGTTTAGTGTGTAGAGTAGTTTGGTCCAGAGAATAGAAGGGTGGTGTCGGCGGTATAAATAATAGGCTTGGCCTGCGGGGTAGCAGTAACAATATCATAAATGTATCTATTGAACAAAAACGGTCACAATATACTTCCTTGCGGTAAGACAGGATCGGTTTTATTGCAGAAGTTGAGGAGTTCATTTGAACGCATTGGCGGCGTTGGTTCAAGCACGACTTTATCAGGAGTAACGCGGGTCCACGGAACCCATATTCCTCTAGCTTTTTAAACAGAATATTATGTGATAGGCAGTCGAAGGCTTTCGTAAAATCTACGAAGAGGGCTAGTGCGACGTTTTGTTTTTCTAGTGATTCTAGAAGAAATTACTTCTGTGTAATTAGGAACAGTTCACTAGAGCGCGAAGGTATAAATTCGTACTGCGAGTATGTGAAGATTTTGCGTTTCTTAGCAAAATTGGAAAGTCTTCACAAAACAACTTTTCAAAACCTTTGCCGAATACTGAGAGAATTGAGATCTAAGGGTAATTACGAAATTCATTTTTTTACCTTTATTATGTATACGTATAACTTTCGCAGTTTGTATTCGTGATGGGAAAACTGCTTGTTCGATCGCAAGGTTAAACATAAACGAGAGTACTGGGGCAATCCCTATGATAATATGTTTTTCAGGTCCTATCTGTATGTTATTGCTATCGCAGGCACGGCTGTTATTTAAACTTTGGAAAACAGGCATTACTTCAGTCACAGGAACGGGTAGTAGGCTAATAGATAAATGTATACTTCTCTCCACGTTGTCATATGAAACAGCTGGGTCCTGAAACGTGCTCACAAAAACAATAATTGGAAACGTTTGCAAGGGAATCATTTGTTAGCACAGTGTTATGTACGATCTCAGGCGGCAAACTGTTCGACCTGCGCCGGGTTAGGCGGGTGTTAATTATTTTCCAGGTACGATCTGTTTTGCCTCTGCAAGAGAGAGAGAGAGAGCGATCTTTAATGAAGTCTGGCGATGTTAGCTGGGCTAAAATGCCTAACTTGCTACGCCAGTTGATGACGTGATGAAGATGATGGCGATGAGGTTCAAGAAGTTGATGCGTACAGATACGGCGAGTTATTTCGTTTGTCTCATTTAGTTCCTTTTGAAGTTTATTTCTAAATATTTTAAATTGGGCAAACAATTTAGTATCTTTCTTATCAACGAAACGCTCATAAAACTTGTTTTCTTTTTGCTTCATTTTTGCAATTTCTCGGCAGTTATTCATGGTTTACTATTTTTATTTTTACGGCGATTGCTTGAAATAAAACACTGCCCATAAAGGTCCTTGAAAATCTCAATGAAACGTGTATAAGCATCTTGAGTACTAGATTGTTTGTATCCGCCTTGCCAATACATTTGTGATATCAGTAGTTTAAATCGAGCGAGCGTTATCGTCGTTGTATTATGAATGCAATTGCGGTCTTCTTTACGTTGTCCGACTGGGGGGTGGGAAGGAAAGGGGGGGGGTCTCAGCTTTAAAAAAAAAGAAATGTGGACATGTGCTCGCTTACTGCTGTTCGTATCGTTTCTGAGAGCGTTGGTAATTTACTATTGTCGATGAGAAAAAGGTAAACCAAGGTTCTGGATGGCTGAGTAACTATAGTAGGCTGGCTTATAACGTTTATATTTTCGTAACATGAAAAAGTTGTTCTTAAATAACGTGAAAGGGTAGTATCAGCAAGCAAGTCGAGAATAAAATCCCTTCCTACTACCAACTGGCATCGATTCTCGTTCGCAAAAATAACTAATTTCTCTAGTATAGACATAAACTGTGCAAGGTTTCTATCTGGGGGGCGGTAAACTGTTGTGAAGATTCAGTTGTTAGTAATAATCGTTAGTAACTGGCAGTCACTTTTTATGCAGGAAAGTTCGTCTATTATGTCTCTTAAATAGTTCGACTTTAGCAGGATTGATATTCCACCGCCCCGTCTGTAGGTCCTGTTCATGAACAAAGTGTTATAGGAGGGCAGTTCAAATAGGGGCGAATGATTCGTATACCCAGTTTCCGTAAGCATAATAACATCAAACTCAAATCCAAAACGAGAAAACAAATGTTTAAGATCATGCAATTTGTTAGTAAGAGATTGTTAATTCACGTTAAAAGATTCTAAGGCTCTTTTGCTGTATTTTTATCACTGGCAATCGTTCCTGGCTCAAAATAGTGGCTGGCCATTGCGGAACGAAAACTTCAGCTTTACCGCATCAATTAAAAGCCTTAAGCTGCAATTTTGTGCACGGCGTCCATGCGCCGTCTCCTGCGCACTCGGATCTTTCTGCCCCTGGGACATGAATGCTGATAACTGGTGGTACGCGCCCACTCTCGGACTGCCGACAGCAAGGCTCTGCTTCTTTTTGTTCGGTTTTCTAGGATGAAAAGGTCATCTCGAGCTTCCTTCAGCTTTCCTCAGCTGCGGAACCATGCGTCACGCGTTGCTAGATTTTTAAACCCCACGATAATTCCTGGGACTTCGTCAGGTGTTGAGGGCAATCTGTGGATGACATCTACGTCCTGCTTAATCAGCTTGCTATTCTGAAGAATGTCAGCCATAGCATTGACTTTTTCTAACAGCTTTTCGTTGTGCGTGACAAAAATGATGTGGAATTCCCGGTTCATTTTTCGGTTTCGCCACTCAAGGCCGTCAATATGGAGCTGCAGATCAGCCAGCGCTTTGCTGCGATTCTGTGCCTGGATTTTGGTCAAGCTGCTTTCGGGGTTCTTTATCTCGTCTGAGTGCTTCTTTTGGGGGGTAGAATTTTATCGTATTTTTAAAGGGTTGCTGTGAACTTCTCAATATTGTCTACAGTTTATTTTATGGTCAAAAGGTTATCTAGCTTCCTTAGTATTTCGGCGAGTTGCCTGTCGTGGGCCTTTAGTCGTTCAGCAACAGAATCACCATTAGCGGCACCTCCGCTAGTCTCCGTCGTGTGACAGGCCACGCAGCTCCATTCTTTTATCTAAAGGTGGAACACCGCTCTGTGTGATGCAGGTTTCAAGCCACTGCATATTCCGGGGTGGTACCAGAATGAGCACTTAGTACAAGTGATTTTACATGCATCAGGAATTAATGCCGGCTCACGTTGGCGACACACATCAGTCGTCGACATTCTCTCAAACAAAAGAGGTAAAACAGAGGGTAGGGCTAGAGCTAGCAAACAACATGCAAACAGCCGCGGCAGCAGCAGCGCATGCGACTTGCGATGATTGAAAGATGCACGAATTAAGACTGGCAGTAACCTCTAACCCGACAAATACGGGATCAGTTCACTGGCTGGCACGCCGCCACCGCTGCCGTTTGCTTCGTGATCATGGCGACGCGCTGTCCCGGTTTTAAAGACGATAGTCTTTCTTGAACTACTTAATTTATTTTTCTTTATTACCAGTCTTCAACACACACAACACAAAAATAACCACACTGCATTTGGTACAACACACACCGACATTAACATACCAGCCGTGCCTCCGGGTAGGCTTTGTCATTTATTCATCCCTTTAGAGAAATTAACGGCTCTAGAAAATCCAACCAATCTGGTACTGGCTGCTGGACTCTCAGCCCCTCAACGAATTGCGTGACACTGTCCCGCAGAAACTTGGGCTAAGTAAACCCAGAAATTTTGGCCTGTCTGTATGTCTGTCTGTCTGTCTGTCTGTCTGTGACTCGATTCAGCCACCCGGCCAAAGTAAAACAATGCCTTCGCAATAGTCTTATATAGTCACAGCGAAATCTACCCGTCTAAGTCCTGTGTAATGTTCATACTTGTCAACATTGTTGAAGAAGACCAAGACATAACGCAAATATAAGACAACAAATTAATTCAGAAGTGATATTTGCAGTGTTCTTTTATAAAAAATCATTCATGCTTGATTTTTGCAAAATTAACTACTTCATCAACTGCAGAAAAAAAAAATCCCCCCCGTCGCCTGCTGTCGCCCGCGCCACTATAGCTTCTGGCGCCATTTTAAGAAATCAACCGGCAACAGTCACGAAAGGTTCCACTAGATATATGTACCGCGTTCCATAGAGTTTCATACAAATATTGTAAGAAACTCTATGCCGCGTTCTTCTTGCAACGCACGTGGAGTAGGGAAACGCGGTTCTATAAACGTTGAAGTAGGGCGCCTCGATTCACGCGCGTCTACGCCACGGCACCGTTGGCATCGAGACACCCGCGCTGGACCAGTGGAACGCGGTAAATTTAAAATGATTTAAGCAAACCTATGGCGTCTTTACCTTGGGAGGAGCGTGACGCAAGAGGAACAACATGAAAGGTGAGCGGAAAAGCGAAGGGAGGCGTTTACATGGCAAAATTCTTTAAAGACTATCGTCTTTTGTCGACATTTGCAACGAAAGGAGCAGACACGCGGCCAATTTTTTCTTCTGGAGGCCGTGCAAGCGCTATGAAGCTGGATGATGTGCCGGGCAGCAGAGCCACGCTTTTCCCGCTTGACGATGTCGAAGTACAGCAGTGGCTGGTATTGCCTTGGTTTTCCCTTTTTGGTACATCCTGTAACCCGAAAAATACGGGATCAGTTCACTTTCTGACACGCCGCCACCGCTGCCGCTTGCTTTATTCTCCGCAAGCCATATTCCCAGACTTTGCAAAAGCATTTGATAAAGTATTTCATAAACGACTAATGATAAAATTAACATAAACAGCAGCGTTTCCAATTGAAATTCAACATTTTTAACCAAGCACTATCCATACGTTTCAGTAAATTACCATAATTTCTTTTTAACAGAAGTAAAATCCGGAGTGCGTGCCTCAGGGCTCTGTACAGGAATCAATTTTATTTTTAGTTTACATTAATGACATAAGCAATATCGTAAGTTCTAATATTTGGTTACTCGTCGATGATTTCGTAATTTAAAGACAAATTCACAGGTATGAAGACTAATGCGTTACAGACCTAAACAATATTTTTAGCTTGTGTCAGCAGCGGCAAATGAAAATAATAGATTACAAAACGAAAGCCAGAACATTTACCAGATCTACTCATATGCACCTTAATTAGTATTCTAGTGATAATACGGTGATTGAAAACATTTCTACGCTAAAATATCTCGGTGTCTATTTGTTGTCCAACCTTGCGTGGGATGAGCATATTCATGCCATAATTTCCAAGGTAAGTAAAACACTCGGCTTAAATCAAACTAAATTTGTGTTTAGCAAGCTTGTCAACTGAACTTCTAGCTTATACTACATTAGTTCGGTTTAAACTGGAGTAAGCATCGGTTATTTGGCACCGAAGCCAGACATACTTGAGAAATTGGAAGCCTTGCAAAATAAAGCGGAGCGTTTGACCACTAAGAACTATTCCCGCACATCTAGCATCACTGCCATTAAAATGTCCCTACAGCGGTCTCCCTCGAAACAGGAAGATTACTACCATTACTTTCTCACATCCACCGGCTATATCATACTCCGTCGTCATTTGCTGCATCGCACATCAAACCTGCCCATCGCATTTGTCCACGTCTAGATAACCCTTTCAAAGGCCTCCCCTTGTTTTCCCGCGGTAAGTTTCTTCGTCAATCTCCGTTATTTTGGACCATCTTTCATTGGAATCGATTTCCAGGAAACATTGCCGCAATTAATATTCACGATTTGTTTGTACGCCACTTGAAGCGCTTTTTTATGTATAGATAGCTGAAATTATTAGAGCGGTGAACCTGCGCTGAAGAAAGCACGAACAAGAGTTTTATACAGGTAACACGTCTTCTTACGCTTAATTCTAGTTTCACGGCTTGTACCTGCCGACACAGCGCAGAAAAAACCAACATTGGCCTCATTTGCAGTATAACATAAGTACATAACGAAAATGTCTGCCTTTTTTATTGGTATGTTTATTGAAATGGTCGTCGGGAGAACAAATTAAGCGCTTGTGTTAAGAACCGCGCTTACAAGAGAGCCGATTATTAATCCATGTTGCCTTGGCTGTCTGCTCAAGCGACGCGAATATTTACGTTTGGGCCATTGGTCCGCACATATCCCATCAACTTCTCCCAGTAGGTATTTAATGAAGTGAAAAAGTAACAACTTGTCGTGCGGTACCCGTCGTACCACGGCCGGGCTAGAGCAGCGGCGTGCGCGCGTTGGTATGGCCTTCGCAAGGGGCCTAGTTCCCGCCTGCGGCCGTTGCGAGGAGCCCAGTGATGCCAATTCAGCGGATTTTCCGCTAAAGTTGGCGGAATTCATTCAATTCTGACAGGGAAAAAATTAGTCTAGCGGCTAGTGGGTTTTTTGACGGGCCATTTTCATACATATCGGATTTCTGGCGGATACCTCACGCAGTGAACCGATTCAAAACCGCCCTGCAAGAAACCATTTCCGTGTCCTCTAAAAATGCAGAAATTGTTTAACTTCAGATAATAGGAGGGCGCTTGTTCACTTTGCTTTCAAGCTTGGTTAAAGAAGTCGTAATTCCGACAGAGCAGATTGACGTTCTGACGAGCAGACTTGAGGACCACTTGAACCCCAACCCATATCTGGGCTACCTGTTTGAGACGTACGTTTACAATGTAAAATTTGCTCAGAAGACGGACGGGTTCTCTCTCGCAGATGAAGCTGTGATGCGAGAAAGCTGCATAAGTTTTATTACCATGCTAGAAGATCAAATCAGACCGCGACTTCGAGACAACATCACAGTTCTGCAGAAAACATCACTCTTATCGGTAGAAAACGCTTTGTGCGTCGTGAAGGAGCCATTGATTCCTCTGCTGGAAACAATGGCAGTGCCCACTGAGACAATCGAAAAAATTCAAAGCCCGTGAAGCAAAATCACCCTCCTGGACTGGAAGCAAATATCGTCTACGCAGTCGTTCTGGTGTGAAGTTCACTCTTATAAGGACGCCTGCGGCGAAAACGCGTTCACCGAGCTGGCCGGATTTGCCATGTCGATACTCGTGCTGTCGTATTCAAGTGCCGAAGTAAAGATGACGTTTAGTCAGCTTAATTAACATAGTAAAATTCATGCTGAGGAACAAGCTGGAGCCTGAAACAACAAGCGCCATCCTCGTCGTAAGAGCGGGGCTGAAGCGACACCAGAAAATTTGTTTTGATTACGAACTTCCCGCGACCGTTGTTAGCGCAATCGGGACATCTGCAACGTATGTGCAACCAAGCCACCTTTCTGGCCCCTTAACAAGTACCAGCGGTCTTGTGGAGATGGTGTTAGACGACGACAGCGGCGACGAAGACCTCGATGTGTTTTTCGTTGACCTGTGAGTTCTTTTTTTTCATCAGTGTGAACATTTATAATATTTAGCCTCACCTGTGATGAGGTTGTCAAATGACGACCACCGCAGCACTAGTTCTAGTGCCGCAAGTGTTCTAGTTGACCCCTTGGAAGACTCATATGTTATTTCACCTTTCGTAGCTTTGGGGAGATTTAAGAATGATAAAGGTATTTATCACATGAAATTGCACTGTTTTTTTAATAAATTAGGCCCTAGCGGGAAATTTAGCGGATATGTTTTAGAATCTAGCGGAATCTGGCGGATTTCTCATTGCTTTTTGGCGGATGTCTGACGCCCAACGATGGCAACACTGGAGGAGCCGGCGCTGCGAGCCCGCTGTGCTTATGCGCGCGGCTCCCACTCCGCGGGCAAGCTATGCGCCGCTGCTGCTCTTGTTTTCGTTTTCTTTTTTTGGTCCTGGCTACGGGCCTACGCAAAAGGGGGACCTGGGGCGGGGTGGAAGCAACCGGCGAAGACAAGCCCATGCTCATCAACTAATAAGGACTTCCGATATTTTTTTTTGCGTCGCACGCTACGCACCAACTATACGCGGCTTCGATGTATGTATGCAATGTCTATTAAAAATAATTGAAATAATTGGAACATGAGACAGAGCACAGAATCACCCGTATAAATTGTTACCTTTGGCTCTTTCTGTTGTCTTGTTTTATTTTAATTGGCCAGATTTAGGGGAATACCCCAAGGCTGAGTAAGTTTCTGGGAAGAAAAAGTGGACATCCCCCGCAATGCAGCAATCAAATTTTCCTTCGCTTGTTTTTGCTTTATTTACTTTTGTGGTCCTTGAGGTCCCTCCTCCCTCCGAACTGAAATCATGAGTACTCAACTGTTGTGGGCACCCGCCACTGATTGCAACAGATTAATCACAGCAAAATTTTACTAATCTTGCTCTCAACTCGTAACTGATTCGTCTTTGCTAGTTTCACTGTTTCGGGTTCGTATGAAGGTTTGGAGCACATTGCATAAAGAATAGTGCAATTGCCATAGGTTACTTATTATAAGTACCACAGCGGGTGTTAAGATACCATGCTGGAGAAAAAGCATCGGTGGATTACAACCCGCGAACTGAAGGGAATGAGGCAGACTACAAACGAGTTTATTCGCACAGTTTATTTGGGGCGGAAGATTCACAATCCAAGCCAGCTATCAGCTTCTGGATTTAACCCTGAACGTAAGGCAACTATGAGCAGCACTGTAGCGGCAGAACATTCTTTCGTCTTCTCCGTGTTCAGGATCCCAAATGAAAGCCACAAAACACAGAGAGTTCCGTGATAGGGACTATGTAAAAGCCATAGGCATAGCCTTGGGGATGCACAATGAGGCGGGTACATCGTCATCCTCTGACGTGGAGGCATTCTGGTACCACGCCGCGCCGACTGCTTGAAGCTATGCTCCCTCAAGTGTGTTAATTCCGAACACAAATTCAGGTCCAGTGACTGGGAGCAACACATAAAAATTACATCAATTTGATAGGTTGTCTCAAACTATGATCGCTTGGTATGACAGCCGTTTGATTATTCTTGTGTCTAATTGTTGTATACGCGCTATTGTGAATTTCGCATAACATATAATTTTGCCCTGCTGGTTTGACGGACAGAAGCAGTGGCTACGCGCGTTCACTCTCTGTTTTCGCAGACATGCCCCCGAATGTTGCTGCTGCGTACTTTCGTACATTTTAAGTAGTGGTAAAGGCTTTTTTATTACTGGAAGTGTGCGATTGGTCGGTTACCCTTCCGATTAATCGATTAATGTTGTAGTCACTACTATTTTTAATCAGCTAATTGATTCAAATCCAGGCGAGCAAAGCGGAAACGATGACGTGGATCCCATGGAAGGGTGCCCCTTCCATGACCCCTTTCTAAAATTAACCCTTTCTAAGCATTTTTAAATGAACAACGTCCGACTAATTGGTTAATAATAGATTGTTCAACCAATCGAATTAAAATTTCGGATTGACGCCCATCCCTATTTATTAATTTATAATAATACAATAATGTGTATAATAGTTATAATAATAATATTAATAAGTATTGATTGATTGTAGGGTTCAAGGCGCCGACGCAACGCAGGCGATGAGGCGAGCCGTAGTGGAGGGCTCCGGATTAATTTTGACCACCTGGGGATCTTTATCGTGCGCCGAAATCTTGTACACACGGGCGTTTTTGCTTTTCACCTCCATTAATATTAATAAGTACTAACCATCTTTCGGCAGGGGCCAGAAAGGCCCATTGGCAATCCCAGGGGGTGATGAAAACACGACTGAATAATAAGATATTGTTACGAATATTTATATTAGTACCGTGGTCTAGTGGAATATCATCGTAATCCCTGCAAGAACCTCCAAACTTTCTAGGGCGCACGCACAAATCCGCCCCTGATGAAAAATTCGTTGTCCGGCGTTGTCTGGCCCTGGCAAAAGTCCGGCGTCCAGCATGCATGTTTCGCCGGAATAATATAACGGAGCTACGAAGTTATGCATACTTCCATATGATCTCTGATAAATCACAGAATTACGAACGCTGTGAAAACAGCCCGCACGCCGGTAAAATTAGCTTTATATGCAAGCGCGCAAGGACCAGGCAAGGGTAGGCAGGGTAGGTTCCAGCAGCCCCCACGCGGAGAGCGGCGCAACTTTACGTCGAGACAGGGCAGCATTGTTCTCGCCGCCGCTGCGAAGGCCGTATCAACACAGCGCGCGCCGCCGATCTAGCCCGGCCGTGGTCGTGCGCATGAGCCGCACTGACAGCACCCTTGTTATGTTTGCAAACCACTGCTGCTAATGAATATGACTTGACGTTCGGCTGTCTGAGTAGCTGCGCTCGTTCTCTTGCTTTTTTGCCTGTTTGACCGTGGGCCAAAGACACGTCAGGGGGAAGAAGGCGAGCCTCAGAAGGTGCATGCGCGTTAAACAAGCCGAATCGCTTGAACGCTCGGACCTGCGTTCGTCTCAGCTTAACCCTTGTGAATAAACACCTCCAACCAGCTACCGGACTGCCCAGTGCCGTTACGCCTGAGCACCAACACTTTACAAGTGGTAGGGCTCAAGCCGTTTGATCCCCCCTGGAGATTCGCAACCGGAGGCTGAAACCGCTCATGGGAAGAGTTGCAGAGTCATTTTATAGTAAATTTCGACGTACCTAAAAAACTTTTTATGGAATGTGTAGGTTTCTATTGTCAGGTGAACGAAAGATTCTTTAACTGTTTCTGTAAAAATTGACCTATGAATTATTAAGTAACAAAAGCTTGATCAGGGCTAGTTGGTTGAACATACTGAACTGAATAGCGCCTCAAACCTATGAATGAGTTAATCTGGTCCACAGGCTCCTAGCCGTGCGCGGACTGACAGGGGCAGTCTCACCGAGAAAGGTCCGCTTACCCTCATCCCGTGCTCTGTTGTCTCCAGCGCCTGAGAGAGGTAATATAGGGCCATTCATTCATCCATTGCTTACATAAGTGACATATTTTTGTAGGAATAAAATGCCACTGGGGCTAAATACACACGAACAACACACAAATATATATATATATATATATATATTGTAACAGAGATAGTCCGCGACCGTAAAAGCTCCAGTCTCCGCAAGCGGGTAAGTGTTCAGCTAAAACGGAGGCAGACATTACGAGTGGTATCAATCCCCCAGTGGGTGTATGTTGCCCGTAGCGACACAGGGGCAGCTCCATCGCCAGTGCTTCGTCCCGAGATGTGTGTGCAGATTGCCGACCTCGTTTGGACTCCGAAAGGGCCAGACGTCGTTGCTACCTCTTACAAGTCCTGCTATAAACCTGATTATACTTTGGTGGAGATCCTAGTCTTAACGCGATCCGCAGCCTGGAACTTCAAAGCAAGCGAGTGCTCACGAGAAATCGAGAAATCGGCCGCGAAATGGAGTCTCCGCAGCAGGCACCCATCGTGTGCTCCGGGTCTCCTCGCCAAGGTGACCTTTCCTTTTAACTGGCAACGACGACAACCATCCCGAGGATTGACTGTCCGCCTACGAAAAGGTGAGCGCCCACAATCAATGGGATGATAAACTGACGCTGAATAACGTCGATTTTTACCTGACCGAGGTCACAAGCACGTAATTTCATAACGATCAAGCGCGCCTGCAAACATCGCGTGCCTTCAAGATCGAGGTCTTGAATATATATATTGTTACGAACAAGTGGACAATCCCCGATGTCCAACCATAGGCGAAGACGAGGAAGTGGCTGACGCGCAGCCGGTGTGAGCTCGGCGATAGCCGCCATGTAAATAGTGCCAAATACATCATCCGCATCTCATGGTTCATGTCCTGTTCCACGTAACATGTTTGGTGGAGTGTGCGGGTTTCTCCCCGTCTTGGCCCCGGCGTCGCTCCTTCTCGGCACCGGCGCAAACATCGAGGGTACGCGGGCCGTGTCGGGCAGCCCCAGCCCCGCCACGACCAGCACATGACGATACCCCCGCCCCGTGTCCCCAGCCCGTGAGAAGCCGATAAAGAACCAAGACGCGACGAGATGTGACCAGCGCAGACGTGTCGCCCAGCCGTGTCCCCAGCCTTTTCGTCCGGTACGGTTCTGTGCACCCTCATCGGTTCGTCGTGGCCTTGTGGGCGTCGATGTTCGGTGACCAGTCGACATCGGAGACCGCCATCGTCATTTGCCGTGGAAAGGACTTCGGTGTTAATACACATCGCATCTCATCCTCACCGCACCCATCCATTCACGGTGACCGAGCACGACCGGGACGGTCGTCTTTGGCCGGGGGTGATGTTACGAACAAGTGGACAATCCCCGATGTCCAACCATAGGCGAAGACGAGGAAGTGGCTGACGCGCAGCCGGTGTGAGCTCGGCGATAGCCGCCATGTAAATAGTGCCAAATACATCATCCGCATCTCATGGTTCATGTCCTGTTCCACGTAACAATATATATATATATATATATATATATATATATATATATATATATATATATATATATATATATATATATATATATATATAGGAAAGCAAACGGGCGAATGCGGTCGGTCATAGAAACCGATGAATTTTTTGAGTCACAAAGAAAGTGGTGAAAAAATGACTCAAATGACTTTCTTTCTGACGGAAAAAATTCTTCATCTGTTTCTAAGACCTACCGCATTCCCCCCTTTGCTTTCCGAGGTTTTCTTGACTGCCAATTCTTCTTCTCTTAATTCACCGAGCCCCTCATTTCCCATTTTTCTGATTCGCTACATGCATAGGGAGGGCCTCTGTTCTGGCAGTCTTGGTGTCAAAGGTAGCTTAAGAGGGTTCAACACGGGTCGACCACTCTCACATGTCGTAGACACTCCGAGTCACGGCCCGAGCGTTAAAAAACTCCCCCACCTCCCCGAAGGGGATCGTGCGGAAATGCGAATGCATTGGGTGCACCGATGAGTGCGCTGCGGCAAGCAGTAACGGAGAGAGGCGTGCGCTCCACTGCATTTATATACATTTTCCGAGCGCAGCGAGCGGAGAGAGGGTACGCGGAGAGGAGAGAGAGACCCGCGCAACACGCCCGCCCCGCGCGCGAGCTCTCTCTCCCGCCGAGCTCCGCGATGCGAGCGCCCTCACACGCCCAGCCGCTCCTCCTCTCCACTCCCTCCGCTACTCCGCCCAAGCTCCGCGATGCGAGCGCCCTCACACGCCCGAGCGCGCTCCTCCTCCCCCCTTGCCCTCCGCTACTCCCGCCCGAGCTACCACCTGCTCCGGTTGCTAGGCGCGCCACAGCTGTTGCTAGGGGCGAGGAGGAGCGCCGAGAGATAACACCTGCGGGCGCACGGCGACGGAGCACGACAACCCCCGACTAAGAAATGCATTCGCATTTACGACGATGACGACGACGGCAGATAGAACTACGAGGCGCGCGCTCACGTGCGCTCGCGCTGGAGTAATGCAGGCGCACGCCGGCCAACACCTGCGGGCGCACGCCGCTCGACGGACGCAAGACAACCCCCGACTAATAAATGCATTCGCATTTAAAAGAAGGTCCCCTTTACCCCGTGTAGTCCGAGTGGCGCTGGCTACCACCCGCAAGTGCAGGAAGCAAAAATACCTTAACATAAATACCCGGGAAATTGGTGGGAAAACAGCCCCGCGAGTAGCGTAGTGGTCATCGCACCAGACCGGTATTCTGGAGGTCGTGGGTTCGGATCCCACCCGGTGGATAGTTTTCCACCACTTTTTTTCTAACTCAAAAAATTCTTCATCTGTTTCTATGACCTTTCCCCCTTTGCTTTCCGAGGTTTTCTTGACTGCCAACCCTTATTATACACACACACACGCACACACACACACACATATATATATGTATATATATATATATATATATGAGAAGAAAAACTTCGAACAAGGTAAAAGCACGATTGTGGCCTACGTTTCAGCAAAGAGAACTTGCTTGCTTTTACCTTGTTCGAAGTTTTTCTTCTCTTGTGTTCTCTACCATCTTCAAAGTTCTACTATAATATATATATATATATATATATATATAAAATATATATATATATATATATATATATATATATATATATACTATAACGTACAGGGCTTGGCAGCTGCATAGTATATTAAATTATAGTCACCACGAAAGCCAACAATATTTAATACGACGTTTCGGCTGGGATCCAGCCTTTTTCAAGTGGAGTACATTCGACCCTGTAATCGACCCTTGTACTTCACTTGAAAAAGGCTGGATCCCAGCCGAAACGTCGTATTAAATATTGTTATGGTTTGACTCTAATTTAATATATATATATATATTGTAATGCAGAAGATTGGCAACGTTCACCGGAAGAATCAAGACCGTCACCAATCCCCTGAGGAGATGTGCGCCACTTTATCGTCGTCGGTAGCAGAAGCCGAATATGGAAGCCGCACCGCCATCGCCTGGAGCGACGGGGTTCTCTCTCGCTCTGCTTCCTCCAAGCGTCGACTGTGCTCGGACTGTGCTCGGCCTGTGCCCTCCTCTGTCTTTCGCCTACACAGCAACCCTTGCCAATAAACCCCATTTCAAGTGGTGGAGGAGCCGGGGTCACGATCCAGTCCTGGAACTCCGGAGCCGAAAGCTGCCCGAAAGGATGACCAGCGAAGCCAACCAAACCGCTACGCCCTCGCCTCGGCCTGTGATGTGCTCTGTTGCTGTGCGTGAGCGAGACCCGCCAGACTTCAACGGCACTGATGAAAACGACGCGGAAGATTGGCTCGAAACCTTTGAGCGGGTGAGCGCGTAAAACCGGTGGGACGATGTTTTCAAACTCACTTACGTGAGCTTCCCCCTGACCGGCGTCGCTGAGGTGTGGTTCAAGAATAACAAGAGCCGCCTTAAGACATGGGCTGACTTTAAGGACGAATTCCTTGCGGTTTTCGGCCGTCCAGCTGTGCGCAAGCTTCAGGCAGAGCAGCGCTTGCGCTTACGAGCCCAGCAGGTCGGTGAAAACTTCACGAGTTACATTGAAGACGTCCTCGACCTGTGTCGGCGCGTCGACCCCTCTATGCAAGAAGCTGAAAAAATCAAGCACATCTTGAAAGGAATAGATGACGACGCCTTCCAAATGCTTTTGTCGAGGGACTTACGCACCGTGACCGAAGTCATTAACATGTGCCGAAGCTTCGATGAGTTACGGAGGCAACGGGCCCTCACTCGACGATCTCTTGTACAGAATGACTGTGTGTCAAGTTTGTCAGCGATGCACGCAGATCCTTCGTTGCTTTCGCAAATCAAAGACTTCGTGCGGGAGGAGGTGGCCCGTCAGTTGTCTCTTCTACCTGCCGCGGCAAAGCCTGTGTCGACGCTAGGACCTTCTCTCGAGCATGTGATCCGAGATCAAGTTGCCGAAGCACTTCCGCCTGGTCCGCAATACGTGCCGGTTGCCGCGCCCGCAACGAAATGATCCCTGGATCGCTTCCCTCATCAGCTGCCTATCCGATCCTTCCAGGGCCGCTACGACTCGGGCTCTGCGTAGGCAAGCATCACACTTTGCGGTACGCGATGGGCTGCTTTATCGCCGCAACTATCACGCCGACGGCCGCAAATGGTTACTTGTCATCCCTCAACATTTGCGATCCGATGTGTGCGCCTCTTTTCATTCCGATCCCACGTGCGGTCATGCCGGCCTGCTCAAAACTTATCAACGTTTGCGCATTCGTTACTTTTGGCGTGGGATGTACAGCTTTGTGCTCAAATACGTTCGGTCCTGCCAAGACTGCCAACGACGAAAGGCGCCGGTGCCCCATCTGAGCGGTCCTTTGCAACCGCTGCCTTGCCCGGCCAAGCCATTTGACCGTGTTGGCATTGACTTGTACGGCCCATTACCTTGCACAGCCGCCGGAAACCGCTGGGCTATAGTGGCCATTGACCACTTAACACGGTATGCAGAGACCGCTGCTCTGCCAACTGCCACGGCACGTGACGTTGCCTCGTTTCTCTTGCGTCGATTTATACTTCGTCACGGTGCCCCTAAAGAACTGCTCAGTGACGGGGACGTGTCTTCCTGTCCGACGTCATTTCGGCGCTTCTTAAAGAATGCCATGTCATCCATCGCACGACCACAGCTTACCACCCGCAGACAAACGGTCTAACAGAGCGCTTTAACCGCACCCTTGGAGATATGTTGTCTAAGTACGTGGCGTCCGATCATAGAAATTGGGACCTGGTGCTTCCATACGTGACGTACGCTTATAACACCGCCATTCAAGCCACGACTGGGTTCTCTCCATTTTTCCTTTTATACGGGCGTGAGCCATCGTGTATGTTGGACACCATTCTGCCGTATCGTCCCGATCCATCTGAGTGTGCTCCTGTCTCGGAGGCCGCCAAGCGCGCAGAAGAATGCCGGCAACTTGCTCGTTCTTTTACCACGGAAGAACAGGGCCGCCAAAAATCTCACACTGATGGCAAGCCCGTGCCGAGCTTCGTTCCTGATTCTCGTGTATGGCTCTGGGTACCCACTCGGACTCCTGGTCTCTCCTCGAAATTCCTCTCAAACTATCAAGGCCCTTACCGCGTCATCGAACAGACTTCCCCAGTCAATTATGTTGTCGAGCCCTTAACACCTTCCCAGGATCTCCGACGCCATGGTCGGGAAACAGTGCATGTTGAACGTCTAAAACCCTATTACGATCCACTTGTTTCGCCAGCGCCGTGAGTCGCCAGGATGGCTACCCTTTTCGCCCGGGGGTGATTGTAATGCAGAAGATTGGCAACGTTCACCGGAAGAATCAAGACCGTCACCAACCCCCCTGCGGGAGATGTGCGCCACTTTATCGTCGTCGGTAGCAGAAGCCGAATATGGAAGCCGCACCGCCATCGCCTGGAGCGACGGGGTTCTCTCTCGCTCTGCTTCCTCCAAGCGTCGACTGTGCTTGGACTGTGCTCGGCCTGTGCCCTCCTCGTCTTTCGCCTACACAGCAACCCTTGCCAATAAACCCCATTTCAATATATATATATATATTGTAACGCAACTGAACTTGTTGAATGTTGTGCACGGTAGATGGCATTGACTATGTCATAGGCCAATCCCGCCGGCGAAAACACCGGGGCGACGAAGAGGAGAACGAGGTGCTTCTCGGGTATCCAGGGCTCGAACACGACGCTCAGCGACGGTCCTCACCCAGGTTTTTAAATAAACCTTTAGCTCACCCCTCAACTCTTGAGCGTCACCATAACTGTTTTTGGTGGAGGTGCGGGGTACGACGCCGCGGACAACAGAAGCCCTGGATCTCCGGCGAAGCAGTCGCGTTGCTGGACTCCCGCCCGTCCAAGAAACGATGGCTCCGCCTGCAGGCATTTCCCAGACACCACTGACGGGCAGCTGGCAGCCCCATCGGGAATCCCGGTCATTTTCAGGGAAGGCCGGAGAAGACGTGGATGAATGGCTTGCTCATTATGAAAGCGTGAGTAAATATAACCGCTGGGACGCTATGGTCCGACGCGCGAACATCAAAATCTACTTGGACGAGACAGCACTGACGTGGTCTGAAAACCACGAGGCAGCGTTGGCCACATGGGAACGGTTTGTTGAAGAAATTAGGAAGGGATTTGGTGACTCGATAGCGGAGAAAAAGAGGGCCAAACAGACCCTTCTTTAGAGAGCGAAAGTGCCCAGGGAAACATGTACAACTTACATTCAGGAAATCCTCAAGCTGTGCCGGATCGTTGACGCCAGCATGCCAGAAGATGACAGAGTTGGGCATGTCCTCAAAGGGATCGCAGAAGACGTATACAATTTCCTTATCGGCAAGGACAACTTCAATAGTGTCACCGGTGTGATTCGCCCCTGCGGTACGTTTTAAACTTTGAAGGCGCGTCGGATTACGTCCAAGTTTGGCCGACTGGCCAACGTCACAACGGTGGCCAGCGTGGACGTCAGCTCGTCTGCCGACGTCTCTGCGACTATCCGCCAAATCGTTCGCGAGGAGCTCCTGCGGCATGGAGACGTCACTCGTTGCTGGACACCCTCTCGCGACGGAAGCTTCCTCCGCGATGCGTCACCTACTTGTTGCCATTCCACGACACATTTTGGCTCCTCACGGCCGTCGGTCAACGTTGCTGACGTGGACGACTACAAGCGAAGGGGCGTGTTCACTATGGCGCCCCACTTCCAGCAACGGGAAGATCTTCATCGTGATTCCCATGGTACACAGGGCGTCATCAACCCGGAAGAACACCATTGCTCGAGTTTTCCAAGAAGGCAATTCTCGCCTGGTCAGCAGCATCCTCGTCGCGAACCACCCACCTGCTATCGATGTGAACTAGTCGGTCATATTTCGTGATTTTGTCGCCGTCGGCGCCAAAGACCCAACGACGATCCCACGTTCACGTTTCCTCGGCCCAATAACCTCAACCCCGGCACTCGATGGTATCCACCACTGTCGTCAACACGTAACAACGAGCCGACCGGTCCACGCAACGGCTCCCCCGCTTCGGACAGAAGTTTGACGCCACCGCCTCTACGCCAGCGACAGTCTCCATCACCTCGGCGCCGTCCAATGTCGCCACCGCCGGGAAACTAGCCGGCGCGGCCGATGGAGATGGGGTCGCCGGACAGCCTTTACGAAATATAGCTCTGCCCGTTTACATGGTCAAAAATAAGATTGAAGTTTTAATTGATGGTGTGCCAATGATGGCTTTGGTTGACACTGGGGACAGTTTCTGTGATGAGTAAAGCATTTAAATACAGCCTTGGGACTAAAGTAATGTTCAGCTGGGATCGCAGTGCCACATTTCGAGGCGTTGGTGGTGAACCGTTGTGGCCCATTGGTACTTGTACAGTGGATGTGTCTTTAGGGGGCAAAAGCTTCAAGGCAGAATTTGCGGTACTTCAGAAGTCTACACACGAAGTTATTCTTGGTATTGACTTCTTGCAAGAATGTGGTGCTAAGTTAGATTGTGCGACTGGCGAACTCTGTGTAAGCAGTGTTCTTTACAATGCACTTGCCGAAAAACTTCACGTTTGAGCGAACACGCTTTGGTTGTTTTGGAAGACATAGTTCTACCTCCCCGATCGGCGTCGTTTGTACCTCTGATGGTCTGCCGTGCTGTGGAGCCTTCCTTTTGTGCAATTGTTGAGCCCATTCTGCCGAACTGCGTCAAGAAGAATGTTTTGTTGCCGCACTGTTTGATTTCCGTACAGGGTGGGCGCAGTTCCATATGCGCAGTTAACTGCTCCGCAGCTAGTACCGTTCTGCATCTACGGATGAAGCTTGCGCTGTTTGAAAAGGATACCAGAGTATCCCTGGCAAGAGTGAGTGACGAAACTTGCGATTCCCAGGGTGACTGCGCTACGCGTGGCGAACAGCTTTTGAAGATGATAAACAAAAGTCTTTCTTCTGCCGAGAGGGAGGCGTTAGCCCAGGTTTCAAGGCATACGACAGTGTTTGACTTTTCCACCAGCCCCGGCAACAAGACCGAAATCCCGCCTTCTCCCACGCGCCACAGCATAAACACCGGAACCACCCGCCCTCTCCGGCAAAAACCGTATCGGGTTTCTCCTGGCCGGAGGAACGTTATCGCAGACCAAGTCAAGGAGATGCTACAGAAGGGAGTGGTACAGGAATCAGCTAGCCCTTGGGCAGCGCCGGTAATCCTGGTGAAGAAGGATGATGGTTCCTGGCGATTCTGTGTTGACTACAGACGCCTGAACGCAATTACAAAGAAGGACGTGTACCCTCTTCCTCGCATAGATGATGTCAATGACTGTCTTCACTCCGCCTCCTACTTTTCGTCAGTTGACTTAAGATCTGGTTACTGGCAAATTCCCATGGATCCAGCCCATAAAGAGAAGACGGCTTTTGTGACTCCTGACGGGCTATTTGAGTTTAACGTCATGCCGTTTGGCCTGTGTAACGCCCCATCTACGTTTGAAAGGTTCATGGACACAATTTTGCGCGGTTTAAAGTGGGAGATTCGTCTGTGCTACCTCGACGACGCAGAAATTTTTGGACGCACTTTCGAAGAGCACAACACTCGCCTTAACATGGTCCCGAACTGCCTG
>CM023452.1:156191482-156357876 GCA_013339765.2 Haemaphysalis longicornis
AGGAGTACTACGTGGATCCGGTGAATTGAACTTTCAAATTAGACCAGGCATTCAGGAGTACTACGCGGATCCGGAAATTGAACTTTCAAATTAGCACCTGGACTTAGAAATAAGTGTTTGTTCCCTCTCTCTCTCTCTCTTCCTTTACAGGGTGGGCATTCATAGGGGCACGTGTTTGGTAATATGTGGTGTGGTGTGTATGTGTGGGTTTGTAGGCATCTGTAAAACGGCTTTGGACTTAGAGGTGGTGAGGGAATCTGGCAGGTCTTTTCTGCTTTCTACGAATCCGTGGCTAGTAATCTTGAGGGCAGCAGTGCGTGCCGCCGCATTCCCTTGTAGAAAGGCGTGATGTCCAGATGAGGTAGATGATCACTAGCTTTTGTATGCGTCGTAGTGTATTTGAGGTGTGATGCATCCTTCTTGATAAAGGGACATGCTTACTGGGAAGCACGGTGGAATCTGTCATGGCTGTGCTTGCATCTGTTTTTTGCAAAGTTGTGGAAGTGGTAGTGGTGAGTGTGGCGGGCATCAAGGGTTTCTTATGAGTGATTAATGGCAGACGTCCCAGGGTTTTGTGCTTAAATACATCAAAACTGAACTGAAAGGTGGCTATGCAGGCTAGTTGGGACTTCATCGTGGAAATTTTGGTCAAATGTCAGGCATGACTCAAGGAAAGGATAGAGACAGGAATGAGCTTCATCAACGAAGCTTCATTTCCCTCTGAGAGTGATTACAAAGTAAACAATGCCCTCACATGTGACACTGCTTTAACACCACCATGTAAAAAGCAATTACAGCTGCTGCACACTTCACACTAATTATTCAGTATTCTATAGTGCATCTGTCTCCCACCTTTATCACATAGGCCTCAAAGATTTCTCGTTCCTGTTTTTGTGCCATACAACTTCAGCACTCTCGTCGTATCAAATTCTGGCATGCAGCCACCTGGCGTGCATTGAGTCTTGGAGTGGAGCACCAATCGGTTTCTGTTCAAGTCGTCAGCAATGCGGCATGCTCCCACCACCGCCTGTTAGGGCCTTGTCTGCCCTATGTACCATCAAGATACATTGAAATAGGAACAACAAACCATGTGACTTTCAGTATATGCTGTGCATCATGGTGACGTGCTGTGTAGCCACAGGAGGAACAAAGTTACAAGAATTCGTGTCCAACAGTGTTATGGAAATAGCATTTGAGAATGTTAATTTGGCCCACTGCGCATGTCGTGCGGGGTCCCCCTACGGTTATCAAACTTTGTCACTGTGTAGGATCAAGCAGAACACGACAAAGGCTGATAGCAGAAGCACAAACGGGCACCAAATATGGTGGTGGGCGAAATAAATATTTTCACAGACCGAACAGTGCCCTCTCGACACCCACGTGCAAGTTGGTCGAACTGGAAGTACATAATACCTTAGATGCACGAAGCTTACCATCACTCCCAAACCTCCCGCCTCAACCACCTACCAGACGAGACACCCTTGAACTCCTCGTATATCCAGCGCCCCAAAGAACAGCTACAAAGTGTGCCCCTCCACATCCGTCAACACATTTGTACAGCTCCCATACCGCGATATACGCATCAATACGCTCGTCAGGAAAGCAAACCCTCTGGAGACCAACGATACTAACGTGGATAATTACAACTTTTCATTTCTGCGCGCCAAGAGCCCTCTGCAATTATTTAGAAGAATTTAGCAGCAGGACCCTGACAGGACTCCTCCTGAATATAATGTCCCGGAGCTTATGACAGCACGCAGCGATTACAAGACACGGGGTTCGACGAACCAAAGCGACGCGCAGGAATCACCTTTGTAGGTCGCAATAGTCTTGTCAACGACCGGGTGGTGAGCGACAAGAGTTTCGTGCGAACGATCGTTCGCGGCTGGCATGATAGCACCGCCAGTTTGAAGTTGAAGGCATACGCGCACTCGCACGTCGGAGACGAAACGCCCAGCGGCCTCAACACAGTGCTCTAATGAAATGCAGCGCAGAAGCTTGTCGCGAGCGCACTCATCCCTCGCAAATCGAGGCGGCACAACTGATGCAGAACGCCCTTGTTCACCGTCCGGCGGCCGCACACACTCAGCGTCTCAATCATTACAACGCAACCGCTGCACACCACCGTGAGTTTCTCCCGCTCCAGAGTTCTCACACCCTCGAGAGCGCCCTCACTATCACATGTATCGCAAGCCAACGAACACCTATGCAACCGCTGCAACGGCATACAAAATCACACCCCAACGGCGAGAAGATTCGCAGCGAATAACCGGTCACCGTACAACAGCTGCCATTTTTTAAAACCATGATGTCACGTCCGGCAAAAAAAAAATCGCTTTCTTTGTTTTTTGATGTCTAGTTGGCGCATGCGCAGTAGGGCTCGTCCACCGTTCCTGAACGTCAGGTGATTTTGTGTAGGCGGCGTCGACAGCATTGCGTAGTTTATCTCCTGTGGGTAGGTAACCGACGTGTTTTTGGTTTAGCGTACGTGCGACTTGTATGTACTGAGACTATTTGAGCAAGATGTGGCAACGCTCACGCAACACTTGCGCGCAAGCTCGAATGCGACTGATCGCATGCGCGAGGACGCCAAGGAGTCAGCTGATCCGTACTGGGTGCACAGAAAAATGAATCTCCGTATGATCTCCGTGCATTTTGCGCTGTGCCGCTTTATTTGCCATTCTGTGACTTTTGCGAGTCGCTCAATGCTTTTCAAACGAAGTGTAGTGAACTGACTGTGGCTTTAGCTCAATATAAAACCTTTATTGACACACGAAAAAGACATCGCATGGGCCAACGCTGATATTGCCGGTGAGTCGCGGCGCTTTGAAGCACAGGAACGAAAGAGCGCGGTCGATCGCAGGCCAACGGAGTGGAAGAATGCATGCCAAGGGAGTATGCGAAATACAGTCCGCGGCGTGTCCCGTTTTTTTTTCTGTCTGTATTCGTCAAGTTCTAGCTGCTTTCCACCACTTCAAAGGGAAAGCTTGCGGGGGCTGAATGCGCAGTCTTGAATGGGCAGTAATTTACCGCACAGAGCGCGTGAGGAGAGAACATTGACTGATTAAAAAGAAACCGCATTTCGTTACCTATTTTTTCGTTTTACCTTCACGAACGTTTGCGCGAAAGTTCGAAGCACGAAGAGCTGTAAGAAGTTCCATGAATAAAACAACTGGAACTGAACGATTATAAAAGCTCCTTTTATTTCTCTTCCAACGGGAACGATCGCCGGCTGCCACTCCGTAGCCTGTAGTGAACTTGCGGTAGTCAAGGTCAGATCGGAATCTCTGTTCCGGCGTCGATAGATAGGGTGCTTAACGTGAAGAAAGAATGACAGCCTCGCAAGCGCAGACAGCCTCGGGCGCAGACAGATAGATAGATAGATATACTGTTGCCGTTCCTTTTTAAACGGGTGATCGACGGGAAATCCGGATCTGGCGTTAGCTTTCTTAAAACACATCTATTACTGTCCTCCACTTCCTCTGAAACCCTCCGTTATGTTCTTTCGCCACCAGTGCTCCAGTCTTCTTTTCGTGACTTCGACGGCTTCCAGTGAGGCTGTTGTTCGGTCCGTGGAAGCCCAGCGCCATCGCGAGCGGGTCCGGTAGCGCCACTTGTACATCCGCACGGGCACTAAGGGAGGCATCCGGGTCTTGTGTCACTGCCACCGCGGCTAGAGGTTTCAGTTCTGTGCACTCAAAAACGACGTGGCGCACCGTCTCGGCCTGGTTGCAGCTGCTGCAGGTGGTGTTGAGGCCCTCCGTGAACTTGGCCGCAGTACGCGAGTGCGAAGCACCCCACTGTGAGCTTCGCAGAGAAGCCGCTCCCTCGGCCGTTGTCGTAAATAGGCTCCTTCTCGATGCCCGTCTTGTTGCGGCTGTAGATGTTCAGAGCCGACTTCTCCAGCGCCGCTTTCCTCCATCGCTCGAGTTCGGCGGTCGCCACCTGGTCCCGCACCTTTTGTCGCCGGTCGTGCCGTGGGGGCTCGGTGAGGCCGGCCGCCGCGATGCCGTACCGCTCTCCGAGGCGTTTGGTGCGCGCCACCCACTTGGTTCGCAGACATCGGTAGGTGATATACTTGAACACCTCGCGCGCCCATCGTCCATCGGGAATCTGGCTGAGCCGCTTCTCGAAAGCCAGCTTGGCCACTGCCTCGCGCGCCTCGAAGGAGGACCAACCCATGTCCCCCTGCACCGCCTCGTTCGGCACAAAGCCGTGCACACCCAGCGCAGCCCGCCCGACCTCTCGCTGCCGCGTCTCCATTGCCTGGCGTGTGGACGACGACAAGCAGAGCACGGCGTTCCCGAAAGTGAGCGCCGGTACCGCCACCGCCTTCCACAGTGCCCGGGACACCTCGAGGCGGCTGAAGGCCCATAGGGCGCGCGACCCGAGGAAGGCCCGCCTAGCAACCGCCTTCGCCCGAAGGTCCTCCTCGTAGGCCGCGCAGTAGTTGGGCTCATTTGAGAGCGTCACACCGAGGTATTTATACCTGGTGGTCCACTGAATTGGGTAACCCTGTAAGAGCAGTGGTGGGTCCTCAGTGTCCTCGGTTGGGCGACACGACATGGTGGCGGACTTCCTGGCGTTGAAACGGAGCCCCAACGACGCGCCCTCGCTGGACACGATGTCGAGTGTGGATTGCAGCTCCTCCGTGCTCCCCGCCAGCAAAACAATATCGTCGGCGTAGAACAGGGCGGGTAACCTGCGTTCACGCCGCCGTCCGTCCTCCATGTAACTGAGGTCAAACCCCAGTCCACTGTTCGCGAGGAGCCTCTCCATTCCGGCCAGGAATAGCATGAACAGGAGCGGGGAGAGCGGGCAACCCTGGCGCAGCCCTCGAGACACTTCCACTGGTCCTGTGAGCGAGTCTCCCCAGTGGATCACCACCTGCGTGCCGGTGTATAGGCTGATCAGCAGCTGCAAGAGTTCGTCCGGCAGGCCAAGATCCCTGAGGGTCTCCCACAGCTTGGGGTGTTCCACAGTGTCGTATGCCTGTGCGATGTCTAGAAAGGCAAGCAGGAGAGTGCGCTTTTCTTTTGCTGCAATCTCCATTGCCTGCGTTACAACGAACAGGTTGTCCTCCAAGCACCGCCCGGGTCGGAAACCATTTTGCAGCTCCCCCAACACCTGGTCCTTTTCCGCCCAGGTCATCACACGTGCACACAGGATGTGGCCCAGGAGTCTGTACAGGGCTGACGTGACCGTGATGGGTCGGTAGCTCTCAGGCCGGCACTTTTCACCACCTTTCTTGTATATCATCCTCATCCGGGATGTCTTCCATCCATCCGGGATGACACCATCGCACACAACTGCATTCAGAGCATCCAGCAACAGCTGCCGAGTTTTTGGCCCCATCCTCTTCAGGAGTCGTGGGGGGATCCCGTCAAGTCCTGCGGCAGTCTGTCCCGAGAGGTGCTTTAAGGCACGTTGCAGCTCACCCTGTGTGATTGTTTCAAAGGTGCCCCGCCCTACCGCTGTCTCTTTGAAGCTGGGGGTGTCCCGCACCTGTGTGCTCAGTCTCGCCGCCATGCATTCCTCCATGAATTGGAGGCAGTCCGTACCCTTGTGTTCCGTGCCTGTTGCTGTATCTCGCAACATTGGGGAGCAGGAAGGGGCTGTCTGCTGCTGTGATCGAATGTGCCGCCAGAACTTCCGGCCGGCGTCGCGCCCTGCTGCCTGGATGTCCTGGAGCTGCTTGGCGTTTACTGCCTTGAGCTTGCGTTGCACCAGCATGGCCATCTCTCTCTTGGCTTCTTGGTAGGCGTCCCACCGCTCCATCACCTCTGCTGCCCCTGCTCCATGGCTGACTGCATGACGGTGTTCTCGGCACCGTGCCTTTCGTTTTCTCAGAGCTTCCGCAACTTCCCTGTCCCACCACGGTTTACGCCTTCTCCCCCGGTGTTGTGGTGGCTGTGTGGAGGCCCGGACCCTGCTGATTGTTTGTTGTATCCACGTTTGGAGGTCTTCATAGTTCTTCAAATGGATCACTCCAGCTTCCTCCTCTAGCATGTCGGCGACCTTTTCGATACTGTCATCAGTTAGTGTTCCCTGGTTGGCTCTAGCCCTGGCTGGTGGTGAAGGGGGGTTGCGAGCACCAAAAGTGAGCTGGATGTTGTTGTGGTCACTTCCAGCGCTCTCCCCGCCACCAGTGTCAATTACCATGCTGCTCAGCCGGGGGAACAAAACAGGGGAGACCAGGCAGTAATCAATGCAGGAGGATTTGTCGCGAGCAGCCCAGGTGACCCTGCCATCACACTTGTCCTGTCGTGTTCACTATCATCAGCCCCGTCCTGTCCTGCCCACTTCAAGTAGGAGTCGGCCGCCGCTGTCAGTCACCTTGTCCAGAGGCTCTATGTGTGCGTTGAAGTCGCCCAGAAGAATTGCAGGGATGCCAAAGTTCTCCAGGTCCTTCTCCATGCACGCAAGAGTCTGCGTGTTGCGATGCGACGACTCCTTGCCTGTCCACAGATACACCAGGCCAAAGGCAACACGCAGTTGGCCAATGTACCCTATTAGCCACATGTGTTCGGAGCAGTCGGGACAGTGTCTCTCCCACTGGGAGCCCAATTTAATGAAGCATCCCATGCCTCCTCCTCTCCTTTCGCTGCCTTGGCGGTTGAGGCCTTCCCAGATGTACCCCCTTATGCGGTGGTGGAGCTTCCATATCTCTCAAGTGGGTCTCGACAAAACCGGCCACCACCACATCCTCCCTGTCAACAACGTCAAACAGCTCTTCCCATTTCCTCTCCTGCCGTCCGCCGTTCATGTTTAGGTAGAAGAAGGTTGGCTGCTTGCTGCGAGTGTTACGCTGTCGCCTTCTCCTCTTGGCTGTACTCTGCTGTCTTGCATTCCGCCTTGCCACGTTGCTTGGGTAGGGCCATCTTCATCTCCATTGCTTGTGGAAGGTGCCTTCTGTTCTTGGTGCCCTCTCATACTGCTCCTTCCCTGGCCCGGTGCCTCTGCCAGCCGCAAGAAAGCCTGCCTCAGGGCTTCCATCAGCGTGAAGGTCTGGTTGGGTCTCCGCCTCTGCCGCTGCCGAGCACCGCCATGGGCACGGAGCGCTAAAAAAGCGCACAGCCTGCGACCCAGACGCGATCCTAGACCTTGAGCGGCCTCCCTGTTGTACTGCATGCTGGTCAGCATGTCGTGCAGGGCCCAGCTGGTTCTAACAACTCTACGTAGGGGTCCCAGCTCTTTGCAGGTCTGCTGCATTTTTTCGTTCCATTGGCGGCACAGGTCGGTCAGGGGTGAGCTCTCATGTGCTGCTTCAGGGACTGCATAGATCAGGAAACTGTGTCTCCTAGCCCTCTCATGCCATACTTGGAGTCGGTTCTGAAGGGCACTGGCAGACTGCTCCAGGCATGCCCCCGGCTGCGACAAGTCGTTCAGGCCAGCGTGAATGACCACAAGGGCCTCGGGGGCCGACCAGACGTCTTCTGCCTCCTCAATCACTTCCAGTGTTTCCTGAAGTGTGGCGTCCTCTTTTGTGCAGAACTGTACGAGTGTGCTCCACCCTGCAGTGCGGAGAGCATCTGCTTTTAGTGTAGCAGCATTCCCATCGCCATATATAAAGGCACAGCGCTCTTTTGCTGTCGCCACAGATGTGCTTTCCTGCCCAGCACCTTCGCAATGTTGGGTGGGGGTGGTGGGAGTCAAAGACTGGCGTCGCCGCCGGGGTGGGCGCTGACGTTTTGCCTTGGTTTGACCGTTGTTGTTGTCGTCCGTGCTCCCATGAAGGGGGGGCTGTGCGTTTGCTACGCTCAGCGGTGCCGGTGTCTCGCACGCCTCTTTCTGGCCGGGCTTGCCACCCGCAAACTCGCGCACATCTGAAGTGCTCGGTGGGGTCAGTGGCTTAGCCAGCGTGTGTTCCGCAACCTTGCACTGCACAGCCTCTACCAGGCTCCTAAACTCTATCTCCGATGCTTCTCTCGCCTTCCTTTCCTCACGGAGCATTTCCTCCAGGGTCTCCCGCGCCTTCCTCTCTTCGCCAAGCTGAGCCTCCAACACCTTTAGCTCCTTGGTGCTTGCGTTGAAACTTTCTTCCAGACGGGCTGACGCATCCGCGATTGCCAACCTCCGTCCTTCCGACTCCTCCGTCATCCTCGATTCAAACTCCGGCGGAGTTTGGCTACGGCTTCGCAGCGCGGGCACGTGTAAGGGGGCGCCGCCTTGGCCTCCTCCATCGATCGGAAAGGGGTCTGAGCCAGGCTGCACCACATGTTGCACTGTGCACACATCACCCATTCATCAGGCATCTCGCTGCGCACGGGACTCCTCGGGGGACCGTTTGCCGACGCATCTCGCTTCGATTTACCCATTGCTGAGAGGGACACTCGGGAAAACCAGGGAAAAATAAACCGTCGATTCACTGACACATTCGATTCACATTTGATTCAACGATTCAAGCGCGCCGTACGATTGGAGGCAGCCATTGGAGGCAGCCAGACATGATACAACATGATGCCACCCTCACAGCGTTGCCCGCTGTCCTTTTGCCTACTAGAGTTGGCGGCAGTGGTGGGTATTCACCTAGTAACCAACGCATTCCATCATGGCAGCCACCGTTGCTGTTAAAGTCCCTCGATCGGCGTTTAGCCTGATGAAGGGACTTTAGTTGCTGTGCATAGAGTCATGGAGGAAAGAAAAGTCATAGAGTTAACGCGTGCCGCGTGGTCACTCATCCTGACAGAGTACAGCGCGCTGAGCGACCATGCCCCCCAGCAACGAAGGGTGGGCGCGGTCGCTCCGCACGAGTCACAGAACGAGCTACTATAAAGATCTGAGAGATGGCGCGAATAGTCCAGGTGTGCTAGAGGTCCTGTAAATAGCTCCCTGCGGGAGCTATATACAGGAACTCTAAGGTGTGCCAAGGTGTGCCAGCTTTGCGCTATGGCGTGAATTTTTGAACACAATGGAGAATGTAGCGGTATGTCAGCGACACTGCACGTACTGGTACATCAGTGACAGCGAAAGGGTTAATGAAAAAGGTGTGGCCCACGCAAGGTCATGACTGAATGAGGTCATGCGGTCTGAGCTGGACAGTCATGCTATTAATCCCACAAATGTAAACGGGCTAGGTGTGTGAGCTGATAGTGCGAGCACTTCCCGAAAAAGGTTGTAGCTAAGCTGTGCAAGTGTAATGATGGCAGGATCTGTCCCCCTCGTCTACGGTACACAAACGGCCCTTCTCTGCATCGACAGTGAGCGCGCTGATGGGCTGCTGCACCAGGGGCGGATCTAGGTTTTTTTCTGAGAGGGGGTCAGCTTCAATCAGTGATGATGATGATGATTATGAGGAGGAGGAGGAAGGAGGAGTCTTTTTTTTGCAGATATTTCGCAAAACAAAAAAATTTAAGAACTATAAAAAATCGTTAACTAGACTTTTTCTACTACCTGAGGGGTCCTCGTATTGGGGGTAAAAATTCAAAATGAAGGGAGGACTCAGGACTTCCGGAGTCCCCCCGTCTGGATCCGCCAATGTGCTGCACGTGCATGCACCTCAAGCAATCAAAAACACACCGAACCACTGCCATTTACAAAAAAAGGGGTGCCAGTAGTGTTGACTTAGAGCACATTTACATAAAATCTCTCGACTTGAAGAAAATAAAGTGCAAAGGAGACATGCAGGGATGTGGGGAGTTCGAACCCCAGTTGCTTAAAAAAATCCCTATTTCATATTTGCCGCGCTTTCGAGGCTCTTTTTCAAAAAAAGTGCTACGAGTTGTGCCGCGCCTCCGCCAGATGGCGCCACGGGTCCCGCGACCGAGAGAAGACGCAGTGAAACATCCCCCTCGCGAGGGGCACGATCAAATGCAGAGCATTTCCGGGGGCGCACGACGTTAAGTAGTTTGCGTTACGTTAATGTTGTTGCACTTGTGGCAACTGCTGACGAGAGAGCGCTCGTCAGCAGTAATTTGAATGAGTCAACGATATAAGGCGCGTTCGTAGCGTCCTAATTTGTGTCGGCTTTGTAGCGCAGTGGGTAGAGCACCATGTAGTCTTTGTCAAAATTTTGTGGGCCACGGCGACCGCGGCCGGAGCAGGCGCGCGGCCGGGCAGGGGCGCTGCGCTTGCCGCTTTCGGCTGGTTGCGCGGCTAAAGAGAGCGAGGGGAACTTTTGCTCTTGCTTTTGCAGTGTGTCTGGCGCGACAAGAGCAGCGCAAAGTGCCTGCGCTGAAGCGAAGTGCGCCTGCTCTGAGAAACCGGCCTCGCTGTCACTTATCGCGCTACGAAAGGAAGCAAGAAAGTTCCCCTCACTCTCTTTAGCCGCGTAACCAGCCGGCAGTGGCAAGCGCAGCGCCCCTACTCGGCTGCGCGCCTGCTCCGGCCACGGTCGCCGTGGCCCACAAAATTTTGACAAAGACTGTACATTGCGTTCCGCCCGCAGGGTCGAGGGATCGAAACCTGGCGCCGCATAGTATTTTCTTTTATATAGTGTAGGGGGAGGGGTGCGGACAACGACGGTGCGGACTACGACGGGACAACGCGGGTGACATCGTGAGTTACTGAATGCTCTGCATTTAAAAAAGGAACCCCCAAGGCTGCACCTCAAAGCCAGAGAGATAGAATAGCGGGTCCTCTTGAGCGGTTCGTCAAGATAATGTCGCTGGTGTAGAGGCAAAGCAGTTGATGGCCGCTGGGCGCTTTCAATACCCGCCGCGGCGGCTCGGTGGCTAAGGCGTTGTGCTGCTGAGCACGAGGACGTAGGTTCGATTTTCGGCCGCGGCGGCCGCTTTTCTGGTGAAGGCAAAAAGCAATATAAACGTGCGTGTGTACGAGATTTCAGTGTACGTTAAATATCTCCAGGTGGTCAAAAATAACCCGGAGCCTTCCACTACGTCTACGGCGCGCCTCATCGACTGCGTTGCGTCGGCGCGTTGAACTCTGCAAAATCAATGGGCCGCTTTCAGTTCTGTATCGTATAAAAAATGATGTAATGACACATCCGGGCACTCAACTCGTCCCTACAAAGTGTGGGCAAACGGAAGAATGCTGAGTGGGCCCACCGGAAACCACTGTGTTCGCCTGGGCTGCTGGTGGTGAGGTTTGGGTGACGAGGGCGCGAAGGTGTACGCTTTCATTACTGGTTCATAAACCTGCCACCAAGATAAAGCATCTGATTGCTTGCTTAGTTGATGCACATGGTGCCAGGCCAAGCATTGAAAGAATTTTGCTAAAAAGGCCATGAATACAAAGTACAACTTTGTTCAAATTGAAAGAACCTGCCTTTGCTTTGCACTTTGGAAACCGCGACAAAAAAGTGTTTTCCTAACAGAAAAATGAAAGAAATATTGAAAAAAAAAGGGTGCCAATCTCACTCTGCGAATGGGGATGTCCAGCAGGGTATAAAATGCTTCTCGTCATCTCGGTGGGCTTGTCACGTGTGGTCGGTTAGTGTCACTAGATAGGGGTACTGAGTATTGGCACTCTTTCCTATTATTGTTTCGTGCCGCTGCCACGGTCATTGGTTGGTTCGCATTATGTGACATTTGTTGAACACTTGCGACGGCCCATGGGCGCCATCATTTTGTTGTTATGCGTTTCAGTTGGTCAAATCTGGTTGCTTACTTGTCCGCCTGCTCTGCGGCTGCACGTGACTGACGTCGTTTGCGAACGCGAATCGAAGATGACGTGTGGAACAGCTGTTCGGCAGCACTAGTATGTCCAAAGATGCCGTTCCGCTGCTTCTTCGGTAGTGTTGTTAGGAAACAGTCCGGTCGCAGTTTACGGCGAGGCCGTAAATGCGGCAATTTGGCAACACGGATGACCGCCAAAATGGCCGCCGTTGCTGGCTTGCGTGCCTCAGTGGCGGTACTCTAATGCCTCATCTACTGACACTGCGCTCGGCTTGTCTGGCGCCAAATGCTGGGTCCTGCCTAGCCTGACGCTTCGGCAAGGGCTGCTCTATTTAGTGATCCTATTCCTGCCTGACTTCAAACATAATCTGCAAACCATAATCTTTATCAGGAACACAATGGTGGGGGTTCCCATTGTTCACAGGACGCCTTATCATCCATAATGCGGTTTCTATGCTTGTTTTGTGGTTTCCTTAAATGAATCCTGAGCTCTATGGTGTATGCCTGATTATCCTGACGCATGCGCTCGGCGTCTTAGGCCTCGGTGTCTTAGGCCCGCGGAGGTGATTGTTGCCCAAGGCGATGAAACCGGTGGGGCCGGGTAGAAGCTGTAAAAAGCATCACAGGCAGGTTGTACGTCATGTGGGCCAGCACTATAGGAACACAGTTGTCAGTTTGTTAACATCCCTGTATGCGATTCAAGTGCAACTGTGGACCTAACTATAGTCGCTCAGTGCTGTTTTCTCGGCTGTGGCTGAGGCCAGTGGCTGCCCTTGCACAAACAAGGTTGTGCGACGTCATAAAGAGATGGCCGGAAAGTGGCTGTGGGCAGTCGCCACTGGTTCGTCAGTTGTCCTTAGGGGGGACCGCGGGGATCAACTCGGAAAAAAAACGACCCAAAAATCACTTTTTAGAAAGTTCAAGAATTTTGAATCTTGACCCTTTTTCTATAATTTATCCAAGTATTACCGCTGAAACGACCGCTAAGTACCACAATAATAATCATTCATGAGGCAATACAGCGAAAAATTCGCGAAATATCGGTGAAAAAGTCGCGGTTTCAAGTGTGCCTAGCTCCGAACGCCAGTACACAACGCGGTCATTTTGGTGCCGTTGAAAAGCGCGCCTCTTCGCCTTGCGACACCCCTCTTTCGTTTCCTGAAAGAGAGAACAGCAAGCGCAAAAACACAAAAAGTATCAAGGTCGCGAGCTCCTTGTCGCGGCCCACCGATTGGCTTGCTCAGTCACGTGCGTTCTACAAGCCTCCCCATTGGCCGGTTCGGAGAGCGAGAGCGGCTGCGGCGTCTGCTTCTCGGGCTCATCCGCGCGCTGGCTGCTGCTCCTTTGTCAACGCGTTGGTTGTTTGAGGTTGGCCTAAGATCTGGCATCCAGCCCAGTACTCTTCGAAAAAATCTATAACTGCCCCTGTGTTGAAACAATCTGATCGGATATTGCAGACAAAGTACACACTTCAGTTGGCGTTTGCATTACGACGCTTGCCAGCGTACAAACCAGGATCTTCCTCTGTTAGTTTGAAAGCTCGTTTCTGTGCTGTTTTTTTTTCCTATTGTAAGCGTTAATTTCTTTATCCTTAAGTCATAATTACTACGTAAACCATATCTTTGGGTTGGACCTCATGATATGTTGGTTTATTTGGTTGTGTACGGTGAAGGTCGCGAAAGGAAGGCGTGAAGGAAGGCTGCATAGAGAGTCAAAATGTGGGCCTCGTTTTGGAGGATGAATCATGCAATACTACATTTAAAACCCATAGCATGCTGTCACCACGTTTGAAAATTTCAAGAACGTAAGGAACAGTATAATTTTCATTTGGTTGCACAAAGTTTATCCTTTCTTTAGATACAGAACAAGGCAAGTTTTTAACACGTTTTCAAATTTAGTGCAATATCACATGGAACAAGAAAAAAAATTGGGCCCATCTCCCCGCGAGGGGGACCCAAGTAAATGCGTCGCATAGGGGGTGGGTGTATTGCGTTAACGTTTAGTGTTTGGGGAGTTGGTGGTAGTGAATGCGTTGTATCAGCAGCTTCTTGACGTAGTTTGAATGAGTCAACGATATAAGGAGCGTTCGTAGCGTCCCCATTCTGTGTCGGCTTTGTGGCGCAGTGGGTAGAGCACCATGTAGATTGCGTTCTGCCCGCAGGGTCGAGGGATCGAAACCAGGCGCCGGATAGTATTTTCTTTATATAGTGTAGTGGGAGGGGTGCGGACTACGACTACGGATGTCAACGCGGGTGACATCGTGAGTTACTGAAATGCTCTGCATTTAAAATAAGTACAATAGAAATGAAGCCAATATATCTAAGCAACACAAGAAAAATGTAACAATGAACAAAAAGTGTATGTACACTAATAGGCCAACAGTAGTTGCCACATTCACAAATTTTAATGTTAAAGAAATTAAATTGGAGTACACAAAACTGTAGTTACACCGCGTCACCTCGCACGTTTACAATGACTTATGTGGTTTCTTGGCCCACATAATGTACGCACTGTCTAGAAAGTCCAAGTATCCCCCCCCCCCCCCCCCTTCTAAGTCTGTTGCGTTCCTATTACTGGGGATACTTGGACCTTCAATAGAAATCTTCATCAGCGCGTCAACATGGGCCCGGTGTCATGCGACATCTATCTGATGTTCATGTTCATGGATTCTGTTAATGGTTGAAAAGCTTCGTTCGACGGCAGCCGTTCCCACGGGAAGAAGCAGTATTCTCGTTGCAGCTGATGCCAAAGCAGGGAACATTGTCTTCCTCTCGACCTCGCACGCAAGCCTTAATAGAGCTTGCTGCGAGGCCAGTTCTCCGGGATATCGTCTGTAAATTGAATATTCGGTTACCATGTCCTGTTCTGATGTTCCGCACAGTTGAGAGACACGCCTAAAATCAGGAGTTTCCTGCTTTGCATGAAAGATGTCGTGGAATAATTCCAACTCTTGAAACAAAACCTTGCTCGCATGTTCTCCAGGATTTTAGTCTTGTAACTTGATCTAATTTTTAGAAGATCCGCGTCACTGATGGTTTCGTCATCATCCATTCTGAGTTGGTTTTCTTGAATTTGTTCGACAAGCTTCTGAGCCTCCATACTTACATCTTCTACACGGATTTCTTCAAGGGATGACATTACTGCACGCCACCAATTTCATGGCCTCACTTAGGCTACCCTGCGACGATTGCAAACTTGCTCAGACGAGCAAGAGACCCTAGAAGTAGAGACCATATGAGCAATATGAAAACGGTGGACTTCTTTCGTGACAAGAGGAGTCCCCCGGCGTCAGAAGAATAGTCTCCGGCGTCCGTGTGTACATGCTCTAATGCGCTACAAATAGAAAGGTAGTGCTCAACCACTGCCCTCATAAGAAGCCATCGTGTTTCTCCAGGCTGAACAAGCTTATGGGACAACCCTTCCATAGTTGAGCGTTCTGCAAAATCGTCAGTCGCTTGTGGCTTCCCCTAAAGGTACTGTACAATTTATTCAGCGCACTCAGTACTCTTTTTATAGGGGGCGCATGCCTGAAAGTTCTATGCACAAGAGCAAGCTGAAGGAGGTGGCTTCGGCAGTGCACGAAAAGCAAATCAGGTGCATATTCTTTGAGTCGCGCTCGCACGCCGCTCACGTTTCCGCTGAAATTTGCACCCCCATCAGAAGAGACAGCGGAGATGTTTTCTGGCTTCAAGCCCGACTTTTCTTACACTCATCAATAAGCGTATTTGTTATGTCTTCAGCTTTCGTCGTCTCAAGGGATACGGCTGAAATAAATGTCTCTTCCACTTGGAAACTTTCGTGACAAGCACTAATGTGTCGAATGAAAGTGCTGAGAACCGCACGCCTGTTCACGTCCGTGCTTCATCCGCACATACAGAGTACGGGCTGATCTTCGCTGAGTTTGCTTGCTATGTGCGCTGATACGGCTTCTCCGAAGACACCCAGAAATCCTGTAATTGAAGATGATGACAGGAAATGGGCGTTCTGTGGCTTTGTAGCCAATGTTCTCAAGAAATCACCAGATCCATCCACAGATGTCGCTGTTGCGACCAAGTCAGGCCAGTTAGAAGTCGTGTGTGGAATTTCCGATTTGAAGAGATAGTAGGCGAGCTTCATGAGGTTCTTCGTACAGCCAGTATTCTTCTCGGCTTGTCTTTGTGACTGGGTTATTAGCATCGATTGTACAGTGTCTCCCGATAGGCACTGCGATGCTTCAAGAGCCGTTTTGTGCTGGTTACTGTTTGCATGTTTGGAGGCCTTGCCGCCTAGCTTTCTTGAAGACACCAGCAAAATCAGCTCGGTCACCCATGGGCCTTTCTTGAATGCCACGCTACATTCCTTGCACTTGTACCCCTCGGTAGTCCGCTCAATCCAGGGAAATTTACTGTAGGAAGAGCATTTTGGTGGGTCCTTTTTACCGCGTCCGGAGAGCTTGTAGTCTGATGACTTCTCTTGGAGTTCCAAATCAGAATTGTGACATGTGCTCGTGCCTCGTGGATATGTTGGCGTTGCGCTTTCATCTTCTCTGTCAGGTGAACCGTCTTCGGGTGTGCGTGCATGCTGTGAACGGTGATGGTCCGGTTGCAGTCAGTGCTGGCTCATCATCATGTTAAGAGTAATAATGTCTCATAGTCTATATCAGTGTATGTGCTCGGCGTCATTAGCAGCAGAAATAAAAACACGGCTCTGATATTATTCCACATAACACTATTTTTGTCAGCAAAATGGGTTTCAATCTTTTGATGCTATAGAGCAAACCTTACAGGAGATCGTTCACTCTAGTTTATAAAAGTTGATTTGGTGTAACGATTAGTTCCTCCCTTGAATGTGTATGAATTTCTAGAATATACTTATCAATCGATGTATTCATTGGTGTCATCTACTGTCTTCCTAATAGGAATAGTTTATTTTCTTTCGAATTTAATCGAGATCCGTATGAAATATGTACGCGTTTCACCATCTCTATTCTGATCATATCTGGAGACATTATTTCTCTAGTATAAACTGGTTTCTCTAGTATAAAGTGAACCCATGCGTTTCTTCTTAAATTATTTCTTTATTTTTGACTATCTCAACTTATTGCTAATTCTACGCGTCACGCATCGAGCATCGCCAACATTATAGACTTAACACTAACAAATAATCCCAATATTTCCGGTTCCTTTAACGAAAGACTACCGTTGATCTCGAAAATGGACGTGGAGATTTTATAAACTCACTGTTGTGTTTCCATAGAGTTAATAAAATGTCAGTTCCCAAGGTTTATCGACTGTGGTTGTCATGAACTCAATAAACTCTTTATTGCGAAAACGTATGCCGATTATTCGGCATACTTTAATAAGTTCATTGATTGATTATTCAAATGAGTTGGTTAAAAAAGAAAAGATAAAAATATTTTACTAATAATCACAGAAATAATGAAAAATAACATAGATACGCTTTTCGACCTGGTCGCACCGACAGTCCCGATTTGGTGAGCGCCATTATTATGGCGCTGATGAGGGTGGTACGCTCATCATAGCGTTTGTCCCTCGCACTATTTCTATAATTAGGAACAGCGACACTCGCCGTAATTGCATGGGTGTCGATTAATCGTGGGTTAATATGGGGGTGATTTCAGATCAGATGGACAAAGGGTGGCTTGAAATTTGCTTAAAATTTTTATATCGCCACCGCCCGAGCTCTCATTCACAGGACATTCCCAGAAGAGCCCAACAATGCAGCCAGTACTACAAACTCCCTTACGCCGCTCTCCCAAACCTACACTGACATCCTCTATCACTAAGAGCAACCCGACGCACCTATCCCCCTCCCCACCCTTCCCTTTCTACCGCTGACGCCCGACTTCAAACCAACACTTATTACAATCACCTCCATCTCCACCACATATTCCCTACTAACTACCCACTTAACTGCCCCCAATGCGATGAGCCTACACCACAGCTCATCTCGTTTGGACGCGCCCCACCAACCGTCCACCACCCAGATCCCCTGCCCTTGAGCATTGGGAGTGCGCGTTGCAGAGCTGCCAGCTCGAAGACCAGGAGGCCCAGCAGCTGATCTCTCGGGCAAGGAGGAGGAGGAGGAATCACTTTATTGAGCCTTAAGGCGGAGCGGCTAAAAGGAGGAAAGAAATCCTTGGGTCACGTGATCAAAACGTGACGTCACTTGGCTTGTTTTTGACCGCCTAGGGACAACGCCGAAGTAGGCGCAGCGTTTCCCTGTGTCCCCTGAGTGAGCGATTTGCGCTGTCAGAACCAGCGTGGTGTTGATTGCTATTAGCTAAACGAAGTTACAGATGCGTGATTATACCGTGAATGGTAGTATTGGTGCGATCTCCCTATCTCCCTATCTGCGACATTTGAAGAGAGACTTGCAGCCTGAGCTCAGCGTAGATCAGCCGGATCAGCCATGCCGGTCTCCGGCGTTTGCACACACACGGGAGAGCGGAAAAGAGAGCATCTATGCGCTCATTTTCCCATCAAGGTCAGTAACGTCGTTATTTTATGTTTGTTGTAGTTTTTGTGTTTATACCACTGTACTGTGTACCTAAAGCTGCGTGAATTCTTGTTTGCGTGGCCGCCTCGTTCTCCTAGCTGTCGTTCTCGTTCCCGATAGTATTGTGACGTTAACAATTTATGTATACTCTTGAATTCAAATTTAGCGTGCGCTGCATACTTGGACGAGGAACAGAGACAGTAAAAACAAACAAACAAACAAACAAACCAGACGTTGGCGCACAAAGCAACACCTGCTTCGTGTAGCCAACTTGCCTGTGGTTTGTATTTTCCCAGTCCCTGTTTCTCGTCCAAGTATGCAGCAAACGCTAACTTCAAATTACGATACTATGTCCCCACACACTCCGGCCGCAGTTTCAAGCGTTTCGTTGTTGTTGCTTTTGTGTAGGAGCCCATAACATTGCTCAAGTTTGATCGAACCGGTGGCGTGTACTCCCCAAAGCGCCGTCCTGGATGTGTGAGGTGCAGTCCCTCTATCGTAAGTATGCGTGTGTTTGATAGCGTTAATCTCGCGAGTATGTCGTGTGCACGCATCAGAGTTCTTAGCTCTTCGGGCAGTTAAGTTGCGTTGCGGGAGGTGAATGGGAAACGTCGCTTCTGTAAAGAGAACGTAAGGATATCGCGTTCAAAAGAAAAAAAAAGCGTGAAACCGTGAGCCAAAAAAAAGACGGAAGAGGGAGAAAGAACGGATAGATAAAATGACGGTGGCAGATTCAAATTGTCCAAGGGGCTGTGAAGGTTACGTGGCATTTTGGGCCCTTTATGAGAAGGCACCAGGAGCAACTGTCAATAAAGTGTACATTGAAAATGAATGGATGAAGCTGCGTATGGGACAAATAGTATCTGGCTAGGCATAAAGCCACTGAAAATTTGAAAGCGCACAAATAATGCACACAGGCAGGAGGGACACACCACAGTCTCGTCAAACAAAGGGTGACAGCCACACTTTTTATAATGCGCAGGAAGATTTGCTCCCGTTGAATTCGTTATCGTAAACAAATGCTCTCCGAGATGACGCTTAGACAACGTCCTGTCTGGCCCACATACACGGACTTACATGACAACAGAATTTTGTAAACCATGCCATTAGTACAACAAAATAAAGGCTGCGCATGGTTAACACTGCACTGGTTCCTCCCTTTCCTTGGATGATCCTAGTTATTAACAATGCGGCAGAGATTGCCCACTTTTGCTTTTGCAGAAAACAACACACAGGACGATGCGCTGTGTGTTATTTTTCTTGTAGTGGGTTGTCCTGTGTGGTCTTATTCCACGTCGCCATCTTTTACGCATTTTGTTTTCAAAGATGTATTATTAGCCTACCCAACTTTCAGTTGTGCTGACACAGCATTTAATTCTGTTCCTGCAGCATCGGCATAGGAGGGCTTCCAGTGGAAAAAAAAGAAGTGCTTGGACCTGGCCCCTACGATGTTGGTGCAGGGCCTGGAGGGCAAGCCTTGGTCTACATCCTTTCTGGGTACCCATGGAAAGTGGGTGAATGCCTCCAGAAGCGGGTCGTTTTGTGGTAAACTCTAAATTAGCAGCAGACAGACTGTGTCTGCTCGCAGACCACACTGGTAGTATGACAACCAAATATGTATCTGTGACCTAGTTACTGACGGGAAGACTTAATAAAAAATCAACTGCCAATCTGTTGATACCAGAAAAACAGGGGATGTGAAGCTTTCCAAAACCAATTCCAACACCAAATTAACCAGCCCAGTTCTGAGCACCTGTTTCTTATTGGCACTGTTTGCTGCACTGCAGTTGTGCTCTCTAGAGCTTTACTGATGCAGGCAATACATGACCTTCTGCACTGTACAACCATTGTTGTAGAACCAGTTGTACAACCAGTACAGTTGCAGTTGTACAACCAGTGTACAACCATTGTGCGCTCGTCCTTGTCGTTCCTTCCTCGTCCCCGTTTGTTTTCCGCAAGTCCAATCATGAATTATCAACCATTGTTGTTAGATGGAGGTGTGCATTTTCTGTGTAATTTTCCACGTCCATGCAAATCTAAATTGCTTCGACTGTGCTGGAATGGCGCTATGGGATAGACGTCAGCTTCATAACTTGAAGGACCCAGGTTCAGTTCAGATCATGGGAAGCGTTTTAACCTTTTTTCACTTAACCCATGATCATCATCGTCAGAAAAAGTTGGCTTTCCTGCAGTGCATTTTGGGTGGATTACAGATACATCAGGGAGAGGCTCGAAGCTTCACTTTAGTAAATGAAACTGTGCCAAGTACAGTATGTGCATAAAGCTTAACCATTGTACATGAGCCAAGCCAGTGAGGAGCGGAACCTAGTTAAATCCTTGTCAAAAAAGATCACAAAAAGTTCAATGTGAATCACTAAGTTTGCAAACTTGTTAAATCCAAACGTGACACTTTTATTGTACCAGTCTTTCATGCTCAGCAGAGGAATGGTACGCAGGAAGGGCCATTAGCATGCAGTTCATGTGTCTATGTAAATATTTTAAAAAGTACTGGTACGAAATTTTCAGTTACATTTTTCCGATTGCTATGGCTGCCTACCAGCCCAGGAATCATAGAATGGAACATTAGATGGTCGACCGCAGGGTAAATAAATAATTATTTTGAGCCTTGTTTATTCATGTCAGTTTCGGCTTCAACACCAAGGCGGCCGCCATGAGAGAATGGCGCTGTTGATGTCACTCTTTTCGTTGCATCATGGTCCATAGAGTTTCATACTAATATACACATTAGTATGAAACTCATGGTCAGACTGGACGCGTGCGCTAGAGTGAACGGACACAGCCAGGCTGGCCGTGGTAGCACGCACCTGGGCCACACGATATCAGTCCCAAAACTGTGACATGATACACAAGCCAGTTCAGCGTGCGCCATCAGCAGCCGGTGTGTTGGTTAAGTCACTGGAGCCCTGATGTCGGCAGTTTGGGGCGAACTGCATGGCGAGTCAGCCCACGCGTCTTGCTTATGCCAGTGTCAAAAGGGTATTTATTCTCAGCGTTCTAATGCATGCAAAGATTTAAAATATGTTATACTTGCCGGCGTGGCTGCATACGTGCGCACTCCAGCATGGTTATCACTGCCTCCTCCGAAACACTGGTGCAAGGAGGGGAGCGGTTCTTCATTCGCCCCCCCCCCACCTCCAACCCACCTCCCCCCCCCCCCCCCCCCCCGCAAAAAAAAAAAAAAAATTCGCCCCTTCCAAAACCAATCTCTGGGACCACTACTGCCTGCAATTTACATGCAAACAAAATTGTATGCGAGATGTTTACAGTTTAATTGCCTGATTCAAAGACACTGGTATACAAAATTTTGAGGAAAGCTGGAGTTGGCCGAGTTTTTATTTGTATTAGGGGTTTTGGGGAAATGTGCCATTTTATTATTTATTTTATAAATTTTTTAACTGCTACAGGAACGTTAATTTGTAGAAGTAGTTCCATGTATTTGGTGTTCTATGTTTATTTATTCAAGATACCCTTACGGCCCCATGGGCATTAATGAGGGGTGTGGTACCTGAGCAGGTTGAACGAAGAATAATATCAGAGAATTCTGCCAAGCGTGTACAAAAAAAAATACAGCAGAAACGTCAGTGTCCATATGCATACTAAAAAACGTACACGCAAGAAACACAATATTAGTATACTGTGTTTAAGCTGCTTGGTCATTTGAATTTTGAATGGGAGGCTCCTAAGGAAATGTATGTAGTGCTTGACCAGTTTTCAAAATGGTATTTCTTTTTGACTTTCCAGTGACAGAGGTCTCAACGAGCATCTGGACGCACCTACAACGTTTGTGCTGGGCACCTCTGATATCTGTCATCTTCTATGGCTGTGGAGCTGGGAATAAATAAAACTGAAAACTGTCTCCTTCATTTCGTATATGCCTTTTACATAGTGCAGGAACATGGAAATAATGTGGAGAACAATACACGAGCACTTGCACTTCATCGTCCCCTGGTCTCTTGTATTTATGCTGAAGTTTAAACAACGAAGTACCAGGTAGCCAACATTCACAACCATTTAAAGTTGTACCTCTCAAGCTGAAAAGTTATAATAATTCATTTGTCCGCGCTTCACTTACAACAGCAGGTTCTAAAAAATTTTGCATTAATACTGACCTTCACATCTGCTCTTGAAGCCTGAAAGTTGGAAGAAATCTAATGCTTGCTCTATATCAGTTACTACAAAGGGCTAGTGTCATAGCAATCGAGCATCTTGCAATAACACAAATTTGTTTAGACTTAGAGCCACTGAATAAGCTACGCTACCATAATAAATAAGCTACGCAAAATGCCAATAAACGTGCATTTTGGAATGACCAGATCTGAACACTGCCTTAAAAAGGAAGTAACTCATCCTACATTTTTTTTCGAAGTTTAAAAGTTACACACTGCACAAGTACAGCTGCTATTGCTATTCTCCCCAGTACACGCGCGCGCTTCTACAAAATCTCGCAGCTCTGCACGGAATTTCTTTGATTTTCTCATCGTTCTTGACAGAAGCAAGACACTTAAATGCAGAGGTAATTCAGTGTCGGAGAAATAATAAAGAATACGTCCTACAAGTCATGATTGGTTGGTGCGGCGCAGCAGTAATATTAGGGCCACACAGAGGAGAAAAATGTTGAAGTTTTTAAGAATAAAGGAACCAGCGCAGCACAAACTCGGGGCGATACCATGGACACGGTCAGGCAGGCACGCTCCGCATTCATAAAAATAATATCTTCAAGCAAGACACCCGTCAAAACGAAAAGGAAGCGTCAGTTCCAGCCGTTTCTTGCATCGTCTGCTGCTAGACGCCGGCACTCAGCTTCTTACAGGGAATTCCCTAGGAGGCGTCGCGCGAGGCCAATAAGCCTGCTCTCTGCAACAACAAATTCCCTAAATGTCCCTAACTTGTGTCCCCAACTGACAGTGGTTTCAGGAGCCAATCAAAACGTGGAATAATTTCCTCCTTTTAGCCGCATGCGCCTTAAGGCCCGTTCACACTAGCGACGAAAGCGTGCGAAAGCGATGAAAGCGACGGAAATTTCTGTCGCTTTCGTCGCTTTTCATCGCTTCCGTCGCGCGACGAAAGCGATCGGTCTCGACCAACGTTTTTAGATTGGTCGAGATTGGTTTAGATTTAGATTGGTCTCGACCAAATTTTGTCGCCTCCGTCGCGCCGTCGCTGCCGTCGCTTTTGAAGCGGAAGCTGAAGCAGGAGGCGAGACTTCCTGACGTCATATCCTGCCAAAGCACCCGGATGCTCCACAAGCGGCAGAACTCCCGTGAAGTCTCACTCCGAGCGCGAGACAATAACAAGAAAAGCAAAAACTCGTCGCCGCCGTCGCTCGATGTCGCGTGCTAGTGTGAACAGCAAGAGTGGCGATCGCTTTCGCCTTCGTCGCTTCGTCGCGTCGCTTCGTCGCAAGTCTGAACGGGCCTTTAGGCTGGTTTACGGAAGCGGTGTGGCCACCGGTACGGAACCGGTGTGGCCGGCAGCGACGTTGGCAGCACGGGTGACCAGAAGTATCTGGACCTCTGGGTCTGAGCTGCCCAGCGCTCCCACCCACTGCTCTTCATTAACTACGGGTGGAAAGGGGTCTTGAGGACAGGCCCACATGCAATGAACCCACGTGGCTAGGTCCCCTCAGAGCGGACAGTTTGGCGATAGGACTTGCGAGGGATGAATTCGGTGCAGAAGTGCTCGGCAGGCCAAAGAGTGCGTCTGCAGGAGTCGCCATAAGCGCTCCTGATCGTTGGTCAGCTCAGGATGGGCAGGAGGGTATTGACGGCGAGCGAGGCGGTAATGCGCAGTGACTCATGGTACGTGATTAAGTGGTCCCTGGCGGACCTGGCGCCGTAGTAGGGAACGAGGCTGGCACCGGCACGGATAGTAAGTCCTCGTGCTGTGTTGTGTGCTGCCTCATTTCCCCCCAAGCCGGTGTGCGCCGAGGTCCAGGCGAGGTCTAGCAGGGAGGTCGGGGGATTTTGAAGGAGAATTTTGGCCGCCACGGGCGATATGTTCCCAAGGGCGAAGTTTTGAATGGCCGCTTTCGAATCCGTGATTATAATTGTGGGTGACGGCCGAGTCGTTAGTGCGAGCGCTATTGCCGCCTCCTCTGCCGCTGCCGGGACGTGGTGACAGTTAGGGAGTTAGCAGGGGGGTTAACTACTGCGAGGGCAAATGCGTCGAGGTGGCGGTATTCTGCCGCATCAACATATAGGATGTCGGGTTTAATGGGGAGTTTCTTGGTGAGCGCCCGCGCCCGTTGCTCCCTTCTACCTCTGTGGTAGGTGGGGTGCATGTTCCTCGGGATAGGACGGACACGGAGGCAGTCACGAATAGGCCGCGGGATGGGGATAGCTAATTCAGAACAGACTGGGGCCCCGATACCCAGTCGCATCAGTATATGTTGGCCAGTGGGAGTAGTTGAGAGACGACGGAGCTCTCACGGAGGCTAGGCCTCCGTGAGAGGCTAGGCCTAGTAGTGATAAGCAACACGGAGGCTAGGTCTGATAAGGCCTAGCAGAGCCGTCGGCTGGGCGCAGAATTCAGGAGCTCGTTGGTTCGCTCAAAATACACCACGTACCACAAAAATGGTGAGGATGGCAGCCGTGGCACGCGGCCTACCGGAATAGGATTGCCGCCCACAGCTCCTAACTCTTTTTCTCCCCTACCCCGTCCCTGTTGTTTCAATAAATGTTTTTTCTCTCTCTCTCTCTCATTACCTGATTATTTTAATGTCCAGATTCACCAATATTTTCCCTGCAAATTTTTTGTCGAACCGTAAAAATGTTTCGAACGCGACAAGGTGGACCCCCTTCCCTTGCTACGTCTGCCCGTGCGCCTCGGCCAACTTTAGCAACGTTCGTCTATCGAAGAAAACGTTCATACGGAGGAATTCGCAAATTTCATGCTTCTGTGGAAGCATGAAAACTCTGAAGAGGAGTATTTCTTCGCCAAGTTCATGAACAAATATTCTATGCTCACAGTTCCGCAAAATTGAGGTACACACACGCTGGGCCGTCTGTCTTCTCACAGTGCACGAGTGGGCCCTAAGGTTTGCGTGTGACAATTCGCTGAGCGCTAAAGCACGAAACGCTTGAATTATCCTTTGCTTCGTGATTAAGAACCAGAATGTTTTGTCCACTCATCTGAAGTCTAAATACAACAGCAATGTGCCACGTTGCAGGTCCGTCCAAGGCCGGGCCGCGCAGAAAAGGCTTAGCATCGCCGCAGTTACACAGTCACCACTTTACGAAGCCGCACCGACAACGATCCCCAGTGCAATTTTCAACTGCACTGTCGGCCCCTTTCACGCATGTGCAAACCGACCTTCAGCAACAGTCCTGCTGCTCTGGTGGGCGGTGACCCGTTTTAGCTGCAGTGGTGCATGCCGACCATAGGTCGGCAAAACAGAAAGAACTCACTCAAACTCAATCACAATTTTTTTCATTCACGCTGTACTCAATCAAACTCAGACTCAAAAAATTCGTCTGTTCACAAAATCACTCGTACTCACTCATCAAATACTCATTTGTAATCGTACTCACTTGTACTCAAACTCATCTGTACTCATGAGTACTACTCATTTTTCCCTCATGAGTACTACTCATTCTGCACTCATGAGTACTACTCATTCTGCACTCATGAGTACTCAATCTGTACTCATGAGTACTCAATTTGTATTACTCACGAATAATCAACTTACCTGCACTGTTAGCTAGGTCGTAGCTCGAATGAAAGGCTAAGTAGAAAAAATAAATTGTTTAATTGATTAGAAAAACACAGGTTACATATAAATCAGGACAGAGGAAGAAAACGTCTGACGCGGTGCACTGTCGTTGGGCGATTTACTGCGCGAAGGGAGAAAGCGAGAGAAAGCGAAGCGGAACGTAAGCACTCGCGTTGCGTCTGGTGTCTCCTCTTGTTCTCAGGCCGGGTCGGGCTCAGGGGAGCTCGGGGGTTGTCGGTGCAGCCGTGGCCGTAAACTGCGTTTTTCTGCGTGTCTTCGGGTGGCAGCTTTTGTCGTCCGTTTTCTTGTTTGCGCTACTGTTTGCACTACTGTACTTAGGAGTGCATATACTCAAGAGTGCAAGCACTCTCAAAAACAGTATTCATGAGTATTGTACTCATGAGTGCTGTGCACTCATGAGTACTGTGTACTCATGAGTGCTGTGTACTCATGAGAACTGTGTATTCATGAGTACTGTGTACTCATGAGTACTCATACTCATTAGTACTCAAACTCATGAGTACTCATACTCATGAATACTGTACTCATGAGTACTCATACTCATGAGTAGTGTACTCATGAGTACTGTACTCACGAGTAGTGAACTTACCCCTATACTCACTCGTCATCGTACTCACTGTTTTTTGCTGGGTGTGTGATCACTCATCATCGTACTCACTCGTGAGTTTGAGTACAAATGAGTGCAAATGAGTGAACTCACGAGTGAGTACGCCGACCTATGATGCCGACTGGTGCGTACACCGCACAGTGGGCCCCCTTGCCCAGCGTGCTGGCAGATGCTTGCCGCAGTCGCGCGCGTCCCCGCCTGCAGAGACGCTCAGTGTTGTCACTGCAGTGTCACTCGCGAACAGTTTGGGCCGATTTTTGGAGCACGAAAAAAGGTATTTTTGGAGCAACTAATATCAGTTTTTGAGGTTGTTGAAGTACTACGAGAAATGCAGGCCAAAAACAAATCCCAGTTATCGGTACTTGAGTATTTTCATCGTGTAGCTCGGGACCAGGGTTCTCACGGTGGCCTCGCTCGAACTTGACTCAGCTGCAAGGCTAGCTCAAGCCACTTACCGGCTTCTTGCCAATCTGGATGGCGACTCTCTCGATCATCTGCTCCACCACATAAATTTATGCTGGGGCTCAGGCCCACTCCCTCCCCAGTGGAAGACAGCTGAGATCCGGTTCGTACCCAAGCCTAATAAGTCCCCTCACCTAGATAACCTTCGGCCCATTTCTCTAACCTCCTGTGTGGGTAAATTGGTTGAACGATCATTATTGAAGCGCCTTCAAACCTTCCTTGAAAACAAGGGTCTCATTCCCAACACCATGTATGGGTTCAGGAAGCATCTGAGTACCCAGGATATTCTCCTTCGAATTAAAGAAGAGTTCCTTGCCCCGGCTACCCGTCACTCCCCGCGAGCCATTCTTGCCTTAGATTTCAAAGGCGCATTCGACAATGTGTCGCATTCATCCATACTATCCCGTCTAAGTCAAACAGGCTGCGGCCACCGCACGTACTCATACATTGCTGACTTCTTAACTCGACGCCACGCTATTATCCGGGTAGGAGACGTTCAATCTCAGCCTATTGCACTGGGTGATCGGGGCACGCCTCAAGGTTCCGTCCTCTCTCCACTACTTTTCAATCTGGCCCTCCTGGACTTACCCCATCAACTCGACGCCATCCCGCACGTTCATCACGCGATTTACGCTGATGACATCACAATATGGACAGGCACTGACTCCATAGGAAAAATCCAAGACTCCCTTCAACAGGCTACGGATGTCGTTAACAAATATGCCTCATCAGTCGGGCTTCAATGCTCGCCACAAAAATCGGAACTTATCGTCGTACGCAAACATCCCCCTGCTTCACACATTGAACCGATTTGTATCCACCTCGACGGCCATACCATACGACCCAGCTCCTCACTTCGAATTTTAGGCCTTATCATCCAGGCCAACACGCGTAATGATCAAACTTTATTGAAGCTCTCCAAGGCGTTTCAGCAAGTCTCCAACATGCTTCGACGCGTTTCAAACCGCTGCCGGGGCATGAAGGAGAAAGATCTTATTCGACTGGTTCAAGCTCTCCTGATTTCGCGAGTAACCTACGTAACACCTTACCTTACCCTCACCAAAAGTGACACAGAAAGCATTGATCGATTAATCCGCAAAGCTTTTAAGCAAGTAATAAATCTACCTATGAACACTTCGACGGCCCGTTTCTTACAACTTGGCCTCTTTAATACGGTATCCGAGCTTATTAAAGGCCACCTGTGACCTATCAAGCAAACGGCTCCATTTAACACAAACACCTGCAGGGCTAGACCTCCTAAACAGCCTTCATATCACATGCCCGTTATCTACTGCCTGTCAGCCCCTCCCTGACCATTGGAGAAGTAACATCCAGGTTCGCCCTTTACCCAAAAATATGCACCCTGACCTCCATCCCGGCCGCCGACAAGCCCGAAGCCAAGCACATGAGAATATTTATGGAAAAAGAACAGATGTCGCCTATACGGATGCTAGTACCTACCCTAATGGTCAACACAAAGTAGCCGCAGTCACCACAAAGGGCGCCCTCATTACCTGTGCATCAATCAAGACATCATCAACCTGGGTTGCCGAGGAGCTAGCTATCGCCTTAGCCCTCATGCACACGAAGTACCCAATCATTATCACGGATTCCCAAGCTGCCTGCCGAAGCTTCTTAGCCGGGAGGGTGGCCCCTTCTACTTTAAAGCTACTTTTACCACACCAACCGAGCCGGAAAGTTAATATCATCTGGACTCCTGGCCATTCCTCCCTGACGGGCAACAACTTGCTCATCAGCAAGCCTGCGCCCTTTCTCTCCAGGCTTCCGAGGAGACCACATCGTCAATCCCGCTCGTAACGTATCAGGACATCACGCAATATTACCGGTCCGACAGACAACACTTCCCTCCTCCTCACCCTGCACTATCCAAGGAAGAAGAATCGCTGCTCCGCAGACTACAAACCAATACCTTTCCTCACCCAGTTCGCCTGCATCGTATATTTCCAACTCAATACTCTGCTGTATGCCAGTTTTGTTCCCAACCCGGAACTCTAGTCATATCATAATTACAGTGTGTGTGCAATCCCTACACTTCCACTGCTCCGATCCCCCTTCCCACCCTGAGCTGTGGAGACCTGGTGACCAGCGCCGTCTGACGTCCCGCAGCTCCTGGCATCCAGAGCGAAGGCTCTCTGCTCACTTTATGGATCCCGGACTTGGAACCACTCCCACTTTAGAAAAGCTCAAATAAACGTTTTCTCTCTCTCTCTCTCTCTCTCCTCTCTCTCTCTCTCTCTCTCTCTCTCTCTTCTCTCTCTCTCTACAAGGCTAGCTCCACTGAACTCGCCTGCGGACCACCAATTGGCGCAGTGGCAGCGAAGAGCAAGGAGCAACCAATACGCTACGGAATGGTCAAACCCAAGGTCACGCGATGTGGACGAGTCCCTTGACCCTGGCACTGCCGTCTGGCCAGAGCAGCAGAACAGCGGACAAGGGAAGGCAAAAGCGGAGCTCCGGTACTCGCATCCGTCGTGCAGTACACAAAGGCCCCTTCCCTCGTCCCGTGCCCCCGGCATGCCAGAACCACGACCAACCACTCACGTGAGGGGGGTCAGCGGCGAGAAGCGCAAGGCCGCCAGAGAAAAGAGGACCCCTCTCGCCTCGGCTGCGAGGAACTGGGAATCCGAGTTTCCCACGGAGTGTAACTGCATGCAAACGCTTGGCCCCAGTGCGGAGTCGGCGGAGCAGCGAAATCAGAGATGGCCGCCTTGTGCGCGAGGTTTCTGCCTTTACGCCGCAATAAGGCACGACTGCAGGGATTGTCACAAAAGCACGTCAAGACAAACCATTCGGTGGTTTTCAATCCACGGAGTAGGTTGCTTAACAGCCGCGTAACGCAAGCCTGAAAGGCAACGGCGTTCTTTATTGAGCTATTGCACTGCCACTCAGTGTTTTTGTATACAATTTACATCTGGCAGCGTCGTTCTGACAAGAGCCCTTTTCGTCGCAAGAAATCTAGGCAATAAAAATAAACTTACTGACAGGAAAGTGCAAGTTTAGTAATCGGAAATCAGTGCCAGTGCTCAAGTGCACGCGGGCATGTTACACACACCTGGGGGACACTTAAAGTTAAGGACAACAACAGAAATGCCGGTGGTGGTCCTTAACTCATCAGGGCGTCTTGAATTTTGTGTTCCACAATTATTCGTTCTTTTTTTGAGTAAGGTCGGAACCCGATGGAATCCTCACCAATTGCAGCGTGCAAATCGACAGTGTTTGCGGTGTGCAGCAGCATTGGCCCAATGCCCAGCATTGAAGTGGAACTTGAGATCAAATTGTACAGCCTGTTATTGCAGTAGTTAATACTGCAATTCAAGAGTAGAAAAACTGCGTGTCAAGCAGCCAGCTTTATTGAAAAAAATGAACATGACTATTCGCCCCAAGATCGAACATAGTCAGCCCCTGGCGTCGGCGGGACGAACCGCTCCTAGTGTGGGACGGTGCTCTCGCGTCGTCTGCTCGTTCACGATGCGCGCGGCGCAAGACGCGTGCTGCACACGTTAAAACAACCAATATGTGTACGTGTTTGGCATGAAGCAATGACATAGTTACCTCTGCTTGCGCATTTCCTCTAGAGACGCAATAATCAGCGGCCGTTGCGGGTTAAAGCGCTGGTTTAATTCCACGAAACATCTTCGCCGCGGTCACCGCTTGAGTGTGAAAGGTGTGCTTCGACACATTGCACTTTTCTTATTGATGAGTGCAGTCGTCTTCCGTTTCGGGAACGTCAAAGGGTGCTTTTGAAGGTGACGCGGTGGTTATTTACAGGAGTACTGACACGAAAATTTTATGTTCCACTTTTATTTCTTTTATCGATGCTTAACTGGCGAACCCGAAACAGCGCTTTAAATACTTCAGCGCTCGATAATTAATTACATTGAACGACCTGAAAATCGTTTGCTTCACATTCCCGCGCTTTCATCCCGAAAGGCGCATATGACAGAATAACGGCGTGACCTCACCGCTTTGTGCAGACGTCAAAACATTGCGGAGGCCGGTGCCGGTGGGGGCGTTGTTTCGACCGCGCTGTTTCGACCGCGAAGCGGTTCGGTGTGATGTTGGCCCTGCTGCTACCGCTCAGCCTCGCAGCCCAGTTTCACCGCCTCGCGCGGGATTTTTGATTTCCCGGTATGGCTTCGATGACGGACGTTCCACTGAACACTTCTAGAGCAGCAAATTGGTGAGTGTCTGCAGCATACTACCCCAGAAAGACACCGTGACCAGGCAGTAGGCCTAGGTGCGGCGCCGCGAATCGAGGAGCACTGCCTTTGGGGAGCCGGCTTTCTCCCAAAACCAGTCCTCGCCGTTCCCCCGCAAACCTGTTTCCCGTGCCGCCGTCTCCGTGCGCCTGCGGATCGGCGCACTCAGAGAAATGGTGAAAACTACGACGCGGCGGGAGGATGATGACGCGCCGCAGGTGCAGTGCGACCAGTGCCGCAGGTGGGCGTACCTGGATGAAACCGGCTTCAGGACTCTCCGGGATGCCCGAACGTCAGGAAGCTTCGTCTGCAACATTTGTTCCTCTAGCGCTGCTCTGGCCCGTAAAGTGGAGGCTGCGGAGAAGGAGGCAACCGAGCTCAGGAGTGTAGTAATGCAACTGCAAGAACAAGTTCTGCAGTTGACCGCCCAGCCCCGCCTCTCCGTGGACAACAGCTCTGAGGCGGATGCCACGATTTCCAAAGAAGGGGACCCAAGGCACGAGACACCGGATATCCTACAGTCACCAGATCACACATCGCGCAGTGGTCGTGCACAGGGTGAAGTGACGCCTACGGAAGCTTCCAGCACTCTTGACATCTCTGCGCGGCCTTCTCCTGCGCCGGCCGCTGACAAACCTGATGGAGTTGAAACTGGAGTTAAAACCCCAGTCGTCGAGCAGCCTGTTCCTCTTGTTCTCCCTGCGCAAGATGACTCGGCTACTAGATGCCTGCACTGCTCACAGATAGGCGGCCGAGAGTCGCCGAGCCACAATGATGCCGGTGCAAAAATCGTTGCCAGCTCTGTGTCACCCCTGTCACCGGCATCCAAGCAACAGCCGCAGGGAGGAACGCCCTCTTCCCAACAACACCGAGCATCGAGGTCGCATCCAGGCCCTGGTGACAAGTGTGTCTTCCCTGCTCAGAGTGTCGACCGTGAGGTCATCATTGTCGGGGACGGAAACGTGGGCGCGATTGCGACATCTGTACAAAGAGCAATCGAGCTGCCTAAAGCAGTGGGGTGTATGTACCGGAAAGGGAACAGCTCAGTGGCAACAGCCATGGAATCCATTGCCAGGTACGACCGCAAAGCTCGGCCAATTCAGCGACGCTACGTTGTACACGTCGGGCTCACCGAAGTGATGAAAGGCCAGCCCGAGCAGGTGACGCGTGAGCTGGATGGCGGCATAGCCCGCTCGACCAGGTTGTTCGTATGCTCCATACCTGATGCAATCAGGGCGAAGAGGTACGGGCCGCCGTCCGTATGTGCTGTAATGCCCAGCTGCGAAAGTGGTGCAAGCGAGCCCGGCATAGGTTCGTCAACCTGAACAAAGGCTGGGTCGCCACGATGTGGGAAAAAGAGGGCGTGCGATACAGTCCTCAAGGAATCAGCTTCGTCGCTGAAAGGATCTGTGAAGCTACTCAAGGTTTTTTAGGTCATCGGCTCCACCGTGGCCGCACGACGGCTCAGAAACCGCAGTCTTCGCAAGACTCCAAAATGCCGAGGAAGCATCGCAAGTCCCTTGCGTCACCAGTGCACAGGGCAACGCAAAACGACCACAGCGTCAACGCACCACACACCACCCCCAGCACCAAGTACAGTACCAGGCTACTCCCCTTTGGCCACTGGCGTTCCCTTGGGAAAGGTCACCGCCCCCAACCCCTTTTGCACCTGCGACAGTACGGGTCCCCATGGGTTAGGGACAATACCCCGGCCCCAGCCTCCTCCTCCTGCCCAACATTTACCTGTACCGCAGTTGTGGCCAACACCCCCGCAGCTAACGGGTCCACCCAGTGCGGGCTTCGACCTGTTCCGACTGGTCGGCGACTTCGTTCGCCACCACATGGCCCAACAGTGCGGGCAGTAGGGAGATCAACTAAGCTGCAGCGAACCCACCGCAGTCGTCGACGCGCACATCGTAGGGGTCACCAGCACCGTGTCTCCCGGCCAATCCCAAGAGAAAGTACCACATCGAGGGAAGTCGTGGAGAAACAGCTGCAAGTAAACCGCTCAACGACCCATGTTTTGCTGCCGAGCACACCAACAACAGAGACCAGTGGCCACTGTCGCAACACGGCACCACGAACTCATAACAACCAGCACGCCAGCCCCAAGACACGCAAAACTGCGAAGCGCCCACGCAGACGCAAAAAAGCGAGAAGTACGGCGTGGGGTTCCTGAACATACATGGTGGCAGAAGGCGTGCTGCTAGGAGGGAGGAACTATATCAGGTGCTACAGGAGGAAAGAGTGTCTCTATATGCCATAGCCGAGACCCATTTACGGGACCTGGAGGAACCGCCGCTCCATCCGGACTGGAGCTGGGCTGGCTTAACCGATCAAACACTTCCCGGAAAGGGGTGGTGTCGGCTTCTTGTGGCACAGGGAGCGGTCGTGGGAACCGCTAAATGGAGCATGCGAGAAGCACAAATGGGTGACGGGGCGTATACACAACGCCGAAGTGATTGCGTGTGTGGTGTACCTCGGGGTGGCACACGAACACTACTCCGAAAACGTGGGCATTGCGCGATGCATAAGGGAAGATATCCAGCGCTGGGGCAGAGAGACAAAGAAGTCCTACTGTTGGGGGACTTTAACGGCCACATACAAGAACTGGATGGTTACCTTGACCACAACGGCGGCCTTATGCAGGCACTAGCTGAAGACCTCGAGCTTGAGGTTGTCAACCTGCGTGCGGACTGCGAGGGGACAATCACCTGGTGCGCCCGCGGCAGCAGCACAAGCATCGACTACGCGCTGATTTCGCCGGGCCTCAGCAAGATGCTGCATACGGCGCATATCGACGAGGAAGGCCGGTACAGCTTGGGCAGCGACCACAATAGAATCAAACTCGAGTTTGATGCATCACCATGGCGCCGGAAAAAGACGGAACACAGAGAAAACCAGCCTCACGGTACCTGCCTGTCGCAGCGTATGAGGAAGTGGCCAAGGAGTTCGAAGACAGCGCCAGGCGCCGGGCTGCGACGACATACGAAGAGTACGTCGAGGAGCTCCGGCGAATCATGCGCAAGCATGAAAAGAGAGTCAACTCCCGAGGAGGACCCCGTAGAAAAAGCTGGTGGGACAATGACGTACAGGCTGCACTACGGGCTCGACGGCTGGCTAACCGGAAACACAGGCAGGCGGTCAAGACGCTGAGCAAGGAGGCGGCGCAGGAAGCCTGGAAGGATTATCTGCTCAGAAAGCACGAGATGCAAGTCGTGACGCAGCGAAAGATAGCGGAAGCGGACAACCGCAAGCTACAGGACATAAAATCAGCGGGAAAAGGGGCGACGGCGAAATTCTGGTCGTACGTATCATCACTGGACAGGAGAGCTTCAGCAGCTGAAATCCGTGAGGAAGACTCCGGTGCGGTGACGGATAACCTACAGCGACACCTCACTGAACACATCCGCCGTCTCTACGCGGCGCCAAAAGAGACGGACTGTAGTGCCAGCCCACCAGATGCGCCGAGAGGTGCCAGCGCAGCAACAGGATACCTGAGCCACTTGGAATGGACAGTGTCGCGGCTAGCGCTGGACAAGGCACTCAGCCACATCAGCCCACGCACAGCCCAAGGCCTCGACGGAATCCCAGCCGGCATCGTGAAGATCCTCGGAGACCAGGCAAGAGAGCAGCTGGCCGATATCTATAGTGGCATACTCGCTGGCCAGCCAATACCAGCAGACTGGACCCGAGGCAGGGTAATTTTGACCCCTAAGAAAGGCGGGGACAAAGGGCTACTGAGTGACCACCGTCCACTGACCATCACCAGTGTACTGTACAGGGTGTTGCTCAAGTCCTAAAGGCATGGATGGTTGCCTGGGCGGAGACTGGCAAACACCTGAGCGAACTGCAAAACGGCTTCCGGCATGACCGCAGGCTTGAAGACAACCTGTTCGTCCTCACACAGTGCATCGAAATCGCGCGAAGCGAGGGACGTGAGCTCATGAGCTGCTTCCTCGACGTGTCAAAGGCATATGACAATGTGCCCCACGACACACTGCTGCGCTCCCTCCAGGCCCTTGAAATGCCACCCACGTGGGTAGATGTCCTGCACCGCCTGTATACTAACAACACTGTAGTAGCAACAGTGAATGGTGCTGTGTCAGACGAGGTACCGGTCCAGAAGGGTCTGAAACAAGGATGCCCACTCTCACCACTCCTATACATGCTCTACACGGCACCGCTGGAACGCAACCTCCTGCAGGCTGACCTCGGTTTCAGACTGGAGTATTCTACCGAGGGACTGAAGAGCCAGTGTTTCCTCCCCGGTCTCGTCTTTGCGGATGATATTGTGCTGCTGGCGAGCACCTCGGAGGAGCTCCAGAGACTGGTGGACATCTGCGCGGACACGCTCGCAAGGCTGGGGCTCTGCTTCAACGCGAATAAATCAGCAGTGTTGTGCTTCGCGGGCGACAAGGACGCAGAACCGGCAATACGGTTGCCTTGTGGGGATCCAATCGTACAGCATACCAAATACCGGTACTTAGGGGTACACCTTAGTACGGAAGCGAAGTACCTCACAGCCCATGAGGACCACCTGAGGCAAGCGTCCAAGAGAGCCAGCACCGTCCTACGCCGACGGTGCCTGTGGGGATTTAATCGTTTCCTCATGGTGCGGGAGCTATGGAAGTCAGTGCACGTCCCGGCGCTTACTTTCGCCAACGCTGTGATTTGCCTGACGTCTCCAACACGCGAGTGGCTGGAGCGCGGCCAGCGCGCTGTCGGGCGCCTGGCCCCCGGCTGCCACGGGCGCGTAGCCAACGAAGCCATCCAGGGGGAGCTGGGTTGGTCTACATTTGAGGCGCGAGAGGCTCACAGCAAGCTGGCCTACGATGGCAGGCTCCGCCTAATGGCGCCACACCGTTGGGCACGCCGGGTCTTTGCGTACGTGCACCAGAAATGCATACGCACGGCCTGGACCAAACGAGTGCAACACCTGCGAAATATAAGTTTGGCTTCTTCGCGAACGAAGTACGTGCAGACACTGCACGCGGGTGGGCCAGGCTGGTTGGGGCCCAGGTACAACAGCAGGAACAGGAAAGCTGGAGAAAGGCGATGGAGAAAAAAGACACTCTCCAGCTGTACCGACGATGCAAACCGGACATAAAAGTTGAACGGCTGTACGACAACAGTACGGGCAGCCCCTCCTCTTCGAGGCGCGGGCCGGCGCGCTGCGTACACTGGAATATCAGAGCCGGTTCGACGCATCAGTGACGAGCACGCTCTGCCGGGCCTGCGGGGAGGAGGCAGTGTTGCCAGATGGCATAATGGGGCGCAGCCAAAATTTAAGAAATATGTAGCCCAGAAATAGCCACCCATGCAATCGGGCGCAGATAGTAAGTAGCCCAATGTAGCCAAGATTGGTGTACAAAACCCATGCACTGCAAAGTGGTACAAACAGTTTTTTATTAGCAAGAATTACTGTGACAGAGAAAAACAAGGCTTTCACGCCTATACAAATTAATTGAGAAACAGCAAGGTACTCTTAATCTATCAATGACAAAAAAGACACTTAGTGAATTTCTTCTGAATACACATCCATGGAGATACAGCAAGAATGAAAACGCACACCTCGCAGCACAAGACTTATTGCCAAATTGATAACAATGAGAGAAGAAAATACTATCTAACTTCCTTGTAAATACGACTTACATGAGACATGCAAGAAAGCACAGCAAACCTCGCCGTAGTACATACAACTTGCTGCCATATTGATAACAGTGAGGCCAAAAAACACTGGCCGGCTTCCTTGTGATTACAAGTAAACTGATGTAATAAAGCAAGACTAGAAAAATATTGCACATTGTCGCACACCACACGATGCTCTAGGAACATATTACACCTCATACATGGCAGCACTGTTAAATTTCTCCAAAAAGCGCTCGCTTGGCTTAAAATTGTTACGGCAGCCAAAAATTGTTTTTTTAAGCCACGTTACAGTCACGAGACGGAACACTCTCTCTACAGCGGCGTTCGACGCAGGTAAACAAAGTGCAAACACCATCACTGACAAGTTAAGAAAAAGAGCTTCATCCACACTGTTAGTAGCTTTCGCGACAGCCCTCCAGAATTCGCTAACATTGTCGCTCAATGCAAGAGAAGAGTGCATTGCCTGCAACGCCACATACTCACACTCAAGGATTGATGTGCCGCATGGTGCTGTGACCATAGAAATGACCTTCTGAAATGTGGTAAAAGGTGTGTCGCGAACATAGCAGGGCCTTAAAACACCCTTTTTACAACGGGATATCATGTGTGCAGATGTAGCCCAAAAACAGCCACATAGCCACGTCGTCTAAAACAACGCCAGGAAAAAAACTAAGTCGCCCAATTTGGCTATAAATAGCCCAATCTGGCAACACTGGGAGGCTGAGACCACAGAACACGTCGTGCGTTGCTGCCGAAACCTGTTCACCCCGCTGGCAGAGGGCGCTACGCTCCCGCAGCTCCTAGGATTTGAGCCACTGGAGAACAGCCCCTCTCACGGCGGCTCGGAACAGCAAACCACGGGGGCCTTGGTGACGGTGGCCAAGAAACGCCTGAGCGAGTGGTGGACCATAGTGCGCCGGTAATTGAACTGAACCTGCAGCAACCGCTCCGCAAAGGCAGCCTGAACTCAACGACAGTGTGTGTGTGCACGTTAGTCATAGTGCGTGATGGACCGTCACCGTACGCACCGGCTCCCCGGAGAACGAAACTGAGCTCTCCGAAATTGTCCTTTCGTGTGTTTTTGTGTGCTGTTTTTTTAAGGTTTGTGTGTGAACAGTTTATACGGTCTGGGCACCAATGTTGGAGCCCGCCCGATACAAAGGGTACGACCACAGATCATCATCATCATCATCATCATGTCACCGGAGCTGAACGGCTGAGCTGCCTGAAGGTGGTAGGCCTACCATTGAGGCGGAAATTCGATGACCGCTTTCAATGAACGTCCTGATGGCGACTTGTATTGCGATTCCGCGCTATATTATCGCTTCCTTTCCCGTGTGTGGAACTTAATTTTTGCCAACAGTGCCTTTCTGGGCAGCGGTTATGCCTGTAGCTCGGGGTACGTGCACCCGTTTGTGAATGCGCCGGCGCCCGCATGCCGCACGCGGGGCCGCGCGCGTGAAGTGACGTCACGAGGTTTTGACGAGCGCTGTCGCGTAACTTCTTTGGGCTTTCGCGGGATGATGACACGCTGATGTTCATTTGCTGAGTGCCGCTCCGTGCGCTGCTCCGTCGGCGCGATAAATGAGATCCCATTGAAGTATGTCTTCGCGTCGCAGGCCGCTCATATTTCAGCCAGGGTATTCTGTTAAGTAAAGGAAGCGAATTGTGCAATAATATTAACGCCGAAAATTGGTGTCGGCACTCTTTTAAAGGTTAAAAGTTTAATACAGGAGACGGGTGAGAAGCGACAAGGAGTAAAAAGTTTATTGGCATAACTTCCATACAGCTGAGAGCCAGAGACAGCCAAAAGGCAGGAGCCCATACACCAGATTGCTGGTCGCCTCCTGACCAAGAGCTGTGCATACCCGTGCATTTGCCACACCCTTGTATAATTGCGCTGTGTTCTTATAGGAAGAAGAAAAACAGAAATTACACCATCTTCCCGTAGGGGAACCCTGAGTAGTATCAGAGTCCTTCAATGCTTTACTGGTCACGAAACTGCTCCGTAACTCAATGGGAGAGCTTCATATGCTGCGTTTGGCTGCCGCGCGGTGGCGCCACCCTCTGGCGTTGCGCTGGTTCGAACGGCGGAGCCGCGGCGAGTTGTGTTTGTTTTGTGCGGGGGAAAAAATGTAACGTGCATCTCGCGCTCTTGGGATGCGACTTAAGTAGTACAACGACGATGCCTAACATGTGTTGCGTCCCGGGATGTCGTTCCTTGTACAACGATACCACAGAAAATGTTTCCTTGTTCTGTTGACCGAGCGACGGGGAGTTGCGAGAGAAATGGGGGGCCATTCCAAGGCAAGAAACGGGAGATTTCAGCTTCGATTATAAGTGTGTGACAGTGCGTGGAAATGCACTGTGTGTGAGAATGGAAAAAGCAATGTACCCTTTTGAGAGCATCGTGGACCTAGAATTGTACAAGGCTAACTTAAAGCCGGATTTTTGTCATATCAGTCAGGTTGTAGCGGTGCTTCATTACCTACATGTTTGCAAACTTGTATTACCTTGCGCTCAGGCTCGCGTGTAAAAAAGCTTTGGGACGTCCTTGTGCTTTTACTTTTCTTATTTCCGCGAATTATCCCTTAGGGTTCGTCTTGTTTGTTTTGTAACCGCGCGTGGCCGATTCCGGTTTCTTATCTGGCGTTTCAACCGGAGCGCCCGTTTGCTCTTTTTGTCGTACGTCCCGTCGGGCAATATTGTTTGATATAAAAAGGGTGCCACCGTCGCCAACTTGATTTTTTGTTTCTTCGACAATATTCTCTATCCCATTTCCATGGATCTAAAATTAATAACGTTCCGAGAGTAATGCATGCATAGCAAACGCCGCGCAAGTCACTTTATTGACGTTCATCTGTGCACGTCACACTGCGGACTGCTTCTTCGACGTTTGTGTTTCATTCTAGTCTTCTGTAGAACAGGAGCTCGCTAGCTCGCTGCGTTCAGGAAAGCTTTGCGTCGTTCTTGGCTCCGTGGCAATATTCTATTTCCTCCGTGCGCTCCACATCGCAGCGCGAAAAAATAGATTTTTGTACGCTGGACCACACTCTTTTGTCTCCCTTCGTAACATTGAATTTTTGTTGCGTGTGATAAAATCAGTTTTATTGTTCTTTTTTCGCTTCCTGTTTTTCCAAGGATTGCAAAGCGTGGAAGCGGAAAGACACATGGTGTAACATATATCTCTTTGTGTTTTGATCCTTCGCGTTTCTGCAGCGTTTTTAGATGTTCTCAAGTATGTACTCACTCATTGAAACACAATACTATTGGGCTATCTCATATAGTGTTCTGTGCATTCCAGAGCAATCAACGGATTCATTAAGCGTAGTCTGAACGAAGCGTACTTGGTTTCTTTCAGTTTTTTTTTATTGTATTATCGATAGGCCCGCAGCAGTCCGTGACTACGCAGCTACCGTATGTGTGGTATTTACAACTTTTTCTTTAAGAAAAGGAGAAATAGAGATTTAAAAAATTCCCCGCATTTCCCCGAGGGGAAGAATGTGAAAGTGCGAATGCACGAGTTGAATTTGCGCGGTTCGGTAATGTTCGCGAAAGAGAGATCACACACACACACACAACTACAAAGAAAGAAAGATGCATTTATTCACAGACACCTATTTGTGTTGTCGTTGTACTTGATTGCTAGAGCGGATCTCAGCTTTGAAATTTCGTGTCAGTACTCCTTTAAGCGGGTGCATTAGCCCTTCTCACGCCCGATTCCTGGCCAATCCCCCACGTGGGTATGTGCCATGTCAGCGGCCAGGCAGCGCGCGCCCATCTCCCCCCGTTGCCAAGGAAGACGAGGAGATTCCTGGCCAATCCCCCACGTGGGTATGTGATGCGGACATCGCCGGTGGACGCAGGTTCAGGGTCGCTTAAGAAGTGCATTGCACTTAAAATCCGAAAACACGATGGCGCAGCGCTTGTGCCAGAGCACGCAGAAGCCGTTGCCGTTCGCGGCCGAAGTCTACGGTAATTTACTACTAAAAATAAAACCCCATTGAAGGCAGGTGATGACTGGACTATTCATCGCTAACTACTACGAAAAAAAAACACAATCAGCGCGCAGACACCAAAAGCAGCGAGCGTTTGACGCCGCGAAAGCGGCGGCTGGATGACCTTCGTGCGGCGGTGGCGCCTGTAGTGGCGCGCGCGGTCCCTATATGAAATGAGCGCCGAAGTTTCGTGACCAGTAAAGCATTGAAGGACACTGGTAGTATGCAAAGCAGCCATGGGGTCGATTCAAGTGCCCATTAGTTTTGAGTTCGTCTTTTGCGTTAGCTTAGCTACCGTTATATTTACAGTTTGGTTTCCATGGTAACTACCACACTTTTCACTTACCGGAACTACGAAATGGGAAATTGTGTTGAGCCCATGGCTGTTTCGCATACTATTCAGGGTTCCCCTACGGGAAGAGGGTGTAATTTTGTTAGATGCGACGGGGCTACGTCCCTCCCTTGTCGTTGTTGCGCCGTCCACACCCCCACTGCGCATGCTCGGCTTGCTGAACGCCCGGTGGTGTCTTACCCTTTAATGGCTCCTGGAGCGACAGTGTTACCGGTGTCTTCCTGGGCCGGCCCGAGATGAGCCGAGCATGCGCAGTGGGGGTGTGGACGCCGCCACAACACATAGCCCTGACCATAAGATGCTGGAGCGACAGCGTTGCCGGTGTCTTCCTGGGCCGGCACGAGACGAGCACGCTTCCCTTTAAAGGGCTCTTGGAGCGGCATTGTTGCCGGTGTCTTCCTGGGCCGGCGGATGGATGGACGACGTACGACGGACGACGGAGCCGAGAGCAAGAGATGCTTTGTATATAAAACAATTACACTGCACACGACCCGTGCGCTATCGCCCATACATTACCGGGGACTTATTTTACACCCGCAAGCGCCCGTGTGATCGAATTCTTCCCGTACTTTCGAAAATGAAAACCATTTTTGGACAGTCGTTGCTTATACTCTGTTGCTAATTTTACGAATTATTTAAAATACGTTTCTGTGGATGCGCAAGAGTATTTCGGGGGGATTTCTCGGTCAAACTAAACAGTTGTGAGTTTGCGTTTGTCTTGTGGCATTTCGTTTGTCATTGTTATATATCCCATTTTAAAATCTCAACATGAACCACCTTGTCCAGAAATGTGTTTCACTAAGCATAACTAAATGCCCAATGTGGTCACGTCTGAACCTCTAAAGGTGGACCTAAGTTTAAGGAGGAGGAAAAATCGCTTAATATAATGCAAGTTGTTGCCCACATGTGCACATGGGGAGGGTGCGGGCCGCTCCTCGCTGGATTTTTTCATTTTTCCCACAATGCTCGCTTTCAATACAATTTGAAAAAGGCGAGCCACAATTCCTGGACAGTCTCGGGCCACAAAGTGGGTAATCAGTTTTGAAAATACTGGCGTCTAATTGTTGAAGTACTGTTTATTCGCTGATATGGAACTCGACGCCTAGCGCACTTTCAATTGCAAGTAATACTGATACCAGAAGGGTATGCTGACGGGCCAGTTGGTACAATGCTTAGACCTTTCTTCGTCCCGTCGTTTGCGCTGTTTTTTCTTAGTCTAATACTGATAACCAACGTTTGGCTTTTCCCGTTACATGCGCTCTCTTCTCGCTGCGGTTGGGACGTTGGCAGACGGGCAGACCCCCCCCCCCCCTCTCCCCTCGAAAAAAGAAAGAAATGCACAGAAAACTTTTATCCGTGCCTCTTTTATTCAATCCTCAAAAATTAAATGCCCAGGAAAAAGCGAGGTTCAGTTTACAGCAGAAAGTAGCTCCCGGGAACCCGTTGCGTTGTTTCGTAACGCGAAATAAAAAGGAACGTTTTACTACATCTGCAACAGGGCAACTTAATTTGCCTTCTGTGTGGTTCGTGAGCGGCATTACGCAAGAATGCAAACACATTTATCTTGCTGTTCTAGGCATCTGTTAGATTTTAAAAGGAACGCAAATGGTCAACAGCGCAGCCGTAACAGAAAATCTGTGCTCACTGTGAGGTCCCAGAAACTTGGTTTACACAAGTGCTGTAAACCTGCTTGTCACTTTGCAAGTCTAGCTAAACATGAGATGTTGAGTGTACTGCGCGCGTTAGCAATTTAATTCGCAAGTTCACTTGCGACGATAGCCTTAAATAAGTGATCCGACACCATTATTCATCAAACCTGCCTTCAGGGTCACTAAAATTTCATTTAACTAAAGCTGCTCGCAAAAGACCTGTTAGAACGGTTGCATTGGTCTATGGTTAAAACTTCAGTCATTTTATGTTGCCTTTCGACCACACAAAAAATATCATATGCTCTTAGAAAGAGTTGCATTTATATCTCTGCGCTGGTTAAAATTCAGTCATTTTATGTTGCCTTTCGAACACAAAAAAAATATCGTAAGCTCTTAGAAAAAATGTCGGGGCGGTTAAGTGGTGCTACCACATCAGGACATCCCACAAATGCAAGGATGCGTCATGCTACCAGTGAAAGCGATTGAAACTGCTGTTGTAAGCAGAATTATAGAGATAGAGGCTTCCTGATTTGTTTCTATTTATGCTTTTATTGAAGACTCAACGCCATAGTTTAGATAGATCGAGCTTGCTACGAGCCACGGCGTACAAGCTCATTGTCATTATTGCGGCAGTTCTGAGATTCCCGACGGGTCGCCGCTTTTTTGGCTTAGTAATGAAAACTTATTGCCACTTTGATGCTGTATATTGGACGTTGAGGAACCGAACTACAGCATACCACTCTTGTCTGCGCCTTTCGTGCGCACATACGGCGAGAAAAAGGCACGAAGAGCGCCCACAGTGCGCATTCTCCCGGTCCGCTCAGCGAAGCATCCACACTAGCAGTGCGATGCTGTCGCCACCTACATGTCGATCTCGTGGCGAATTTACCATATACTGCACATGCGCACAAAGCAGCCAGTTCTCTATCTTTTCTTTTTTTCCTCATCAATGCACGATCCTGTTCAAAAATTCAAACTCATTTCCGTACAACGTTACAGAAGGCTCGCTCACGCAATTTTCATGGTTTAAGAATAAAAAAGGCTTCTATCAGCTCACGGGCAACTCGTTCCTGGCTGAGCACTTATTCTTCATTCAGCAGCGGCTGACATGGCTTGTCTTCACAGGCGAAAACAGTGGTGTGGAAGATGTGACCCTGTTTTGTTTTCCATTGATAGCGGGTGTTCCCTCAAACGGTCATTGACACAACGGCCTGGGTGGCCCACGTGTACCTTCCTGCACGTGATCGGTATAGGGCACGCGAACACAGTCGGCCCCTGGCGGCGGCGGGACGAACCGCTCCTAGTGTGGATGGCGCTCTCGCGTCGTCTGCTTTTTCACGTTGCGTGCGGCGCAAGACGCGTGCTGCACACGACAAAACAACCAATATGTGTGCTCGTTTGGCAGTAAGCAATGACGTAGTTACCTCTGCTTCCGCATTTCCTCTAGAAACGCAATAATCAGCGGCCGTCGCGGGTTAATGCGCTGGTTTAATTCCACGAAACATCTTCGCCGTGGTCACCGCTTGAGCGTGAAATGTGTTATAAACATTGCTTCCACACATTGCACTTTTCTTATTGTTGAGTGCAGTCGCCTGCCATTTCGGGAACATCGAAGGGTGCTTTTTGAAGGCGGCGTGGTGATTATTTAAAGGATAAAAGTTTAGTACGCGAAACGGGTAAGAAGCAACAAGACCTGTGCATGCGCGTGCGAATTCCACACCCTTGTAAAATTGCGCTGTGTCCTTATAGAAAGAAGAAACAAACAAAAACATTTACACTGCACACGACCCGTGCGCCATCGCCCATACATTACCGACACGTATTTTACACCCGCAAGCGCCTGTGTGATCGTGTCCTTCCCGTGCCTTTTCTAAAATAAATACCATTTTTGGACAGTCGTTGTTTATACTAAGGAGGAGGAATAAACATTTATTCAACTGTATCCGAGTTGCTAATTTTACGTATTATTTAAAATACGTTTCTATGGATGCGCAAGAGTATTTAGGGGGGATTTTTCGGTAAAATTAAGCAGTTGTGAGTTTGCGTCTGTCATGTGGCATTCCGTGTGTCACATGAATCACCTTGTCCAGAAACGTGTCTCACTCAGCATAACCAAATGCCTAATATGGTCACGTCTTAACCTCTTAAGGTGGGCCTAAGTTTAAAGAAAGAGGAGAAAACGCGGAATATAATGCACGTTGTTGCCCACATGTGTGAGGGGTGTGTGCCATGACTCACTGTTTTTTTCCCCACAATGTTTGCTTTCAATACAATTTTGAAAAAGGCGAGCCACAATTCCTGGACAATCTCGGACCAAAGGGGGGTTAATCAGTTTTGAAAATACGTGTTAAAATACTGCTTTTTCACCGCTACAGAACACGACGCCTAGTGTAGTTTCGATTGTAAGTAATAGTGGTAACCATAGTTTGGCTTTTCGCGTTACACGCATTCTCTTCTCGCTGCTCTTGCAACGTTGGCAGCCCCCCACCCCCCCCCCCCTTTTCCCGAAAAAAAAAACGAAATGCACAGAATTTTATTTTTTAACCAATCCTCAAGAAGTAAATGCCAAGACAAAGGCGATATTCAGTTTACAAAACAAAGTAGTTACCGGGAACCCGTTGCGCTGATTCGCAACGAGAAATGAAAAGGAAATGTTTAACTACATCTGCAACAGCGCAACTTCATTTATTGCCATCTTTAGGGTTCGTAAGCGACGTTATACGCAAGAATGCAAACACATCTTGCTGTTGCAGGCACCTGTTAGATTTTAAAAGGAACGCAAATGGTCCACAGAGCAGCCGTAACAGAAAATTTGTGCTCACTGTGAGGTCCCAGAAGCTTGGTTTGCACACTGTAAACCTGCTCGTCACTTTGCGAAAACCTAGCTAAACATGAGATATTGATTGTACTGCGTGCGTTGACAATTCAGTTCGCAAGTTCACTTGCGACGAAAGCCGTAAATAAGTGATCCGAAACCGTCATTTATCAAACCTTCCTTCAGAGTCGCTAAAATTTCATTTAAAAGACCCGTTAGAGCGGTTACATTTATATATCTGCACTGATCAAAATTCAGTAACCTTATGTTGCCTTTTGAACACACAAAAAATATCGTAAGCTCTTAGAAAGAATTTCGGGGCAGTTAAGTAGTGTTGCCATTTCAGGGCATCCCACAAATGCAAGAATGCGTCATGCTACCAGTGAAAGCGATTGAGATTGCCGTTGTAAACTGAATTTCAGAGATCGAGGCTTCCTGATTTGTTTCTATTTGTGCTTTTATTGAAGGCTCAAAGCCATAGTCTGGAAAGATGGAGCTTGCTACGAGCCACAGCGTACAAGTTTATTGTCACAATTACGGCCATTCTGAGATTCCCGATGAGTCGTCGCTTTTTTCGGCGTAGTAATTCTGACTGGCGCTTCCATGCTATACATTGAACGTTGAGGAACTGAACTACAGCATACCACTCCTGTTTGCACCTTTCGTGCGGGCATACGGCGAGAAAAAGGCACGAAGCGCGTCCACAGTGTGCATTCTTACGGGCCGCTCAGCGGAGCATCCACACTAGCAGCGCGACGTTGTCGCCACCTACAGGTCGAGCTCGCGGCGAATAGAGTACACAACCCCAGTAGCGCATTGCACAAACTGTGTTGCATGCCTAAAGAAGCATGGCCCCCACTCCCTTGCACTGCATCCTGGTCACCCGTGGGAACCATTCTCTCGAAAGGGTGACCTGTAAGGAACTGTTCCGAGCCGTACACTCCAATGCCCCACGGCTGCTTTGATTGGGATATGTAGCGGGGTTTAATGCTCCCAAGCCACACCTGCAGGGCTATGAGGTGCGTCACAGTGGAGCGCTCCAGATCAAGTTTGACCACCCGGGGATGTTTAATCCGTGCCGAAATCGCAACACACACCCTCACCAGAAACACAGCCACTGTGGCTGGGATCGAACGCATGTCCTTGAGCTCAGCAGCACAATGCCTTTGCCACTGAGCCACCACGGTGGGTCATAAAGCTGTTTTGTTCTACGACTCAATGCAGTAGCACGTTTATTGCGCTCGCAACAAATAATATTTCGTTCATCCGGGACCCCCTCTGCCCACTACCGAATAGCATAGGAGCCGCTCTACCAGCCCAGATATAGCAATTTTCATGGGAGCACGCGCGAGGAAACAACTAGGCGGCCAAGGGCAGGGCCAGGTCTGGGCTGAGCAGCGTGTGGGCGGCCCGGATGGCAATGCAGGCCTGGTTGACGAACGCCCGCACCTGCCGCCACAGGCGCTCCCGCTCGGGTCCCGGCTTGAGGCGTCCGATGCGGTAGACGAGATCGTGCACGACAGGGAAGCCCTTGCCGGCGTAGGCGTTGCTCACTTGCGGCGAGAACACCAGGTGGCGGAAGGTGGGCCGGCCACTCAGGGACGCCTGCTGCAGCAGTGCCCGCTCCACCAGCAACGCCCGGTCGTTCACCTGCCGCTGCTCGGCCTCGCTGGACAGCACGTGCAGAGGAAGAGGGGCGGGGGGTCAGTTGCGACTACAGCGTGCTCCGCCCCTGTCCTTGTCTGGTCGGGTGACCACCATAGGGGCAAAGGGACAGACAACGCATTTTTGTCGGTGCATGTCCTCCATCTCGTATGACAGCCAGCGTCTGATACAGTGTGGCCGGTAACCACAAGCAATTTCCAAACGAACTGGTGGAACAGTTCCAATTACAAAGTCTGACAGGTGGCTGCATGCAGTGTCCAAACATGAATGCAGGATTCAAACAACACAAAAGGGAACATAAAGGACTGCATTTTATTATTGTTTCAGCTTGGCACAAGTTTTCAAGCACCTCTTTTCACCCGCATGTGGCTAAAGGTTTGTTGCTGTGCAGCTCACTGTCGCGGAAAGCGACGAAGAAAAGAGCCAAGCAGCCGATCACCCGATCCCTGGGGCAGAACACGAGCCACTGCCACGAGCGCTAGGAGTGAGCTATATATGCCGTGCGAGCCGCCTCTTTACTATAATCATCAACACTCACTGTTACGGCTGCCAGCAATAGTTTTGGAAGCGCACGTAAGGCTGGTAGACCTGACAACCCCACTTTCCAACGTTCTAGGGCCCTGTTAGGGAAGCCACCTCAGTCCAACGTGTTCATTTGGGATAGAGAGTGTGCGCTCCACAAAAATTGGTCCATTTAAGCTGTGGAACACCCTTAGCAGTTCCTAGCCCGCCTTCCGCTTTTTGTGTGTGGAAGCGTGAACACCTCTAGTGCGTATTTGAAAAATTAACACATGCTTGTCGGTGGAGGGCATCAAACCCAGGCTTGAGAAGATCATGACTACTCAGCCTGAACTCTCTTCTGGGTAAGCACAAAATTCCTGGGCTTTATGCACAAGTTTTATGCCGTTCTAAAGTTTGGGGGGCATACATCATACATCACGCATACATTGCCTCAAGTGCAACAGGCAGCAGCAAATAACGTAGGTTGCAACTAGATAGGTTCAGAGTTTCAGCTGCTGTTAAAAAAACAGAACCGTCGCCCAGGACACCCAACAATGGCTCATACTTATGTGACGAGTTGGATAAGTGATTGGCCGAAGCCAATTAATTGGTTGTTAGACTGACTTCAAGTGTCATTTGGCGCCGAACAGGTCTTCTTCTGCTTTTCACCATTTCGTGGCACATGCCAACGTGTGAGAGCGCGTAAAAATAACAGTTCGGCCATCGAAAAAAGAACCTGAGTTACACATGAACCGAAACATCTTGAACAAATGCTAGTCTGATCGCTCATGGCAAACTACTGCGAAGAGCTTTAAACCCATTGCACTGGTATCACGAGAAATCCCACACTACCGAGACAACGGCCGCCGCGGTGTGAAGTCACCCTTGCAACATTCCACCTGCTCCAGTAAAGCCTGGTGCTGGGATAGTTGGTATGGAGGTGTTAGGAAATGTAGAGCGCTCAAGTCTACAGGACGAGCACAGAATAAAGGGACAAACGAAACGGGTGTGGAGTAGCGCACATGCGCTAGCTTGTCAAGTGCTCTGTTGGCATAGTGTACAAGGGCCCGCATACGTGCAAAAGGTCATGCATAGGACAATCGGGATGGCCCCTTTAATAAAGAGCGGCTCAAAGAGCACTGTGCGCTATGTCAGCAGACAGCTGTATCGGGCCATCTGGCAGGGCACTGCGCTAAGTGCAAATGCGCGCCAGATTTCCGTAAGACCGCGAACGTGCTGCTTATAAAGTCCCGTGACAGAGTGACAAGAGAAATCTGGGAAGCATTCTGTAACATGGTGTCGGGCCTCGAGGGTTCGTACTCTGTCTGCGTCATTGCTGGCAACTGTACACCTGCACAGCAGCAGCATTGTGTGAACCGTGCCCTTGCCAAGAACCAGGCCGAGGAATCCCTTTTCCGGCACTTCAGCCTCTGTCCAGGCAGCGTGCTCTCCTTCCTCGCTTCCATGCCCCGCTCCCTCACACCAGGGGCCAGCTCCAGGCACTCTGCAGCCACGCTGTCCTCTCCTTCCCCCTGCCCCCGCCACAGCTTCAACCAACCCTGCTGGATCAGGCATCAGCGACTTCAAAGCCAACCACACACCCTTGCCCTCCTCTGCAACATGCCAGGAGTGCTGGCTTCCTCAACAGGCGGTTGTCGCCAGCTCTTTGCGGGAATCCTCATTACGTGGTCACAATGTGCAGGGAAGTGCCCCTTGTTCCCAATCGCAGGACGAGCAGTGTGCCAGCTGCCTGCAGGCCCCCACTCGGCCGAGAGGGCGGGACAGGGCACGTCCACCAGGGACGGGAGAAGGAAGCGCTCTGGCCAGTCAGCTACACAGCCCTCCACCGGTGGGGAACAGGGATGGAGAGGGGTGCAGGGGACGACAGCGCCCCTGCCCAGAGTGCACTGCGAGGCCAGGCCACTGACTGGTGGGAGGGGGATGTGTGCGCCTACGGGGCAAAGCCTGCACTGCTGGTTTCGCAAAGTGTGCCACGCTGGAAGGACGAGATGACAATGTTTGCGGGTGGTGCGTGCACGCACATACAGTGGCTCCAGCAGCCATATACCTCCCTGCACTTGCGAGCAAGACGTTTCACATATCCAGCAAGCACGCCTGGGGTGCTGGAACAACATTGTCTCCCTTCCGGTTTCTGTTTCGTTCCAAAAATTAGTTCCCTTTCAGTTCAGCTTCGGAGCAAGAAAAATAATGATCTATAACAATTCATGTTTGGGTGAAAGGAGTGGAGTACTGAGACTTATGAAAATATGTTCACAGACATTGCGATCAATGAGATCATGTTAAAACAGCATGAAGTGATGCTTAGTGTTTTTTGTAAAAATGCCCACTAAATATCTCACCTGTGCACAAAAAATCCAAGGACACCTAGGTAATCCCTCTTTGTCGCATATACTGCTAGCAAATGACTTTTTAATGCCCCCAGAAACAATCTGCTGGCTCTCCCCAACCTGACACTCAGGTTTGGCTGGGACGCTGTCGAAGGTGAAAAATGTTTGAGCGCTGTTTCGGGATGAAGCATACAACTGCTAGGTGCAAACACTCCAGGACTCCAGAAAAACACCTCACGTATACGCTCAATTCTTGAGTATGCCACCTACATTGAAACTCTCATAAATAAATTTGAGGGACTTCAAAAGCCTACTGTGCACTTTGTTACTAACCTTTACAGTTGTGATATTATCTTTGCAAGTTTAAAACACTCTGTCCCAGGGTACACTCTAAAACTCCGACGCACCTTTTCTTCATGTTTAATCTTACAATACACTGGACGAGAGAAAGTGGCAACGGATCAACATCAGCACCTTCAGCCACCCACACATACGTCCATACAAAGGGATTGCCAAAAAACAGTTTGTGAATATAATGCCCTGCCTGACAGTGTTCTTTCCACCCTTTAAAGGAGTACTGACACCAACTTTCGGCGTTAATCTTATTGCGCAGTTCGCTTCCTTTACTCAAATACACTGGCTGAAATCTGAGCGGCCTGAGACGCGAAGAACATACTTTCATTGGATATCATTTATCGCGCCGACGAAACAGCACGCGAAGCGGCACTCAGCAAATGGACATCAGAGTTACATCTTCCCGTGGCAGCCAAAAAAAGTGACGCGGACAGCGCTCGTAAGAAACTCGTGACATCACTTCACGCGCACAGCCCCGTGAGCGGCAAGCGGGCGCTGGCGCATTCACAAACGGGTGCACATAGCCAGAGCTACAGGCATAACCGCTGCCCAGAAAGGCACTGTTGGCAAAAATAAGGTTCCACACACTGGAAAGGAAGCTATAATATAGCCCGGAATCGCAACAGAAGTCACCATCAGGATTTTTATTGCAACCGGTCATCGAATTTCTGCCGCAATAGTAGGCTACCTTCAGGCAGCTCAGCCGTTCAGCTCCGGTGACGGCACCGTCGAAACAACGCCCCCACCGGCCTCCGCACTGTTTTGACGTCCACAAAAAGCGGTGAAGTCGGTGAGGCATTGCCGGGATTCTGTCATATGCGCCTTTCGGGATGAAAGTGCGGGAATTTGAAACAAACGATTTTCGGGCCGTTCAATGTAATTAATTATCGTGAGCTGAAGTATTTAAAGTGCTGTTTCGGCTTCGCCAGACCATTAAGCATCGATAAAGGAAATAAACTGGAACAAAATTCTTTTCCGCTGCATTCCGCCAGCACTTGCGTACAAGCCCAACATGGCTTGTAGGTGTTTCCACTGAGTGTGCCGCTGTTCTCGGCCGTTTTTGCTGCTAATTGTGTACACTGATGTGATCATGCAAAACATTGTATTTTTTCATTATTATTATGACGTACGTGTTTGAGAATATTTCTGTTTATTCATGTGTAACACCCACTGATCTCCACTTAGTTGCTGGATGGCGCTTCGCCGCTGTCGCGGCCGGGCGCGCGCACGGCCACCGGAAGTTCAACGGCTCGTCCCGGAAGTCAGGCGTCTGCTGCGCTTCTCACCCGCTGAAAAGCGTCCCCATTGGTGCATTTTGGCATTTTGTTCTCACTGTATTGCATTTTGGCTGTACACATCGCGTTCAGATCGCAACTTATGCTATACCGAAATATAGGCCGTTAATATGAAGCAGAATTTAATTGCAAAGGAGAACGAAAATGTCACTTGGGTCTTGGTTTGAGAGGAGACGACGCAGCTCTAACGGGATTTATGCTAGAAACTTATGCTAGGGATTTATGCTAGAAAGAAAACAACGTGGGCACGACGTCAGGCTGTAGCCGAGTTCGTGCGCCCGTTCTGTCAAAACAGTTGTCAGTAAAGTGGTCACTGCAGAGCCTGCTGCCTGGGAATGGAGAGCTAGTTACACGGGCACATGTAGTTAATCACGGGTTAAGGAAAAGCGCGGTTAGACAAAACCGCAGTTTGCTGCGTTACACGACAGACGAAACTGCGGCTACGTCGCTAACCGATGGTTAACGCAAACTGAGCTTGGCCAGTTCGGTCACGCTAACCACAGTTTCCGCAGCCGCAGTGCTCAAAATCACACAATTCAGTTCGGACGCAAGTGGTGGCGCATCAGCGGAGGCGAAAAAAAAAAAAATAAATCACCTGCGGTCGGAAGAGACGAAGGTTCTCAAACAGCGGGGCGCCCCAAAAGCTGCCTCCAAGACGCGCTTGCGTTCTTAGCATCGCTTCTCGCAATCAGCGCGACTGCCCGTCAGCAGCGGCTCGTTTCCCCCGATCCGCCCGATCAACTACGACAAAAACCGTGCTAAATTTGTAAATTCCGCGCGTCGTCCGCCAAAAATGGATATACCAGGCAATCTTGAAGCGTTTTCAGCACTCGGAAACGATCGGCGCGCGCGTCGGCCGTGCCTGTAAACACGCCGGCGCGCCTGCCCGCACGGCACTGCTTGTGGCCCGAACCGGCCCAGACCACGGCAGCAACAGCTTATCGCATCGCCGCTCTTCGAAATCAATTTGATCGCGGAAAAGAACTTCCGCATGCGAGAAAATGGATGTTAATGCGGTGAAAAATTGTGCTAAGCTGAAAGTTCCCAACACCGAACAGACCTAAGCAAACCAAGCCGGTTGCGAGCTGTTGGGGAAGCCCCTCTTCTCGCCGCGCACGAGTGCGTTGCATTTGTGTCAGAAGCGAATGCTTTAACGATATTTCTTTTTGTCTACACTGCTTCTCTTTTGTTTTTTATCGTGAAGTTAAAAGTGTGCATTTATATTTGGTGCGCTCATAATCAAGTGACTCCGGTCACCAAACTTGCAGTTTCGCGTGTAACATCCAAAACCGCAGTTTGCGATAACCGCGGTTAAAGTTTAGTAACCACGGCTAAACTGAACTGTGGTTACTTTCGCCGTGTAACTATATAGGGTATAAGTTTGCCACCCAACGGCGGTATAAATCCGGCTTAGAGCGAGGGAATCTGCGTAACAAGAGCTACAGCACAAAAACGAAACTGATATGACATTTGCGTTTCGCTGCGTATCACGCACGTCGTACCGAATATTGTAATACTTCCAAGTGAAACGTCTTCCCAGACGACTACTCTGGTCTGCTTGTGCAGTTGACGGCGCAACAAGCAGGCATTTTTGGCGGAATGCGTGCGAAACCAGCCCATGCTTAGCATGCGCTATGCTGGAACCGCCCGACTTCCGGGACGAGCGCGCGAACTTCCGGCGGCCGTGCGCCGGAGAGCTCGAAGCGCCATCCAGCAACTCTAGTGGAGATCAGTGGTAACACCCCATACAACAGTGCCGTAGGGTGAACATATAGTTAACAACTAAGTAAAGCCACGATGTCTCCATCACAACCTGCTGCGCACAGTAATCGCGCAAAGAACTCAGTCCTCGCCATGGATACAGACGGAAAGAATATCAGGCAGCAAGCCTGCCGAAGGAGAGAGGGTTGCAGCGAGGTGAAGAACGATTTTATGCCAGTGAACCGAAACCAATGCCCCACTTCGTGGCATGGAAATGAATCCTGAGGTACCTTAGCTTTCCCTCAAACCAAAACCGAAATGATTTTTTCTGGTTTCACTCCTGAACAAAATAATGAGTAAAAGTTCATTTTTGTTTCTGTTGCGGCCAAAAATATCATTTTTCTGTTTTTTCAGTGGCAGTTTTCGTTCCGTTTCAACACTCTGAGCGTGCCTGCTCGACTAGGCGTCGTTCAGGCAGGTGCCTTCCCCCTCGCCTTCTCTGGCGTTCACGGCTATCTCACATTCTCTTCTCTTGCGCGAATTTAGTGCGCAATAAACTCTCTCTTCCAGGTGGCTGTGTGTAGTCCTTGCTGCCTGGGCTTCTTGGACATCCTTGTCGTCTTGACGAATAGTGATATTCCTGAATGTCGTCGCACCACAGTCTTGAATGCCTTGCAGCAAGTCGGTCTCTGTCTCATTCATCAGATTTGGCTCACAGATCTCACCCTGGGAGCTGTTGAGGCTGTGGTGGAGTGGCCCTGACGGCCAGATCTGCAAGGCAAGTTTTAGTTTGTGGGTTGTTGCCAGTTACTTACTTCTACAAGGCCTTTGCCGCTTATCAGTTTTTTGACTTTGTAGAACTCGCCAATAATACCTTCACAGAATTTGGAGATTAGAAAAAAAGACCGAGCGGGAAGCAGTGCGGTTTGTCTTGTCTACGGCTTCCGTTATCAAAAATCTGGAGTAGTTATCTAGCTTTGGGAAGGAGGAAACAAGGCTTTGGTGCGGCCCCTTTTAAGATTTTTTAGAGGGGTTTATTATTATAGCTGGCGCATGGCATAGAAAAAAGTGGGGGCTGCCTCTACCCTGATCCGAGGCCAGTAAAGTCCCTGCCTAGTGGACAGTGGGAGCCTGTTCACCGAAACTCAACCATTTCTCCCAAGGCCACTGCTTGAGGCTTGGGACCCTTTCCACTCCTTGCGGCGGTAGATAACAGGCAAAGTGTGTTGCCGCTCACTGCCACCATGGATACTCGGCTGCACGCAACCTCAGCAGCAGATAAGCTGCCTTGGCCGTGCATGCAGCCTCATTTGGACTTGGAAATGAAGAGCATTCGCACGGAACGTGGAGGACGCGCTTGCAGAACATGCAGCTATGTAACAATCACATCTTAGGTTGTGGCTACACGAGTACCAGCTGAGTGAAGACCGCTTAGATAGGGACACAATGACTGTGCATTACCACTGCGCAAATGTTGGTGATTTTCAGCCAGCTGACGTCCACACACAGACACAAAAATATCCCTCCCAACTGCTCGCCCCTCACAAACCTTTCCACTCAGACAGGACGTGCTTGGTTTAATAAGACGTTGGAGACCGCGGCATAGCTACCTTCCACACAGTGGGATGTGTGTGCTAACGTACGGGATAGCAGAGGACCGCGGCTACTTCGCTAGAGAACGCTACGCGCCGTACACTAGCCCTGCGGAATCCGAAGACTCACGCACGAGTTCGGGTACTCACATGCGGTAGACGGGCTCCGGCAACCCAAAGTGAGGTCTTATTGCCTGGCAGATGCAGGGCATATACCAGACAACACGACTATCGCTTGCGGGGAGACAGTGGCTCCTGTCGCTCGCTCAAGCCACGGGACTCAGACCTCGATATCCGTCATCACGGCCGCGGGAGCAGGGGAGGCATACCGTGTGACCGATCAGGGCAGAATTTCTCAGTAGAGTCCGTGGAGCCAACTGGGTTCACCGTCATCGGGGCATTCGGAGGCACTGCCGAGCCAACCGATTCCGACCAAATCGCCCGGTCGACTCCCGGCGGAACGCTCGTTCGTCCCGCAGTTAAGCTCTGGGGATGAGGAGATCTTCCCCTGGTCGGGGAGAGGGTGGCGCGAAGGAAGGTGACGAACTGGTCCACCATCCCCCTCGCCCTCGCGACACGTGCGCGGCGAGCCGGTTCGGCGCGTCGCATGAGGTCACGAAGAGGTCAAGACTGACGTGACGTGCCGGCTGCCCAAAATGGCGGCTTCCAGCTCGCGAAAACCGAAAACATGTGCAGGCGAGGCGTAGAGAAACAAGGGTCCCCACAGATGTTGTTTCAAACACTTTGCAACCTGCGGTGAACATGCAAACACTGACAGCGTCATGGGTTCTGTCACTCAACATCGCATCATCATATGACACTCGGAGGTGGTGCTTTCCCACGTGGCACAGAATGGCACAAGAGAAACGAGCCCTCGTAGGCTGTGGGGGCCATACGGGCACTCACCTGAGCTTTGCCGTGGCCAGCCACTTGTGCCAGCCGTCGGCCGCTTTGGCGTACAGCGACACCTCCCTCTTGAGCCAGTCTGCGCCAGAGAGGAAAGGGGCAGTCAATCGCCGCTTGTGTCGCCAGGCATGCTGGAAGCAAGACAGCGGTTGCTTCGTTCCGTCCGTCTGCAGTTTGATCTCTGCATTCATCAGAGGCCATGCCACATCACATATTCTGGGGGAACCCCCGTGCGACTCTCTTCCTCCGCCCTGTCACACAGCCGGGCACAGCAAGGGAAAAAACTTGCTCCACAGTTCAAATGGGCCTCGGGTGGCTCTGTGCAATCACAAGCACCACTCGCGTAGCCCCGACAGTGCGTGCAGAATGAGCAGAGCGTCAGCACCCCCGTAGTGTGCAGTCCCCATTTGGGGAAGAGAGGCCAAAATCAGGAGCAGCCACAGAATGAGAGGAATTCACGTGCTGCCTGGTGGAAACGAGGCAGCAGTTGCATTTACTGCCAGCTCATGCTCTACCGACCACACGCTCACATACCGTACACGCAGACAGCTTGTCAACGGTGAAGGAAGCACTTGCAGCAGCTCTACCACAAAAACCCAGGAGGACTGCACAATGCCAGTTCTGGCTCCATCGAACAAAGGCGCACTGCATCACACAAAGTGGATGCATCCACAGCTGTGTGCATAGGAAGTTGCACACAAAGCTGACTCATCAAAGAGGTGGGCCAGAAGTAGACATATATTCAGTGTTGCTGAATATTCACTTGAATTTCTCTCTATTTGTTATTTGTTATTTATTTTATTTATTTATCCATACTGTCTGCCCATTGTTGGGCTATTACAGGAGTGGAAGGGTACAATACATTTTGGTTACAGAAAGAAAAGAAAGTACATCTCCGGAAATGCAAACACAAAATACTATTGCGATATGCAACATGGAGGCAACAATACCATGCGCTACAAACACAGGTGATGACATGGTTCACTTTTGGCCAGGTCATTTAGCGCGAACGTGTGTGCCTTTCACAATTTCGAGAAATTCATTTATACATGACGTCCTTAGTGCGGCGTCTGTTAACATATTTCATTGCTTTATTGCTCTAGGAAAGAAACTGCATTTATAACAGTCATTACGAACAGTCGGAGGCGGGATATACATGCTGTGACGATTGCGAAAGTATTCGTCGGGCGATATGCGAAAGCATACATTTTTGTCAATTTTTACATGGCCATGAATAATAAGAAAAAAAAAACTTCAAGCGGTCATATTCAGTTCTCAGTTCTAAAGAAGGAAGTTCAGCAAGTTCACATAACTGGGCGGGAGAGTGGCAGCGACGATATTTCTTAAAAATAAATCTCGACGCAAGCCGTTGATTCTTGTCCAGTTTCGAATGACTTCCAGAAGTGTACAGGTCCCACACAGTTTTAGCATATTCAATAATTGGTCGTATTAAGGTTTTGTACGCTAAAGATTTTACTTCAGGGGTGGCATTAAACACGCTTCTTCGAAGTGACCACAATGCTTTTCTGGCCTTACTGCATACATATTCTACATGTTCATTCATTCATGTAAGCTTCAAATCCAAGTACGTAATTGTTGACACTTTTCTCACCGGCACACCTTCAATGCAATAAGCATAATCTATAATACTTTGTTTTCTAGTAATAGACATGTACACAGTTTTTGTGTGTTCAAAACCATTTGCCAGCTGTCACACCAGTTTTTTTTTATTTTTTGCAAATTATCATTTAATTATGGTTCAATCCAAATGCATTCGGATTAGATTTGTTTTTTTTTTCAAATAATTCAGCGCTCCTAAATAGGCAGCCAAAAGTTCAGTCAAGCCTTCCGAGATGTCATCCCAGGCTTGTCACAAGAGCCCCGCCCCCCAGCGTGGACATTTCTGCCATCACCGCCAAGTTGTTGACTTGCCCAGGGGTTCCGTGAGCTCTCGGTCACCATCACACTTTCCGTTCAAAGGCGGCACTGAAACGACAGTGCTGGCCGACATAGCGGCACCGAGCTGGCACAGTTGTACTGCCAATTCGAAAGGGCATTAGAGGAACACTGTTTAAGATGGCCACCTATAACGTGCGCCCTGGTTGGCTACGGCGGCCGATACTACTGGCTGCAATACTTATGTTAGCAGAGCTTCTAACTGGCGAGCATGCAGTGATGGAGAGGCGGGTCGAACTCCGCGCCCCAGCGACACTCGGCCTGCGCGAGTCTGATGCAGACAAGTTGAGCGCCAACGAGTGCGAACTAATGGCTGCAGCCGTGAAAGTATTGCCGCCCCTGGACCACCCGACCACTGAGGTGTGCACAGGCCGCCACCCAACACTTTCGCAAGTGGTGTTTCTCGTCCATTGCACAGAAGTGGTTCCGCATAAGCACATCTCTGAATGTGACGAGGCAGTACCGCTTGCAAGGAGCCCTCTGCGCAGCCTGGGAACACGGTAAATTTCCTGACCTAAAGACGGCCCCTGTTCCAGCAAAGCTCATGCTGGTCGACCCTCGATGCAAAGAGAGTAAACCGAAGCGGGCACAAGCCACGCGTGCAGCAGCAGCAGCAGATGCGCTGGTGCCAGACATGGAGAAGCCTCAGGACGACACTCCGTGGGGCGTTTTTTCTTCTCCAAGACCTGCGGTGTTCTTTCACCAGTGACCGAAACTAACTTGGGTGCTCCTGTGCTCCCACGGACCTTCTGGAGTGGTAGAAGAACCACGGCAGCCGGCTTTACCTAGTGCTGGCCAAGGTGGCACAAAAGTGCATTTAGACTCCTGCCAATCAGGCGAGGGGTATATGCTGTCAGGAGCCCGCAGGAGCTGCTTTTCCCGTATATACATCTTCATGAAAACTTGCGAATACAGAAAAGAAAGGCTGTGCATGTGAATTCTCAACTGGTAATAGCTTCCCGAAATGCTCTGCGCAGATGAGTTTTAATTCCAGTGATGTGATTGGGTCGAGTCATTTCGGAGCAGCTTTTGGAGCAGCCAGAACGAGCATTAAGATTTGAGAAATTTCGCTAGAAGGTGAGGAAAACAACCGAGAGGAGCCCCACAAGCGACTCTCTGCCGCACTGGTGTCTTTTAACGGTGATTATAAAATTCCCTCAGGGGAAGCACCGAAAGGGTTCGTGCGAGTGTGCATTCACTACATAAGCCCACAGATCATGAAAGAACGGGACTTTTTATTTAAAAGGACTGTCGGGATAGCATTCCATTCGGCAGGCTACAGAACATTTCATAAAACTATGATGAACAAAGCACAGTCACATAATGTGGACAGTTTGATGTAGATACAAAACATTAGAACATTTTGAAGCTAAAAACGACTACAAGGCAATAAAACACAACATAATTAGATCCACTGAAAACGCCTTTGAACTTGTTTAAGTAAGCAGAACATGTAATGAAACAAAACAGGCACTTGTACAAAAATCCAATTCCAATTAATTTCCGTGTTCCCCCTCCCAAAAGAATAAAACAAGAAAAAAGCGGGTGGGCGGGAGTTTAGGGCTCCTTCAGACTGCAGTGTTGTGCTCCTCCCGTGCTCTTTTCGTGTTGTGATTTCCATGCATTTTGGTGTGCTAGACCCATGTTTTTCTGGTTAAATATGCTTGAAGTAGAAGTAGAACTGTCATGACCGGTTCAAAGTTTTATTTTGTGCCATTTTGTCCAGTGCTGCCGCCACTGTTTTACCCTCAGCTAGAAGAGTGTCCACTTTCGATATCCCTGAAGCTCTTAGCCTTTGTGCCTTGGCTAATTAGATGCTCCGCATTCGCCAGCATTTTTGTCTTGCGGTCTCCACTTCTCACTGGAGCCTGTCTCGGCCATTGCGACTAGGACCAGCCTTGGCTTGGTCAAGACATCACTGCTTAGCCGCCTGAGCTTCTTCAGCTGCAATGCCCTCTTGGCAGTTTGCGCTCGTCATTCGCACTGTTCTCAAAACCTCTGGTGTCACATTGAAGCGACTTTCATCTCCTTCAAAGCGCTTGGAGAACGAAACGACGTGTCTGATGCCTTTAACAGTTTGTATCCTCAATTGAGCCCTTTCATTAAGGTTCCGGCAGTTCTTCCCGCATTTCTATGTGGAATGCAAAGAAATGCCTTCACTAGCATGCCTATGAGTGGGGATTTGGTTTTGTCCGCCTCCTTATGCTCAAAATCTGCTGTCAATACTCGTCAATCCGTGTAGACGGATCTGATTAAATATGTTCAAGCTGGAGTAGAGTGTATTCATCCATCAAAGTAAAGACATCACAGGGTTTGACCACTTGCGGCAGCCTGGTAGCTAGCCTCCTCAAATGAACGAAAGAGGACTCCTCTTCCCTCAACTGTGGGCTTAAGAAGTGCAAGCTCTGCACAATGGCATTGTCGAATGGCATGCAGCCGTGACAGAAGGTACTCAGTTCATTTTATGTAAAAGCACCCAACCTAAATGTCTGTTTCTCTCCGTATTCCTAAAACGAAATTGCACGCTCCGTGTCCTCTCCCACTTCTACTCTCGCTTTGCGATTTGCAGGTGACCAAGTTTGCAACAACGGCAACTCTCTCCAGGCTTTCTTCGAGCGGTAAGACTATGTCATCATGAAGCATCCACACTGCTTGTGAACGATAGCCACCATCTCATAATAGAGTAGGTGGACCAACGGCTCACTCCTTTGAAACAGACAAAAAATCAGTGAAAACTTCGACCACATTCTTCACGAAGAGTAGCTTTGCAAAGAAAGTGTTATCAGAAAATGATTTCCTCAAGCGCTCTTGTAGCGCCCTTTCCCCTTTCCCGTTAGATACCCTTGCAGTGCCCTCTCCATCTCGACCCCTCCGAGCTAGTCACGTGAATGAACTCCTGCCACGCTTTATTGCAACGGAGATAGATTCCCACCTCTTCAACGCCCGTGGTGTAAAGAGGACTTCTCCCACCAGGGCGCAGCACACGCCCGGCGAAACGACGCTTTGGCGCCACATTGGCGCAGTTTGCTTGACATGTAGCTGGATGTAGCAGGATTTACCTCTCAGCGCAGTTAGGCACAATTGGTGCACCTGTCACATCGCTGAATTCCCAGTCGGGTCATTATGTGCGCATTTTGTCTCTGTAATTTGTGATGTGTACTATTCAAAGCATTCGATTTGAAATTATTCCACCAAATTACTCTTCGCTTCGAACCTTAAATGCACTCTTCACCCGTCCCTAGTCACAAGCAGTGTACACGACCAAACATGCCCTACAGAGGTCCCTTGAATGATGCTTCATGCTAACTGGGATAGCCTGCCTGTGTGGCCGAACAGAAACCCTCTGGGAGAGCTGCCCCTCACTGCACATGTGGCCACATGCAGTGGAGAGCTCGGGGAAGTCCACCTCCTTGGAGACGACAGAGGGAGCCCTGCTCGAGCTTACCCCTTCCTTGCCCAGCACAACTACCCACCCAGGGGCACGCCGTGGTCGGCCAGCAGCTCCTCGTGGGTGTGAAGGTTGTCGACGCTCTTCTGCATATCGGCGGCCACCTTGCGGAAGTCGTAGGGCAGCAGGGGCGCCTCGGCCAGCAGCATGGTGAGCAGGCCCGTGAGGCGGGTGCACACGTCCATGTAGTGGTACGCGGGGTCCAAGAACTGCTCGTACAGACGCACGGTCTCAAACGCCGTGTGGTAGGAGGGGTACGAGCCCAGGCTGTACTTGCGCTGCAAACACCACCATTGTCAGCTTCACACCCAGTGCACGGCTGCACGCAAGGGGCAATTCCACACAGTACTGACTTCACTTTAGAAGGTAGGGTGTATGCTCACACTCATCATCATCATTGCACCACACATCTTGCGGCAATGAAACTTTGAAGATGGTGGGAAAATACGAGAAAGAGAAAACTTTGCACAAGGTAGCGGCCTCACTGCGTTGCCAATGTTCTGGCAAGAAGTTTTGCCTGCATCCAGTCCTGACAAAGGCAAGCCTTCGCAAGAATCCATGCCGAAACATTGGAAACGCGCTGAGGCCGCTACCTTGTGCAAAGTTTTCTTTTTCTCTTCTATATATTGTAAGGACCTTGAAGGACAGGTGCTGCAAGATGTTTATCCGGCAGAGCAGCCATCACAGGACACAAGCTCAGCCGCAGGTGAAGAGAACTACGAGCCGATGAGATGGAAAATGATGATGAGGATGACGATAGGATGAAGATGGGGTATGGGATAGTGCCTATGAGGTAACTGTAGTGGCTGCCAGTGTTCCGACAAGGGAGCGCACGACTAACTGCTCATTAATTTCCCCCTCCGTAAGAGACCTGACCTCAAGTGTTGGGGAAGCACGGCACAAGTACGGCTTGAGGCGTGGCACGTGCACGATTTCCGTGCCACGGTAGTGGCGGTCGAGCGATGCACAAGTAGGAGCGACATGATATTTCACTGGGGAGGTTTCTTCAACGACAGTATAGGGACCTGTGAAGCAATGCGCAAATTTCTCACATAATCCGGGCCTACGCGTGGGAGTCCAAAGTAGCACCTCGTCGCCAGGCCAGAACCAAACAGCCCGGAGAGTGGTGTTGTAGTGATACTTTCGCTTATGTTGGCCGGCTTGAGTGTGTAGAGGGGAACTCCATGGCAGTGGTTGTGGTGGGAGATGAACTGCTCAGTGAGCGAACTTGAAGCGGACACAGGAGTTGATAAAAAGGAGGCCGTAAATGAGGAAAAATGGGGAATAGCCGGTTGTATTTTGAACTGCAGTGTTATATGTGAATGTAACAATGGTAGAATTGTGTCCTAGGTGGTATGACCAGGCTGTATATACATTGAAATCATATCAGAGAGAGTCCAATGAAATCGTTCAGTCAACCCGTTCGTCTGTGGATGGAAGGCGGATGAAATTGCACGGACATTGTTTGCCGTACGAAGAACTTCAACAATGATGGATAAAAATGTCCTGCCGCGATTGCTTAAGAGGGTATGAGGAGCACCATGACGTGAGAGTATGGAACGCACGAAGAAATCTGCAAACTCTGAAGCACATCTAGAGCGAATGGTTGCCGCTTCGGCACAATGCGTAAAATGGTCCACTGCGGTTACAATCTACTGGAAGCAAGTAGCCGTGCAGGGCAGGGCCCGTAAAGGTCTATGCCACTGTTTTCGAATGACATAGAAGGACAGCGAAGTGGCTGTAACAGTCTGGCAGGCGGTGATGTGGATCGTCTGCACTGCTGACACGAAGTGCATGAAGTGACATAGGTAGAAAGGCCGGGCCAGAAGAAATGACCGTGGATGCGATCATGTTTCATCAAAGCCTAGGTCGCCCGCTGTGGCATTGTCATGAAGGGCTTCCAATATCTGCTGGAGCGTGGCACAACGGGAACCCATTCGTAGCCGGATATGGGCTGGTTGATACGATTCGGCACGCCATTTAAAAGTCGGATGCCCTGAATTTGACGCAGGACCGACAGTTCGGAGGCTGCATTGAGCCAGTAAGCTCGTTGATTATAGTATGGCGTTACGGGTCCTCACTTTGAAGTTCAGGGAGGTTTGACTGCTCAACCGACGTGCAGTTGATAGGCGAAATAAGGAGCGCCTTATCGGGTGGCACTAACATTGAAGTTGAGTCAGGTGGCGGGCAACGTGAAAGAGCATCGGCATCGAGATGCTCCTTCCCGGATCGGTATGTTACAGTGAAGTCATACTCCTGAAGTCGAAGTATCCAGCATACGAGGAGTTCTGATAAATTCTTGTGCGTCTGTAAGCAGCCCAGGGCATGGTGGTCCGTTACAACCGTGAAGTGCCTGCCGTACATGTAGGGTCGAAACTTCTGGACGGCTCAAACCACGGCGAGACATTCCTGCTCGGTGATGATCTACATATAGTTCTCGGCGTAACTTAGGCGTAAGAAATCACCCGCTCGCAATGCTGTTGATGTGACTGCAAGGGAGCAGCACCGATCTCATGGCCACTAGTGTCAATGCGAAGAACTGCAGGCCTGGATTCATCAAGATGGATTCATCAATAGAGGCAGCTGCTGAAGTGAGCGTGACCTTCAGATGCCGAAAGCCTCTTCGCAATCGTCCCATCACTCAAAGGATGTTCAGGAATGGAGTAGCTTGTTGATGGGCGAAGCAACTGTAGCAAAGTACAAAATGGCGGACGTAAGACGTCAGGCCAAGAAAGAGACGCAGAGTCTTTTATTGCCGAGGCCGCAGGAACTGGACAACAGCAGCCACCTTGTCTGGGTCAGGACAGATACCCTCGTTGCTCCCGACATGGCCGAATATTTTGATGCTTCGGATAGCCAAATGGCATTTCCTAGTATGCAGCGGAAGACCCGCACTGGCGAGGCACGTGAGGACCTCACTCATCCAGCCGTCTCAAGTGCTCATCAAAGCGTGAAGACAAAATAGCCATATCGTCCAGATAACAGAGACAAGTTATCCATCTAAGGCCCCTGATCATACGCCCAAAAGCTGCAGGAGCATTGCAAAGCCCAAACGGCATTACGTTGAACTCGTAGAGGCCGTCAGGGATTACGAAGGCTGCCTTTTCTTTTTTTTGGCTTCGTGCACTGGAATCTGCCAATAACCAGAGCGGAGGTCAAAATCAGAGAAATATTCCGCTCTTTATAGACTGTTCAAGGCGTCATTGATGCGAGGCATTGAATAGACATCCTTCCAAGTGATTTCATTCAGTGCGCGGTAATGGATGCAAAATCGAAGAGAGCCGCCTTTTTTCCGTACCAAACCACGGGGTATGACCAGGAGCTCTTAGATGTGTGTATAATTTTGCGCTGTAGCATGTCGGCAACATTGTTGCTGATGACTTTCCATTCAGATGAGGATACCGGGTATGGGCGACGGTGAGTAAAACGGAATCCATCTGTTTGAATTCGATATGTCGCCACGGATGTCTGACCAAGTGTACAGCACTGAGAATCAAATAAAGCTTTGTGCCTGCGCAGAAGATCCAGTAAAGAGTCGGTTTGCGTTGGGGAGAGGTCACAGCTGATTGTGGCGGCAAGGTCAGAGTGGGAGGACATAGCGCAGGATTAAGAAGTGGAGGAAAGGGGGGGAGCAGAGACCGCTTCGGAGTGGTAGCGATCGCGGTGCCTTGGCCTTGGAGGATTGTTTCAGGGGCAGTGTTTGAGGCGACTAACACCGCACAAGACAAGTTGCAGCGAGAAAGTTCTGCGAGAAACACACAAGACAAGTTGCAACAATGACTCCCCTTGGTAGAAAATGAGCGCTGGGAGTTAGGAGCACATCTCCATCACAGACATGGTCACCACAAACCGAAATTCTTGTTACACAGCGAGGCCTAAGAACAAAATCTGTACTCGCCACCAAGCGACACGGCAGAGTGCCGGGGATGCTGTCTGTATGCTCGGTAGGGGCGATCTCAATGTCCGGGTTTTGACAGTGGATGATAGCAGGTGCCGACGAGAGCAAATCCCACCCCAGAAGGAGCTCGTGAGAGCAGCAATACAAGACCTTGCACTGGATGTGGCCCCTAATTCCCTCTACCAAAACATACACTGTACAGTATCCACGTGGCTCTAGCGCAACTTAATTAGCCCCACACAAAGAGGGACCAGTGTACGGGGTTCTTACTTTTCGGAGCCATGAGCACAAATTTCCGCTAATGACATATATGCTGGCTCCAGTGTCAACGAGGGCACTAACATCAAAACCTTCAACTTTCACATATAATGTATTTGACGGTCTTTCTGGAGGAGTTCTTGGCTTTTCGACTGATGCAGTTTCTCCTCCAAAAACTGCAGGTGCCAGTTTTCCGATTGGTAGTCAGTAGCGTGGGACACAGGTCATACAGGCGAGACAGAGCGGCGATATGGAGATGGCGAGGGTGATAGGTGGCAACGTCAGGCACACTCGTTGCGAGGCGTATCAACTAGGGCCGCAGGCGGCGGCGAGTGTCATGGTGAAGAGATGTACTTATTCCGCGGAGCGCCGCAGGGAAAGCGGATGTCACGTTCAAAAGATGCATATCCTCGCCTCTCACCCTGATGACGTCGACGACAGAAATGGGAAACGTGTCCGCGGATTCCACAATAATAGCAGACACTCGAGAAATCCCGGTGGACAGGTCGGACGCCGGTGTAGCCAGCCTGTGGGGAAGCTGCGGGAGAGATGGTGCGCAAAATGTCCATGAGCCGGCAGGACTTGTATTGGTAAGGGTGGTTTTGCTGCGATCGCCGAATAGGACGGTACGGTAGGGATAGGAACACAAGGCGTCGTTGGGATGATACACGTCATGGAGTCTGTCTGGCAAGGTTGCAGAACTAAGGGGTGTCCGTGCGAATGTTATCCCGTGAGGAAACAGGTGGGTCAGGCAGCTGCAGCTCTTCGCGGATGATACTGCGTGTGAGAGCCCGTACATCCACGTTCCCTGGCATCTCAGTGACCCAAGAATCCTGGTGCAGACAAATAGATTGTAGCTTGCCCAGACGTTGACACGTTGTTTGCACATCGCTGGCGCTTGCAGGATTTTGGACTGCGAGAGCGTTGAATGCAAAAAGGATCAATGGCCTTCACTGTTGGCTTCCGGCATCTCAGCATCCACACAGCGACCAAGAGCAATGTACGGGGCGTACGTGTTTTCAGGGTGTTGGACACAGGAAGCTAGCCTCCTTTTGGCAACGTCCGAACGATGCTTGGAGTTCCGAAAATGTTGCGCAGCTCCTGCCTAAAGCTGGCCCAGTCAGTAATCCTGCCTTTGTGGTTTAGGAACCGTGTTTTTGCCACCTCCGTCAGGTAGAAGCCAACATTTTGGAGCTTGAAGGAGCCGTCCCATCAGTTAAAAGCACTCACCCGTGCGTACTGGTCCAACCAGTCATCGACATCCTCACCGCGGAGCCCGGCGAAAAGTGGTGGGTTGTGCTGGCGGCTGGTGCTGTAAATGTCGGAAACGCAGCAGGGGCGGAGCCAGCGTTTTGGCTCCCGGCTTCACGCTGCATGGCCTCTGGGGGTAAATGGCGACCGGAAGGGAACTCTAGGGGGGGGGGCAGTCGGCAGGCGTGGAGGGTGACATGGAGGTAGAGCTCCACCATTTGTAAGGACCTTGAAGTCCTTCATTTGGTAAAGCAGCCGTCATGGAACACACGCTCAGCTGGAGGTGAAGAGAAAGACCACGAGGCGATGGGATGGAAGATGAGGTATGGGATAGTGACCATTCGGTAACTGTAGTAGCAGCCAGGGCAGTGCATGACTAACTGCTCACAATATAGATACGTACGTATAATGCATATCGCGATGGAAACATATGGTGCACGTGCTAGATAATGGAGAACGGCAGTGCGCCAGATGCAGCAGCCGGCATTGCCAGCGTCCGCAGACTCACAAGCACCAACGACCAAGACATCACAGGCTTCGCCAGCGACACGCGCGAGCAACTCTGAAGCTGCTCTATGTGAGAAGCTGCTCTATGTGAGATCACCATCATCACAGCCTCTCGTCGGCCGTCTCGCTCCGAGCAGTACACCCCTACTTCACAACTGCACCACCCGATGGCATCGAAACTGTGCTCTTAGTGCCGGCCCAAACAACGTCACTGCTGCCCATAACACGTCGTAGTAGCGGTGTGAAATGTGGAAGTTCTTCAGCCCTCTCATTTTTCTTCTCAGTTAATGAAACTCCTTTCGGGGCGAGCAGAGTGAGTGGCCCTCTTTTGAGCGGCCACGGTTATACCAACCCAGCACTCCCACTGGAAGCTCCCACCGCTTCTTTCCCCCCGCCGCAGTGAGAAAACGAGAACGTGCACCGAGGAAGCGCGCCAACCCTCGGTAGGCTCACCTTGTCGGGCCGGAATGTGAAGATGGCCGAAGGGACGCCAGCCAGAAAGTTGAAGGCCGTGTTGTCCATTCCCCCGTGGGTCAGGTACACCCTGCAATGTTGCACACCCACACGCTACCATATGGCCGTGTACCCCGCACACCTCGCCTCAATGAGCCCTCTCGACACCTGCATTTTGGAATGTAGCTAGGAAAGTGGGGCGAGTTTCCAGCCAGGCACGGCGAAATCATCATCATCATCATCATCATCCACCATAGGAAGAAGGCCTCACTCGTAGGCTTCCACTCCCAATGCAAAGTGCACAGGGAATGCAGTACAAGCTATCCAACGCTGCTGGCTGGAAATATCACGTTGCCGACGCATAACACAATTTGGGGCGAAATTGACCAAGAAGTGGAGTCAGCTTAATGGCTTTCCTTGCACAGGAATCTCAGAAGGCATACGGGCACCAGTTCCAAGTGTTTGCATCCCCATTTTGGCTGCACTTAAGCTTTCGCTGGAAAAGCATCGTACACTATATTTTCCCCGTGTCAGCCTCCCCTTATGTGTTGTGCCTGTTGCGTTCAGGTTGCATACAGCACTCATAGTTGTCGCATGACGAGGACCAATCTTCAAGTGGCTGCTCAATGAACCAGAAATGCCAAATTGGAATGACACGCGTCTCAGTGCAGTTGATGCACCACAGAAGAAGGCCGCTTTTGAGGAAACTATGTGCATGCATTTGAGACAAGTATAGCCAATCAAGAAACGTTTACACACAGACAAGCCCATCACTGGAAAAGAAGAAACACCCAAAATGGGTGATTCCTTTGGTAATTTGAAAAATCATATTTTTGTAATGGGTCAGCTGTATGAGTTATTTGGCTGCGATTTCCAGATACAGTCACGATAGCTAAAACAAGCGATAAAAGAATCAGACAGAGTGTCATTAATTATGCCAATTGCACATCATTGTGTCATTGTGCTCCTTGGAAGCACACGCAGAAAACGGTACGCATAAACTTTAAAAAATTTCTTCAGGCCCTCAAGTCCGCTTATGTGGTGTGAAAGTGAAAGGCAACAATTATCAGACTTGTCCACAGCTGCATCGTGTTTGCATCTCTTTCTTCGCTTTAATTTCAGTCTTCATCTTTTGACGCTTAGCACTCCAACGGGCAGACTGTACGCCATTCACGGGGCCGCTTCCCCCCCTCAGTGCGAGCTCGCCTGAGCGAGCACCCATCGTAATCACGTGCCGTCACAGTCACCGGCCGTGTGACACGCACCGGGCTCATTCGTGTCCCATGGTGCCCGGATAGGAGTGCTGTGGTTAGCGTACTTGGCTGTGGGTCTGGTGGGTGACACAGGTTCATATCCCACGCGAACCCAAACAATTTCTTATATATTTGCTTTCTGTTTACCGCGACGGCCGTTTTGGCACCATTCGTGTTGACAGCGGCATCAGCAACAACTACAGACACACAATCGGTGCACCCAAAAATAAACGCCCCCCTAGTTTATACACACGTTCATTCACTCATGGTAGCAATAAAGGGGTGCAGTTAGAGCACGTGCATGCTTGTGGGCGGTGCTCACGTGAGGTTCTGGACGACCTTCTCGTACCCCAGCCAGTAGTCGTACAGCGTCTGCGTCCTGTTGAAGGGGACCTGCATACAGAGCCCGGCTCAGCTGGCCGTCCCCCCGTTCCAAGGAGGCCCCGCTCTGGGTGCCACACATGCAGGCCGACCGACTCGATCGTTAACATTCAGGGGGTGGTCAGACGATAACAGCTCGTAGGTCATGTGGTCCCGTTACTTTTTAAAGATGGTATTCTTTCTTGGACTATTCAAACCCAAAACGTTAGGTCTGTCTGTCAGTCTGCCCCTCGATTTAGCCACCCAGCCACGAGTTAAAAGAATACTTGAACGAGGCAAAGCTTTTCCAAACCACGAAATCTGGAAACACACGTTATGCTTGTCAACACCCTTCAGCAACAAGAAAACGTTAGGCATAATTAGAAAAACCCATCAATCAATACGCAAGCGGTACTTGCGATGTTTGTTTAATTAAAAATACATGGCTGCTTGGTTTTTGCGATAGGAAATTAAAAGTTACCCGTTGAAAACAGTGCTTTGACCCAAAAAAGCAAAAAGCACTCATGCCCGTGGCTAATTCCTTGTGGTGGCATTCCAAGAAGCCCCACAGTAACAAAGGTTCCAGAAGATGCCACGTGAGCCGTGGAACGCGGGAAAATTGGGCTGACTGCAGCCAACCTCCACCATCGTGGCGGGAGCTGGAGGGGAAGAGCGTGCCGGGGGGGGGGGGGGGGGCGAAAAGGATTTGCACGGCAGAGGCGGAACACCACCATCGTCTTTGCAACAAAGTGAGCAGATATTCAGCCAATTCTTCTTCACAGGCCAAAACCAAGCTGCCATTCGCTCAGAACACTTGCCTCGACAGCAGTACGTCTGTTTCAAAGCAAGGCATTAGTGGGGTCAGTGGGGCCAGAAAAGCTTTTGCAGCGCACTCAGCTTCTCCCCCTTGGCTATGCAACGCAGCTCTGCTTTCTAGGAGAGGCCCACCCACCAGTTTGGTGGCGTTCCCGAGGAACCAGTTGAGCACGGGCGAGGCGTAGGCGAAGAACATGATCCCTGCAAGGACAAGGGGACACGGGTGGGACACTGGTTCTCGCACACCACACCTCGGGGCCGTCCCAAATGAGGCTGTCTCACTGACCGGACACGCAGTTGTCCACGTTCACGTAGCCTACGCCCCCTCTGTCCAGCAGCAGCAACTTGTCCTGCAACAAGAACGGACGACAATAACAACTGCAGTCCCTGGGGAGAAATTAACCGGGTGGAGCAGGTGCACGTGGAGCTGCAGTGTCGTCGAGCTGGAAGCATTGTTAGCGGACTCGTCAAAGTATCAGATCGAATTGAATGGAAGCCGAGGTTTTCTCCAAATTATGTAGTCCTAATTAAAGTCATAACCGACCTTATATTCGAAGCTCAGTATAGCGATATGGCAACTCTGGTGTGACAATCTTCCAACTATTTGCGAGCTTCCAAAAAAGCCGCCCGCATCTTCCCACGGGGGGAACTCGAGTAAATGCGTCGCATCTACTCGAGTCAAGCAAAGCGTCACGTCAAGCGAAAGCCAAGCAAAGACGCCCTTGACTGAATTCCGAACGCGCGCTCCGCCGCTTATATACGTTGAGGGGACTGCGTAAGCTGGTCCCAGTCGACGACGTTGGCGTACTTGTAAAGCGGCGTGGACTCTAGGGGTTTGAGCCAAGCGCGGATGTTGCTTCGCCGGAGAACGGCACACCGGTTATATGCGCAGCGCGCCCGAAGGAGAGGAAACCGCGGAAGAGAGAGTACTGCACATGCGCCGGCCCCAGCGCGTCTGCCGCGGCTATGACGCAACGTGCCGCGGCTATGACGCAACACAATCCAACACAATCCACTTTAATCCAATCCAATCCAAGCCAAGCCAAGCCAAGCCAATCCAATCCAAGCCAATCCAATCGAATCCAATCCAATGCCCCTCGCGAGAGAGTGTTCGAATCCAATCCAATGCCCCTCGCGAGAGAGTGTTCACTATCGCCTCGACTCGACGCGCATGCGCAGTGAGCGTGCGGACTACGGACGCCAACGCGGGTGACATCGTGAGTTACTGAAATGCTCTGCATTTAAAAGCCCGACAGCAGGGTTGGAAATGCAACAAAAAGGTTTCAGAATCAAACGTACAGGTTGCATTCACTGGGGGGGGGGGGGGGGGGTGGCATGCATGCGGGCAACCCTGCATGTGTGCAGCCATGTACCCAGGGCTGGATTAGCGAGGGGGGGGGGGGGCACGTCAGGGGCTCCGCTCGATCATATGAAAAAAGTGTATCTCGAGTGCTCGCTGCCCGCATTGAAAGTTGAAGGTAGGGGCTTCAGCCTCACATTCAAACCGAAGCTGACTAACTCGTAACAGGTGGGGAGGATTGGGGGGCCCCTCACGTTATGGTTGACAACCTTCGAGTCCATTTCAATGTAATTTAGTTATTCCTACTCCTCTTCCTTGTTTTCCCAAGGTTTATGAGAAGACGTCTTGGACCAAAAGTCGTGGGTACACAGCTTGACGGGGCCTAAGAAGCCACATAAAAAAGGCCCCGAGCTCGGATCCGGTCTTTTTCGGCACAGGTCGTTCCGGTAGTCTTTTCGGTATTTCTAAGTACGCGGCCGTTTCCGCGCGCGCACTTTTCGGTATTAGAAAAGGTCAGGCATGCGAATAATGAAATAGTGTCTGAAGAATATTGTAAATTGTTTAAGCATGAGGGACGTTATCTGTAAATATTGACAACTTAAGCACTGCCCTACGGGCTCATGCACAGTTTCTGCCAGAAATTTCAATGTATCGCGCTTGACAAGGAAGTTCGTTACGATGAGGACCCGTTCAAATAAAGCTAGTGGATTAGTTGAATCGCATAAGCGTGATTGATATCGACTCGACATTTCTCGCTGAATGGTCAGCGCTCTGAGCATTCAGCTAAAAAATAACCATATATGCGCGCATATATGGTTATTTAAATGTTCAAAGGTTGTGTAGGCCACTCGCGGGGTCGTTCGGCTTCAGCCCGCGCCTCTGTGCTGTAGCCTCCGCAGGCTGAGCAACAACCGTTGCGGAAGCTACATGTCCGCGCGGCTCCATTCGTAGCGTAATTCTCTAGGCGCCAATCCGTGTGCACGCAAACGCCGGCGGGCCAGCCCGACCCCAGCGGCTCGCTTCGAGCTGGGGAATCAGCAGGCCTAGGCGGTAGCTCAGGCGTGTACGCCAAACAAAGAAACAAGGTCTGTTTCCTTTCGGGATGACGAAAGCTGTGTCCACTAAAAGCGCATCCTGCGTGCGGCCAGGCCCCTTCGATGCCGTCTTGAAAACGGACCTCCGCCGATACTCGGGGACGGTACGCTGTTTGTCCCCGTGGGCGCTTTTCGCTTTGTAGATCCGACGAGGGCGCGTTGAGTCGAAATAAACAGGTTTTTTGGACTCGACGCACTCATGTATAAGCGGACGCGGTGAGTCGAAAAGCCGTCGGGGCGAGTCCGTTCGACTCGCAGGCAGGGGGTGGGTTGACGCGCTCGTCGGGCTGAGCCGGCGGGCCGTGGGGAGCTGAATGCCGTATTTATACGATTATAACGCCTCACCGATTGTACCACGCGGGTAGGTTCACGCAAGAAAATCCGAAAAAATAATTCGACGTCGGCTTTACCCCGCAGGTGTAAAATGCATTAACTGCTTACCTAGAAGAAGGAGATTTCATTTTGCGTGTGCAACTGTGGCAGCCAAAAATAAATTGTGCTTCGTAAACTTGCTTATCCAGCTCCGGCAGGGAATAAAACTATAGTGGGAAACATTGAAGCTGTTTGCGATTTCAAGTGTCTTGACCTTGATAATTCTACGTGTGACGGGCTAATTGCAATAGTAGAAACATGTGTAACCGCTGACCAAGGTATGTCATTTAGGAATGAGTGCACCGAAATTCACTCACGTGATATTGACGGATTTTTTATTTGGATTGAGTTAGAGTTTGGGAGGACCTCGTGCCTATGATATTGTCGCTGGCCGATTTAAAACCTGTTTCGCTTTTGAGCTCGATTGTAACGTGCACACAAATTTTAAGGCTAGATTTTAGCAAAAGAAGGCGCACGCTAGAATCGTAAAAACCGTGTACATGGACGCGACGGGGGCGGGGTGAGTTGAGTGGCGGGTTCAGCTTACCTCGACGCGTCCGAGTTTATATGAACCCCGTCTAAAGAATCGAGGTGAGGGGAGCGGCGGGGTTCACGGAAAAGGGGCTACCGTATTTTCACGATTCTAACGCGCACCCTCTTTTGCTAAAAGGTAGCTTAATATTTGTGTGCGCGTTACAATCGGGCTCAAAACCGAAATAGGCTTTAAAGCGGCCAGCAGCATTGCCATGCGCAACGGACACGAAATACCCGCAAAATCCAACTAAATCCAATAAAAACAATCCGTCAACACCACGTCAGTGAATTTCGGCGCACTGATTCCTCAATGGCATGCCGCATACCCTGGTCAGCTGTTGCACATTTTTTTGTGCTTCTGCTTAGCCCCTAACGCTTAGAATTATGAAGATCAGGGCACTTGAAATCGCAAGCAGCTTCAGTGTTCCCCGCTATAACTTTATTTCCAGCAGCAGCTGGATAAGGAACCTTGTGAAGCACAATTCATTTTTGGCTTCCAGAGCTGCATACGCCAAATAAAATCTCCCTCTTCCAGGTACGTGGTGTCATGTCTTTTCCATCTGCGCAGTACCGTCAGTGTCACATTTTTTTTTTCGAATTTTCCTGCGCGAAGTTACCCGCGAGTTACGATTGGGGGCGCGTTAGAACCGCGCAAATACGGTATTCTGCTGCCCGCGGCCCGCCGACTCAGCCCGACGAGCGAGCTAACCCACCCCTTGCTCCGAGTTGACTGGACTCGCCGCGACGGCTCTCTGACGCACCTCGTCCGCTTATACATGGGGGTGTCGAGTCCAAAAAACCTGTTTATTTCGACTCAACGCGCCCTCGTCGGGTCAATGTAAACGGGGCTATATACGCGTGAGGGGTCGAGTTAGCTGAACCTGACAGTCCACGCGACCCTCCCTCGTCGGGTCCATGTATCCGGGGCTTGTAATGAGCCGGAGGACGGCACGGACCAAAGGGCGGCTCACAGATCTGGTCCCGCTTGGGCGCGGCGGCAGGAGGAGAGGAAGGAAGTGCATAATAAAGAATACGCCGACCACAAGAGAAAATAAAACAATGACGTTTCGGCACCCCGAACGGGAGCCTTGTTCACACTAAAAGCATAGACAGAAAGCTAAGAGTTTAAGTAGGATGAAACACGTGACCTAAACACCTTGCGTAGGCGGTGGGAAGATTGCCGTCAGTGCGGTGCAGAGTGTTTTTGTTAGTCTGTATCATTATAGATTCAAGACACAACCTCGAGGCGAAGTCCTTCTCGGTGGCGACAACACGTGACTTGCCCCAGTCTATCTCGTGGTTTGACGATTGTGCATGTTCCGCGAGGTCATTAGTGGACACTTTTCCTTTCTTTACGTCATTACAATGCTCTTTCAACCGTCTTTCGAAATTTCCAGATTCCCCTATGTACAATCTATCACAGTTCGCGCATGGCACTTCGTATACAACACCGGGAAATCGTTCTTTTGGTAAACTATCTTTCACTTTCACAAGAGCGTCCTTTAGCTTCTGGGTAGGAACGTGGGCAACGTGCACGTCATACGTCCGCAGGACTCGGGCCAAAGTCTCACTCACTCCCGGCACGTACGGAATGCTGCATCTTTTTGAGCATCTTTCTGAGGCTGCAGGGGCGCGATCCAACTTCTTTTCCACCGAAGTCACGAAGGAATCTGAGTAGCCGCTTGCAGACAGGTCGCGGCGTACACGTTGGACATCAGCCGAGCGGTCGGCCGCCGTGGAGCAGATAGTGCGAGAACGTTGCATTAAAGAAGACACCACGGACCTCTTGTGCGCTGCAGGGTGCACTGACTTGAAGTTCAAGTATCGTCCCGTGTGCGTGCTTTTTCTAAAAACAGTGAAAGATAGTTTAGTACCATCGCGTTTGATTAGAAGGTCCAGGAAGGGCAATTCCCCGTTGTTTTCTTTTTCCACTGTGAACTGAATCGAATCTTCAATGCAGTTTAAGTGATGCGCAAATGAGTCCAAATCTTCTTTCTCAATTATGCAAACGCAGTCGTCAACGTAGCGAAAGAAAATCTTCGGGGCTGGAGAGAAGAACGAAAGCGCTCGTCGTTCTACAGACTCCATTGTCCAATTGGAAGCCCCCATGGCTGTACCGTGAACTTGCTTGTAAAAACACCTTTAAACACGAAGTACGTGTTCGTTAAACAGAAGAATAAAAGCCTCACAAGGTCCGGCACGTCAATGGGCGTTCTTTCCGGGAGGGTGGGGTCAGAATCCAGTGCGTCTTGGCATACTTGCACTGCCAAGTCAATTGGCACACTGGTAAAGAGGGACACCACATCGAACGACACCATGATTTCACTATCGTCCAGCGAGAGGTCCTTGGCTTTTTTTTTATGAAATGGCTTGAATTGTGGACGTGAGTGGGACTCTGACCGACCAGAAGGGACATAAAACAATGCAAGTAGCCAGAAAGCCTGTAGAGGGGGGACCGGGTGAAATCCACGATGGGTCGTAACGGAGTAGCGGTCTTGTGAATTTTGGGAACGCCGTAAAGAGCCGGGGCTGATCCGTTGTGGCATAAGAGCTTGTAGTAAAGTGGCTTATGTAGCGCTGGGATGACCCGGAAAACGTCAGCAAGTAGCTTCTGCAGATCCCTTTGTAGTTTCGACGTCGGGTCTTTGTCAAGGCGAGTATACGTGTCTCCGTCAGAAAGCAACGCGTGCACTTTATCGTCGTAGTCGCTCCTGTTCATTATGACAGTCGCGTTGCCTTTATTTGCAGGTAGCACAGCGATGTCCGTATTATCACGGAGGGTCTTGATGGCTCTGCGTTGGTTAGACGTAAGGGGAGATTCCCGAGTACGGGTACGCAGTTTGGAAAGAACACCTATTGCCCGGGTGCGGGCTTCGTCACGGCGGGACGGTTCCACACGGGTGACAGCCCTTTCTACAGCACAGACCACTTTCTTAACATCTGATGCAGGGCCAACATAAAGTTGAGGCCTAAATGCAAGACGTCCAGTTCCGCACGATTCGGGCTGTAGCTGGAAAGATTATGGACCGTGGCATTTGCACTTTCAGGGCGGGTGCTTCTTTTCTGACGAGCCATCATTGACTCCAACTTGTTTGTTTGTGAGAACTCGCTTTGACCTGACTGCACCCTTGCCTTGTAGTTAGCGTGTAGCTGCACGCTTGGGAAGTCTACGCCACAGTGATGCTCCAGACGGCGACGTGGAAAGAATGCTTCATTCTTCAAAGACCTAATCTTCTCTCGACAGTCAAGGATCCTTGCTTGTGGAAGGCAACATTCCGCTTTTTCGACCGCAAGAAATCCAGCCTGTGTGGGAACCAGCCTAGGCAGGCGTAGAGAAGGGGGGATGAGGCCACGGGCTTTGCAGGTCAAGTTGAAATCGAGGTGTCCCGGGAAGGACGACAGGCGGCAGGTCAAGGAGACGTACCTGCGGACTTCTGTAACGAAAGAGTGGCCGTACGCCCGGCGGAGGTTGATGAAATCGAGGCTTCGACGGACGCCCGTCTGATCGGGAAGGACATGGAAGTACATAATAAAGAATACGCCGACCACAAGAGAAAATAAGACAATGACGTTTCGGCACTCCGAACGGGAGCCTTGGTCACACTAAAAGCATAGACAGAAGGCTAAGAGTTGCGTAGGCGGGGGGAAGATTGCTATCAGTGTGGTTCAGAGTGTTTTTGTTCGTCTGTATCATTATAGATTCAAGATACAGCCTAGAGGCGAAGTCCTTCTCGGTGGCGACAACGCGTGCCTTGCCCCAGTCTATCTCGTGCCGGACCTTACGTGCCAGACCTTGTGAGGCTTTTATTCTTCTGTTTATCGAACACGTACTTCGTGTTTAAGGGTGTTTTCTACAAACAAGTTCACGGTACAGCCATGGGGGCTTCAATTTGGGTAATAGCCGCCAGTTTGACAATGAAGCCTGTAGAACGACGAGCGCTTTCGTTCTTCTCTCCAGCCCCGAAGATTTTCTCCGCTACGTTGACGACTGCGTTTGCATAATTGAGAAAGAAGATTTGGACTCATTTGCGCATCACTTAAACTGCATTGAAGATTCGATTCAGTTCACAGTGGAAAAAGAAAACAACGGGGAATTGCCCTTCCTGGACCTTCTAATCAAACGCGATGGTACTAAACTATCTTTCACTGTTTTTAGAAAAAGCACGCACACGGGACGATACTTGAACTTCAAGTCACTGCACCCTGCAGCGCACAAGAGGTCCGTGGTGTCTTCTTTAATGCAACATTCTCGCACTATCTGCTCCACGGCTGCCGACCGCTCGGCTGATGTCCAACGTGTACGTCGCGACCTGCCTGCAAGCGGCTACTCGGATTCCTTCGTGACTTCGGTGGAAAAGAAGTTGGATCGCGCCTCTGCAGCCTCACAAAGATGCTCAAAAAGATGCAGCATTCCGTACGTGCCGGGAGTGAGTGAGACTTTGGCCCGAGTCCTGAGGACGTATGACGCGCACGTTGCCCACGTTCCTAACCAGAAGCTAAAGGACGCTCTTGTGAAAGTGAAAGATAGATTACCAAAAGAACGATTTCCCGGCGTTGTATACGAAGTGCCATGCGCGAACTGTGATAGATTGTACATAGGGGAATCTGGAAATTTCGAAAGACGGTTAAAAGAGCACTGTAATGACGTAAAGAAAGAAAAAGTGTCCACTAATGCCCTCGTGGAACATGCACTATCGTCAAACCACGAGATAGACTGGGGCAAGGCACGTGTTGTCGCCACCGAGAAGGACTTCGCCTCTAGGCTGTATCTATAATGATACAGACGAACAAAAACACTCTGAACCGCACTGACGACAATCTTCCCCCCGCCTACGCAAGGTGTTTAGGTCACGTGTTTCATCCTACTTAAACTCTTAGCTTTCTGTCTACGCTTTTAGTGTGAACAAGGCTCCTGTTCGGGGTGCCGAAACGTCATTGTTTTATTTTCTCTTGTGGTCGGCGTATTCTTTATTATGTACTTCCATGTCCTTCCCGACCAGACGGGCGTCCGTCGAAGCCTCGATTTCATTTCAGGAGTAGAGGAACCCCCTAAGGGAGCGCGGGAAAACAGTGGACGTTGCAGACGTGTTGAGGACTCGAAAACAAGAGGTCCACCCATACTCGCCTCCGTCGTAGACCCCAAATCTACAATAGACGAGAAGCTTCAGCGTGTTTCCACTGCCAGTTACGACCGAACAACGACCCGACCGATCGACAACGAACTACTGACTGCTGGAACTGTTGCGCGGCGCCGACGGGAGCAGCAGCGCGGGGGTGAGCAGAGGCATTCTATCCCTATTAAACTGTTGTCTGATGCCATCCCTCGTGCTCACCTGTCGCTCTCCAACCCAAAGGGGTCCCGTTAATCTCTAAAGGCTTGCCGACTAGCAAGGCAGATCAGCTGCGCAACAGTTAATCACCGCTGAAAGTTCGACGGCTATGCGCAAACCCACGTACGGAAGCGGACCGGTCCCCAGCCCAAAAAGCGACATTTTCCTGCTTATCGTCTTCGTGCTAATCGTGCTGTGATAGGAAGGTCGCGTTGCGCGACACGTCTGAGCCGCCCCCCCCACCACCTCCCCTTCCTTCAAAGGCGGTGCGTGTTCTAACCGCCGCGTGCTTCCTCGTCTGCGCGGGTAACCTACAGGATTTTGGCCCGTAAGTCGTGGCGGGTAACTGTTTGGCAAATGTCTGGGAGTGACAGCTGCCTGCGCGGACTTTGAGCCCTCCCATATATGCAGGTGGAGAACTTTACAATAAAACTAAAACCTTACAGGCTTAATAAAATATGCTTCTTGTAAGAAAATACTCTTCTGTACCATGGCGTGTGCAGGCCGACACGGTGCTTCGATTAATTGTGAATCTGTGATGGTCCGGCCATCAAACCATACTATCTTTTACGCCTGATAAAATCCGTTATAGACATCAAGCCAAGAAATTAGTTTCCGGGAAGCGTAAAATTATGTATAATTTATCGCTGATGAGAGAGCATAACATGGGTTTCGAAAAGTTTCGCACATTAAAGCGGAACCATTATCGTCATCATCATTATCGTCATCATCATTATCGTCATCATCATTAGGGCCCCAAGGACGCAGTAGTCCCGGGCCCTAAAGTTTCCTAATCCGGCACTGCATGTACCTATGTGCCACAGAGGCTGTGGTACGTCGGGCTCCACGAGATGACGGCACTTGGCTGCGCTGGCACCCGGTGGAGCACAGTACGTGACAGCAGCAAGAGCTGTTTGATGTTCGAAACTGTGCCCCACCGAACGCAAAGTGGTGCCTCGACGCCAAATACTGTTCCGTGCAGCACCATACGATCTACCTATCGCTAGACACAGCTGAAATTGTTGCGCAACTAGGTAGAGCGGAACAAATTCCGACCATTGCAACTGCATCGTGATGGAACAGGTCGCTCGCGTGTACTACTAAAGTTCATTGCTACTTCAAGTTTTGCTACCTGTTCAAGGACAAAAACAAAAATATTGTCACGGATAGGAATACGTGAAAACATAGGTGTATTTCACACAGGGAAGCGAGCACCGCGTTGGACCTAGCACGAAAAGCGACATTTTTTTTAGTTCAGCTGGAGGCCGGCTCTTTGAAATATTATGAGGATGTCCGAAAGGCATGCTAAAGATGCGTTTCAGAAGTGGGTGAAAATACTATTACATCGTCCAGGTAGCACAAACATGTTGACCATTTGAAACCGCGCAGAAGAGAGTCCATCATTCGCTCGAACCTTTCGGGAGCATAGCATAGTCCGAACGGCATTACCTTGAACTGGTAATGGCCGTCTGGTGCGACGAAAGCGGTCTTCTCTCGGTCCATCTCATCAACAGCTATCTGCCAGTAGCCATATCGAAGGTCAATAGCAGAGAAATATTTAGCACCGTGTAAAGAGTCGAGAGCATCGTCAATCAGGGGGTAGACGTCTTTTTTTGTAATATGATAAGATGCCGGTAATCAACGCAGAATCGCCAGGTGCCGTCTTTCTTTTTTACCAGAACCGCTGGTGAGGCCCAGGGGCTGCACGAAGGCTCGATAATATCCTTGGAGAGCATCTTGTCAACTTCGGCTTGGATGACGTCCGTTCAGCGCGAGATACCCGATACGGGCGCCTGTGGATGGGGATGGCGTCACCTGTGTCGATTGGATGAGTCACGAGGCTAGTTCGACCAAATAATGTCACTGTACGAAGCCAAGAGTGTATGAAGAAGGTGTACCTGATTTAGGGTAAGGTCAGGGCTAATGATAGCGTCGAATTTAGTGGTGGGCGCAGGTGTAGCGGGCGAAGCAGGCGAATGGGGTATGGGGTCTACGGTAAAAGCAGAAATATGGAAATCGGATATCGGACAAAGAGTAGCGACAGTAATTCCTCGAGGAAGAAGCTGGGTGTGGAATGCGAAGTTCAGGAAAGGTAAGGAGGTGTGGTTCTGCTGCATGGAGACAATAGGATGGGGAAGGGCGACGTGGCGGGCGAGTAGAACGTCAAGGACGGGCGCATCAACGACAGTCTCCGTCGGGGAAGGGTATGCTTGTAAAGAGAGGGACATAAGTAGCGGCTTGAGGCGGCAGGCGAATGTGCTCATCAGAGCGTAAGCGGAGGGAAGGAGGGGCGTGGTCGTTGGAGGAAAGTGGGAGCTCAAGGCAAAGAGACCCGTCGAACAGTCGATTAATGCGGAATGGTCTGAGAGGAAATTGCGGCCAAGAATGACGTCATGAGGGCATTTGTCCAGAACAAAGAACATAACAGTGACGGGGTGGTCAGCGATGCTCACTCGGGCGGTGCAAATGCCGGCGACAGCCGAAGTTCCTCCGTCAGCAACGCGAACACGCGAAAGGGCAGGGGTGAGAGCCTTGCGGAGACGAGAGCGCAGCTGTGCACCCATGACGGAGTTGTGGGCACCAGTATCGATTAGGGCATCAACAGGTACGCCATCAATTTTAACTGCTAGCAAATTGTCTTTATTCGGCAACGTCAAGAGAGGGTTTGCGTGGTCGGTCGTTGATGCAGCGTCACCTCCGAGAGCTGCATCAGCTAGTTTCCCGGAGATGAACGGCGAGCGTGGTGCGGGGAAATTTGATTGATTGTAGGGTTTACTGTGCCCACGCAACGCAGACGATGAGGCGCGCCGTAGTGAAGGGCTCCGGATTAATTTTGACCACGTGGGGATCTTTAACGCGCGCCGAAATCTCGTGCACACGAGCGTTTTTGCTTTTCGCCTCCATCAGAAAAGCGGCCGCCGCGGCCGGGAATCGAACCCGCGACCTCGTGCTCAGCAGCGCAACGTCTTAGCCACTGAGCCACCGCGGCGGGTGTGCGACGAAAGTCGACGAGGTTCCGGAGAGCGAGACGGGTGACGGCGTTGGGAGTTTGTACTCTCCGGTGAAGCATCTGCCGGTAATTGGGTCTCAAGTTGGGGCTGCGAACGATAGTAGGTTGGGCGGTGTCCATCGTTGCGGCGGGAGTCGTCCGAAAAGGTACTCCTGGAGGATCAGCGGTTCCGGCAGTATAGCGAGCGACGTGCCCAGCACGCCTGCACGTGAAACAAATCGGCCTGTCGTCCGGCGTTCCCCATTCAGCGGGGTTTCGATAGCGCGTAGGGCCGTACACATTGCGTGGTCCGGATGGGGCATAACTGCGGCGGAGAACCGAGGCACAGACTGGCTGGAAGCCCATTTAGTAATTTCGTCACGAACGATAGCTTGAATGAGCGAAATGGCTGGAACAGGGCTGTCGACGGCATGTGGCATAGTTTCAGCAGGAGCAGTCGCTTCAAGTTCTCGGCGCACTATTTTTCGGACGGTGTGCTCAAGGGCGTCGCGGTAAGAAGGCGCGGGCGAGAACGACTGAGGGGCTGGTGCGTCGTAAGAAGAAGTAGCAGCGGTGTTGGGCAGCCGTTGGAACTGCTGCGTGATGCGCCGGCTCTTCGCTTGCTCGAAGTGCCGGCATTTCTTCAGGATAGCATCGACTGTCGTACAATCCTTGCATATGAGCAAGTGAAAGGCGTCGTCAGCTATTCCTCTGAGCACACGCCCGACCTTGTCCTGCACGTTCATGCTGGCATCGACCTTACGACCGAGAGCCAGAACGTCGTGGATGAAGGCGACGTACGGCTCGGTCGACGTTTGGGCACGGGAGGCAAGTTCACTTTTTGCACGTAGCTGACGGGCGACAGGGTTGCCAAACTCTTCCAAAAGCTTGGTTTTACAAACGTCCCAGCTGGTGAGCGTGGCTTCAGTCGTCTCATACCACGTGGGGGCTGTGCCTCTGAAGCAGTAAGGGAGGTTGGCGAGCATGAAAGTGGGGTCCCAACGGTTGTGGGTGCTGATCCGCTCGTAGTGCTTGATGCAATCTTCAACGTCGACGTTGTCAGTGCCGGTGAAGAAACTAGGCTCGCTGGGATGATTAGTGAGTAACGACGACGGAGCGGGAGTCGCCGAACTCCGCTGGCGGAGCCATGGTGGCAGGGTGAATATGACGCCCGCTGCGGGAGTAACGTGATGAAGGGTCACGAAGCCTCGAGGATTGGGGAGCCTAGGCGAGAGGGAAGGGATGTCGGGCAACCTCCACCAAGATGTCACGGAGAGGAGTGCGTGGAAACAAGGGCGTATTTCGCACAGGGAAGCGAGCCCCGCGTTGGACCTAGCACGAACCTCTTCTCCTACTCAGCTGAGCGCTAGCACATGTCCGCGCTGCTTGAGGCTATGTACCAACATTTCGTTCTGCGGCTGCTGACACACTGTAGCAATATTCTTGGCGAACGTTTTGCAGTGTGGACACCAAACTCAAGTGATTTGGCGTTTGCGACTTGCCAGCGCTTGTGCTGACTAGGGAGGGCGCGCACGGCGTGGCTCAGGAGGCAGCCTCACGTGCACTACATGGCTGCTGCACTACCAGCGTACCTAAATTTTTGTACTCAACCTCGCATTAGAGTGCCCTTGTGTCAACATCCGGGAGTAAACTTCGCGCTACAAACACGGGACGACAGAAGACACGCCACACAGCGCACTAACAAACTGTGTTGATTCCACGCGCATATGTGCTACTATCACGCAGACATGTGGAACCAAGAAAAGTTTAAAATACACAAATAAATTACCACACAAAAAATAAAAAAAATCCACACCTTCACCCTGACACATGCCGTCTCAACCCGATTATACACCATCAAGAAACGTGATTTCCTTGCCCAAGAGCGATATTGAAGCAACACTAATGCAACTATCCCCCGCGCGCACAATTGTGCGCGCGAGCAAACACGAGCAAAATGAGGGAGCGTCCACTGGCCAAGACGGAGGATGCAAGGTGGAGAACAGAAGCCGGATTCTAATGGATTGTATCACGACATGGGAGAAGTTCCTGCTCCCAGTGTTGCCTCATAGTATAAAAAATCCGCTAAATTTGTTGCAATTTTACCCAATTAATACACTGAAAATATATTTTTCAATGTTTTTTACATTGGTTAACACTTTAAGGACACGACAAACCTTTAAGATTGCTGTGAAGAGACAGGGCCAATGATTGTCACCGGTAAAGTCAAGGGTTTTCAAGGACCACTACTAACAAATTCCAGGATTTTCAAGGCCTTGAAAACGACACTTCTAAATTGAAGGATTTTCAAGGTTTTCAAGTAGATGTGCGAAACATGCAGACACAACAATACGAACACGGCGGTTTCAAGTGTTGCCGAGCAAATAAATGGCCTGCTCAACGTTTCAGTGAATACAATCTATATGAAACTGGCACTGAAGTTTCGCGAGGGAGAGGCGCGCACCTCGACCCACTCGCTCGAGCCGCCGATGGAACTCTCCTCGGCAGCCCAGGCAGCCAGCACGATGCTGCGCCGAGGACGCCAGCCGCCCTTCAGCTGAGCGCCCAGCCTCCGGCTCAGCTCAATGAGGGAAGTCGTAGCCGAAGACGGATCCACTGCGCCAAAGCCCCAGGCGTCGTGGTGTGCCCCCGTGATGCTGTAACGGTCTGCATAGAGAGGACCACCCATTCAAGCAAACCCAGGATAGTTAACTTCATTTGCGCCACAAGTCTTCACAACAAAGGAAATCATTTACAGCAAAATAAGCAAAATCGATCACCGCGTCGTCAGAGAAACGTTTGATGAAACAATGTTCAACATACGTATAGCGTTGTTTAGTAAAACAGGTTTGGTGAGTTAAGTTCAATAAAAGGCGTCTGAAGGACACATCACTTCAAGGAGGAATTCAAATGGTGGGTTCACAAGCCTAGGAACACCTCGGTCAAGAAGCGCCTCACAGTTACATGAGCGCCCGTGCAAAAATGTCCCCATGTCAGATGAACCAGACGGCAGAGTTATACACGTGTTCCAGTTGATAACAGCAATTCGCAGCCCACAACAGCCAAAATACAGAGGTGTGATATATATTTGGAAAGACGTAGGTAATGACGGCACAATCCCCATCACAGTAACCAGCTCCATGCCATCCACTGCAGGGCGACAGTGAGCGTGATAACAGTTAACGCAAGGAAGGCAAATATCGTCCCTTTAACTGCGAGTCGAGTATATACAGGAATAATTTCTCAAACAAATACTATACTTGTTTTAATGACCACCAAATCAAGCTTCTAAACAGATACCTTGGTTGATTGATTTTATGGTTTAATGCACCGTAGTGGATGGCTCCGGATTAATTTTGACCCCCTGGGGATCTTTGAAGTCTGTAGACCATAGATAACGTAACCGCTTATAGTGCGGGTTTTCCTGGCCACCGATAGGCCTCCCGTAGTAGTCGATGCATACGCTTACCGCATATAATGAGCTTGCCCGAAGCGCAATATCGTTTATAGTGCATTTTTCGGCGGTTCCGCTGATCGGCCGGTGCAGCTAGGGCGTCGTTTCAGGGCCACAAAAAAGAAAATAGATAGAATGCGCCATCCCACGCAGCGCGCGCTCCCTGCTCTCTGACTTCGACACGGAACAGACAAAAATAGGCACCGTTTAGTTCGCATGTTCCGTTTGCACGCACGTGGTAACTACAATTCCCCTGCTTGACGCTCTCAGAAGATAGCGAGCTCCCCCTCTCCTCCTCACGCGGGAAGTCGTTTCTATTACTATATTCTAGGCACTGTACTATTACAACGTTGTGCAGTTAAGCAACCGCCATTGTCCTTTCTGAACATCTAGAAATAGCGAGCCACGATGCCGAAGGTCTTCTCTACCTGTGTGCTGTGCTGAGAAGCAACCGCCCTCGGCATGGCGAATGTAGGCTGGGGTGAAAAAAAAAGAGGAAAATCCTGCTTGCGTTCTTATCACGTCCGCAGCGTCTGTTCATGGACGCTACGAAATGTAGACAAGGTATATATAACTGGTAACGAAGCTTCCATAGAAGCCCATACGTTCAGAAAATGGCGGCTCTTAAGCTGCTCATGGGGCTTAGCGCCATCTGTGTGAGGAGGGAACACTTCCGGCGGAACAAAAAATAAACAGGATGTGACGCAAGATCCGGTCAGAAAGTGACGTCATTTTGGTGGCATTAGCGGGAAATTTTGACTTCAAAATAGCTTTAGCAGGCCTCTGATCGCTGAGAAGCTCATGCCATTGCAAGGTGACGCAAGTTGGCGAGCCCTTGGCGTGTGTACTTCAAGTCAACGCCAGCTTAACTAGTACAGACTCGTGACTAGAGAAACTTACTTAAGCATACTGTCGTATGATTCGCCTCGGTGTTAATAAGAACAGCTTGCACTTTCTCTGAACCTTTATTCTGTATTCATGCCTTCCATTGCTGTGTAAAAGCAATCAGTTGTTTATTTTGATTGCAGTTGGTGGCGAACCGGGAACCGGGCACGTACCCCCTGCCCGACCGGAATTTTTTTTTTCCGCCTTGGGAAACAGAGCATAAAATGACACTTCACCACTCTCCCCGGCCCCCCTTTCATATCAAAAACGTGCCCACTTCTTACCCCGATACAAATTTCTACCAACGCCACTGCTGGGTTTAATTGCGTCGCACATACGCAGGTTGCGTGCGTGCCTTAAGTATAGATCAATGTTACATAATGCTTGCTCAGTTTATGCACTTCTGTTCTAAGAGACGAAATAACGCATAGTCATGCTATAATCAAGATATTTCAACTTTATTCCAGGATAAACATAAAACAACTTTACCACACTCCACAAAATCAGCATGCATACAATAAGTACAAAATGTTCGTGGGCACTAAATGCATTATGATTTTCCTTACGCGCCGAAAAATGGACTTTACCCGTAACACATAGCATTGCGAGCAATGCTATGTGTCAACAGCAGAACTACGTCGAAACAATAGAAAACAACTAATCACTGCATCTTGACGCAGGAAACCGGGCCGCAGGAATGCCGATTCACGAAAGTGCAGCGAGCACACCGCAGCTGTCCCAGCGTCTTATCAATTAGACATGGGTTTCTACAGAACTTCACAAAAGATTCACGCCTGCAATTTCCTGGTTACATTGTTAGGCAAGTGTCGCAACAGATAAGTAAAAAGTGGAAAAATGGATCAATGAAAAAAGAAAGTGACGGCAGTATGTAAAAGCACATAGCAGGAAAGATCTGGCAGCAGCGCAGCACGGAGGAGCACACCACAGTACTGCGATGGAAATAATGCTTGCGCATACAAGTGCGGGAAACAACGATCACTATACAAGCGTTGTAATGCAATAGAGAAGGCACTGAAATAGACAATTAAAGCGACTCGTTTAAATTCGAGTGGTACTACGCTGAGAAATCCTAGAGTAATTGCCACCACTTGCTCCGAGCCAGCCTGAGGTGAAATAAAGAGATAACTGTGACATAACAAAGCTTTAGACCAATTTTTTTCGAAGCACCACCACGTCCCCTTACACAACCCCCGTGCACGTATTAACAGTACTATAGTTTTCCGTTACCTGTGGAAATGAGAGGAAAATGGTGCAGCGAAACGCCATGCGTACGGGAGTTTCTGTTGCAACCTTGTACTATCGCGGTCACACTTAGTGGGAACACGGGAGCGCGTGGCCCGAGCTACTACTAGAGCTTCCTAACGGCGCCGCGCGGAAACAGCACGCATGCGCGTTGTGAGGGTCCGGAGAGTACAGAGCTTATCACGCGCATCGCGTCAACGGGCCGCAGCGCGTCGTCTGCTACATGCGAGCTGCCGGCGCTAAACAGCATGCGTTGCCAGCGGCCGTGAACCGCAGTAATAAACAACTGCAGATGTCTAGTTTTTTTTTTCTTTTGCAGATAACAATTGTCCCCTCCAGCTCCGCAATAGGCAGAACCATAACTTTACGAACTTTGTTTGAAGATAAATACATTTTGTATGCTTTTCAAGGCAAAATGTATCAGCGATGGGCTTATCGCTGACGCGAGCGCGCAAATTATTAACAAATAAAAAGTAACAAAGGTGCTGTAAAGTAAATGGCCGAGAGAAACACTTTATTTATAGCTTTTCTAATAAAAGATGGTGGTCTGGGCCAGTAAAAAATAATAAGGAACCAGTTGTGACGCCCTTACTAGTGCGTCATGTCGCCGTTGACTTCCACGACAGCAGACATTCCTGACGGGAGCGATTCGTAGAGCGCTGTCACAAGTGAGGTGTCGCTTGCCAGCCGCTGCCATTCGGCGAGCACTGCGGCCCACAGCTCGTCCTCAGTGGCCGAAGGCATGGGGGTCCGGTTCAGCGCCACTTTCACGCGATCCCAAAGATTCTCGATGATGCTGAGGTCGGCTCTTTTTGGCACCCATGCCAGCTGCTTGTTGCCGGTCTGCTGAAGGTGTGCCTGCACCGAGGGGGTCGTATGGGCGGGCGCCAGGGCCAAACCCCAGGCAGTGTGGCCTCGAGGTGCGTCCCGGATTCGCCCTTCGTAGTGGTATGCTTGGACAATCCTATTCACCGTATGCAGGGTCCTGCTCAGGAGTTCCCTGATTGGTCGCAGGCAGTAGCCCTTCTTCGACAATGCGCCGATCCGGCACCTGTCTTCTTCAGGAACTCTTGGCATGTTGAGATGCTACGGCCCTTCCGTCACTGGCGCGATTGTGGGCGCATTTTATAGCGCCTCTTAACCCAAAGAATTTCCGGAAAGCGGTGGCAGTTTGTTGATGAAGTAAAAACATCCACAAAAGATATATATGCGCAGATCCCTACATCCCTGTCGTAAAACGTATTTCAACATGGCCGGCGTTGCGGGCATATTTACGCCCACAAAGACAAAATTTCTCTTAAAGATGACACCACCACAGACGATGCGGGCAGTGGCCGCGCATAGCCAGTGTGGTCACGCATCAAAGATTCATCAGCTCGCGGTGACAATTCTTGCTTGTGAACGCCAAGGCGGCAGAATAGCGGTGCGCATCTGAGGAACGAACCGCGATGTGATTTTTATTTCCAGCAACAAATTGCTGCGTATCTGCAAATGCGGTTCACGGCGGCTGGCAACGTCTGCTGCTCGTTTAGCGCCGGCAGCTCGCATTGAGCAGACGACGCGCTGCCGCCCAGTGACGCGATGCGCGGGATGAGCTCTGTACTCTCCGGGCCCTCACAACGCGCATGCGTGCTGTTTCCGCGCGGCGCCGTTAGGAAGCTCTAGTAGTACCTCGCGCCACGCGCTCCCGTGTTCTCACTAAGTGTGACCGCGATAGTACCACAAAGCGCTCCGCTCCAACCGTTGGCAGCATCGTCCCGTAGTTCACCGTGCCCGCCGGGCACGATACTAAACGTGTTCACCGACGATACAACCCACCTAGTAACTCCACGCACAGCAAAAATTAAGTGCACACCAAATCAACAAGGAAAAACGAATGCAAATGTGCCCCACCAAAACACGCGAGGGGCGTTTCCTAGCAGACGAACATTAGGAGCGCCTTTCTGAACACTACTAGACTGCATCACAGAGCAATGACATGTGCCATTCTTCAGAGGGTGCTACAAATAAGGTTTTTCAGAATGGACAACATTTTCATAAATTATTTGCACACTGGGCCTAAATAAATGGGATTCAGAAATAAATATCGTACGTAAAATATAAATGTTGTTTTATTGTAGAACAAAACTTGGTTTTTTGTTACTAGTGTTTGTTCCCTCCTCACCTAGTCACGCTTCAATCGCCGCTCCCATAAGCCCCCTTGCTGATGTCGCTGGCCATAGGTTCTGAACCACTTTTCGCCCGAAGCTTCGCTACTATTTATATTTACCTTGATGTAGACGTGCTCCCTCAAAGCACAAACACAAAGAATTTAAAGCCCCGCTCGCAGTTTGTAAGACCGAGGGTGCCTCAATGAGCGCGCGTGTCAAAGCACCCTAGTAAGACCGTGCAGAAGCTTGTAATCCCTGCTGTAGCATTTCATGTGAAAAAAAGGAAATAAAGATCGCGGTGCTATTTTTAAGCGGCCTTCGTTTAGGTGATGATAAACAAAGAATGATTGAAAGGTAGATGGCGATTTGGTTGGATTCGCGCATGTTTTGTTTATTGTGCGGTACCACTTATAAGTGCAGATTTTTGCGGCTCCCACGACATACGTTACAGGCGGCCTACACTGTATCTACAAAAAATTGGTTGTTTCCTCTTCCATAGGAACCGGTAAAACACGAAAGTGAAATGTGCATTCAAAGGACCAGCTGAATGTTTATTGTGCATCGATATGAACTTGCACGTCGCTATTTCGTCAGAATGGCATCTGCTGCAGATCGCGGAGGCCACGCAGCACCACCTGAAAGGAAGGCTATAAGGTGCGTTTGTCGTCTCGTTCACGCGTCGGCTCCTAGCGCAGTCGCAAGAGCGCCGCGTGCCTGCCCTTGCGGCGATCGAAACCGGGCGCCGCCGCTTCAATGGCACTTTTTCTGGCCACGTCACTTCAGTTACGGATATCACGCCACCAAAATCTTTGTGTAGTCGGGCATGAAACACTTTCGTGTTAAAAAACAATTGGCTCGGGGAGGGGGGGTACGGGATGACACACCTGAGTGGCCAGCCACACTCGTGCCCAAATTAAACATATACGACTTGAGCATGGTTATCTGACCGTTTTGCACTGTAACGTACGTAACGCTACACACGAAAGAATTTGGACACGTTGATTGCTTATGTATCTAAATTTACGTTTAGCTTCGATATATCGATACAATCGCGGTTACGGAAACTTGGCTTAGAGAGGGCGAGACAGCAGTAATTCCCGGTTACTACATGCATTCGCAACCTAGAAAATGTTCGGCACGTGAAGGGGGCGTAGCGCTGTTTCTTAGACCGAATGTAGATAGCTGCTATCTCAACAAATGCACGTTTACTAAAGACGCAAATTGAATCCCTTTTTGTTCGCATCAAAAGCGGTATCACTGTCGGTGTTGTCTACCGTCCTGCAAACTCAAGCAAAGGCGATTTCATTTCGGCCACGGAAAGTATTCTGTTATCTACATCGAATGAGTCTTTAATTATTTGTGGTGATTTTAATTTTGATTTGTCAAAGGATGATTGCCCTGATTATACATATTTGCTACCTTCATTTCACGTCCAAAATGTTATCGCAGAACCTACACGAACAACCAATGGCTCGGCGACTTTAATTGATCACATACTATGCAACATTGATATGAATGTATCTGCTGGTGTATGGGATGTTGATATCGCTGACCACTGCCCAACGTTTGTGTTATTGCCCCTAAAATACCCTAATTCCATGTCTGACGTGCTCGTGAAACGGACAACTAAAGTAGACTATGATCTCGTAAGAACGTTACTGAATTCTGTCTCTTTTGAAGACATGTATGATGAGAACGTACAGATAGAGTGTGAAACCTTTGTCAAAGCATTGCAAGGGCAATTGAACAATCAACGCGTCAGTGTTCCCGACATAATTACCAACAAGCAATTTGTCCTTGGTTGAGTACTGCTATACTTGACGTGCTAAAAAAAGGATTCATATTAGCCTAGATGGAAGAATAATAAAACAAATGACTACTACCATAGTCAATTTAAGTATTACCGGAATAAGTCGGTCGCAATGATGAGGAGGTCAAAAAAACAATATTACACAGATCTTATCGCTCGTCAAGGGGGTGATAATAGGAAGGTCTGGAGAATTGTAAACGATGTTATCGGAACGAGCCGGAAATATATTGTTGTACCCGACAACCCGTCTACTGATATCTGTAATTATTTCAATACCTATTTCACAAACATAGGTAAAATTGCTAGCAACGGACCTATCGCAGACGAAGCTGAAGATTTTCCAATGACCAATAATATTTTCAATATTAATACAGTAACGCAGGGAGATATAATAGATATCGTAAACCAGCTATCGGAGAATAAAGCTGTCGGTTATGACGCAATACAAGCGAAAGTAGTGAAGCAAAACATCGACATTCTGTCTGTTCCCCTTCATCATATAATTAATCATGCAATTGACTCCGGTTCTTATCCAAATGTACTTAAAATTACACGAGTTGTTCCAGTATATAAGACTGGAGATCCGAACAATCCAAATAGTTACAGACCAATATCTGTATTAAGCGTAACTAATACCATTTTCGAGAAATTAATATCTATACAGCTTAAGAAATATCTCCAGGAAAATAACGTGATGATGATGATGATTGTTTGATTTTATTGGCGCAAGGCCGACATGGGCAAAGAGCGCCAAACACAAAGTTATTTGATGAGGAGAGAACACGAAATAAAATCAGTTAAAAACTATGAGCACGGCCTTATTCTTCACCCTGGCCCTTTAGGCCAGGGTGAAGAATAAGAGTGGTTAAAAGATAAATAAGGTGGCTGGTGTATAGGACCAAGGGTAAAACTATGGGTGTATGAGATGAGTTGTAAAAAGTGAACTTCTGATAGGAACTTAAAGGTGCGCTGAACAGAAAACATGGCATCGTCTCCTAAGAAGTATGACGGGTGTGGTGGAATATGTCGTGTGTGTAGTTGTGGGAAGTGTTTGCGTCGTGTAATGTCGAGTGCTTTACATTGTATGAGGATGTGGATCACGGATAGGGCCACTCCGCACCTGCTGCACAGAGGTCTTGGAGATCCAGTGAGAAGGTGCGAGTGCGTTGCATATGTGTACCCTATCCGTAATCTAGCCAAGGCGACTTCATTGTATATATTGCGTGTGTCGGTGGTGTATGGTCCCAAGTGAGGTTTTATTACGTGTAACTTGTTGTCTGTTTGTTCACTCCAGTGTGTTTGCCATGTTTCGCGAAGCCGTTGTCTGATGTGTGGTTTCACGTCGGGGTAGGGTAATGAGGTTATGTCCACTGTATTCGAGAGTGCAGCAGCAGCGGCCATTCGATCTGCTGCTTCGTTCCCGGCTATACCACAGTGGCCAGGGACCCAGCAGAGGACCAGTTCAAATTTGTGGACATACACAGACATAATACCCTTGACTATCAGATTGACAGCATGGTTTTTGGAAGACTTTGTTGACGACAATGCCCGCACAACACTGAGGGAATCTGTATATATAATGGATTGTGGGATCGGGCTTTGAAGTATATGATTAACAACAAGAAGCACACCATACGCCTCTGCCATAAAAATACTAGTATAACTATTCAGCGTTTTTGTGACTTTAAGGCCGGGTCCATGCGCAGCGCAGAGCACAGAGCTGGCACTTCTAGAAGCGTCCGTATAAAATTCAGAATATTGATACTTCTGCTGCAAATACAAGAAGTGCTGCAGAATTGCACATGTGGGAGCTCGGTTTTTATCTATATGTGTAAAAGATGTGTCGCATGATACAGGGCGGAGATGCCATGGTGCTATAAAATCTGTTACAGTAGATTGGATGGTGTCTAAAAAGGAGACAGAAAGCTCTGACGCTTCCTCTCTAACTCTGATAAAAAACTGATTTAAAAGGATGGTGAGGCATGGATGAAATTTTAAAAGCATAAAGAAGATCTGTGTATGCTTGCTGACGTTTTAGGTTCCATTTGTTGCACTCTACATACAGGCTTTCAACTGGACTAGTCCGGAAGGCGCCACACGCCAGGCGGAGCCCCAGATGGAGCACTGCGTCCAGCATTCTGAGGGATGTTTTAGTGGCTGACCCATAGACAACGCTACCATAGTCCAATCGTGAACCTATTAGGCTGTTAAAAACACGTCGAGAGAACCTTCAGGATAGTCAGTGTTTTTAAGCATTTATGTTTTAGTTGTTTTATGTGTGATATAAATGTGAGCTTTTCGTCAAAGATTATACCTAAAAACTTGTGTTCCTTTTTGACCGGGATAGAGACACCGTGGAGTTGAATGTCTGGATCCGGCCGAATGCCGCGCCTCTTGGAAAACAGGACACAAGTGCATTTCCCTGGATTTCATTTAAAGCCGTTGCTACTATCAGCCCAGCCAGCTAGCTTGTTAACACCAAGCTGGACTTGGCGCTCGCAGATAGACAGGTTACGAGACTTAAAGGATAATTGTACGTCGTCTACATAGATTGAGCAGGAAATCGATGGTGGCAGCGCCTTCCGAAGAGAATTCATTTTTACAATAAACAAAGTGCAACTCAAAACTCCACCTTGTGGCACACCGTTTTCCTGCACATGAACCCTAGAGAGTGCAGTTCCAACTCGCACGCGAAACGTTCTTTCAGACAGGTAACTGGCAAGCATGTTCAACATATTACCCGACATACCAAATGACTTCAAATCGCTGAGGATGCCGTACCGCCAAGCAGTGTCGTACGCCTTTTCAAGATCAAAGAATACTGTCATACAGTACTGCTTGTGGAGGAAAGCATCTTTAATATATGACTCTAACGCAACGAGTTGATCGTTGGTAGATCGCCTCGCCCTGAAGCCTGCCTGGCAGCTCTCGAGCAGACCGTTGTACTCTAAGAAGTACACGAGTCTCCTGTTTATCATCTTCTCGAAGAGCTTACACAGGCAGCTTGTCAGGGCAATGGGACGATAACTGGCGGGAGAGGAAGGGTCCTTCCCTTCCTTTAGGAAAGCCACTACTATGGCCTCCGTCCAAGAGCGTGGAATGTGCCCCGAAAGCCATATTTTATAGTATAGGTGTAAGAGTGTTTCAAGAGTGTCTGGGTGTAGATGCTGTATCATGGTGTATTTAATCTTATCGACGCCTGGAGCTGAAGGTTTGCACGTGCTCAGGGCAGCCCTCAACTCATACAGAGTGAATTCAGAGTTGTAAGAAGTTTTTGATTTGTCTTTGTCATGTAAGGGCTTTTTTGCCGATGTTTTGTGTTTCATGAAAGTGTTTGTGTAGTGTGCTGAACTGTACACGTGTTCAAAGTGTTGTGCAAGTGTGTTAGCCTGGTCTTTTAGTGTGTCCCCTGTTAACCAGGGGCAGGCTGTGTGTCTGTTGTCCTTTTAGTTTTCGTATACGTGTCCAGACTTTGTGTGTGTCTGTGTATGAGTTGATGGAAGTGAGGAAGGTGCGCCAACTCTCCCTTTCCGCATCACGGCGCACTCGCCTCCCAAAAGCCATGGCCCGTTTAAAAGAAATGAGATTATCTGATGTGCGGTACCGGCGAAGGATACCCCAAGCCTTGTTCTGGGCCTCTCCCGCACGCCTACAGTCCACATTCCATCAGGGCCTCCTTGGGTTGTGCGGAGCACCAGAGGCCTGGGGAATGGAATTTTCGGCGGTGGCGAGGATGTGCGCCGTGAGGAGTTGGGCGGCTTCTTCAATGTGTAGGTGTGTTATGGATGTCTGGTGTAGTTTGGATGTTTCTGTAAATGTACTCCAGTTCGCTCTAGCTTCATTAAACCTGTTATGGGAAGTTGGACTGTTCGGGCCTTTACCTATGTATGTTAATGTGGTTGGGAAGTGGTCACTACCATAAGGGGTAGTGCCAACATCCCATTCAAGAGATGGAAAGAGTACTGCAGAGCCAATAGCCAAGTCGAGGTGTGAATAAGTGTTGTGTCCTATATTATGGTATGTAGGCTTGTTTTTATTGAATAGGCATGCTCCCGAAGATGTTAGATATTTTTCGATAAGGCGACCTCGGGCATCCGTGCGGGCAGAGCCCCAAAGAGAGTTAAAGTGCGTTGAAGTCGCCTAAGACAATGAAAGGTGCGGGTAGCTGATCTACAAGGCCCTCGAAATCCGAACTCGAGAGCTGGAAATCAGGAGGGATGTAAACGGAGCATAGTGTTATTAGGCTATGGAAAATTATGGTACGAATGGCAACAGCCTCAATGACGGTCTGTAACTGGATAGTGTGACACGCCAAGGACTTTCGGGCAATGATGGCCACACCCCCGGAAGATGTACCATCACCAACCCTGTCCTTCCTAAATACCTGGTAACTATTCAAAAAATTTGTATGTTTGGAATTTAAATGTGTTTCTTTTTAGGCATAGGACACTTGGCTGACTGGAGTGCAGTATCTCGTACTCATCGTCAAGATTTTTAAGAAGGCCTCTACAGTTCCATTGTATTATGTTTTCTCTTCCCATTATTTAGTGTGAGAGCTACTTGAGTGTGTATGTTTATGTGTCGTCTTTCGGGGCTGTGACTCTTGGATTGGGCTTTTTGGGCCTTTCTGTAGGCTTGGACGTCGGAGGCCGCTCCTTGAGCTGCGTTGCAGGCAAGAACGGCAACACGTCCATCTCGTCGTCCGATGTCCTGGGTATGCCCGTCGAACCGGGCCCCCCCGACTTGGCCCCCCTTCGGGGGCCCTTCGTTTGAGCCGCCACCGCCGCGAGTGTCGGGGGCACCAGAAGTGGCACGGGCGGTGCGGTGGCGGTGGGAGCCGGTGCGGGGCCCGTGGTGTCCATCCCCTCGGCACCCTCCAACGCACTGGAGGACGGGGAGGCAGGGACGGGAGCGGCACCGGTCCCGACGGAAGAGGTTGGCACCACAACCGCTGCTGCCTCAGCAAGCGGCGTGGTGGCGGGTTGGGCTGCCTGAGGCAACCCAGGGGTGGGGGCGGGACCAGGTTTGACTCGCGTACTGGGTTCCCGTCGAAACCAGACGCCGCTCCGCCCCCCCGGCGAGCTGCGTCGGCGTACCTACCCAGAGGGAAAGAGGCGAACGTCTTTCTCGCCTCTGGAAAGGTGATGTTCTCAGTTACCTTTATATTTATGATTTGTTTTTCCTGCTTAAATTTCTCACAAGTGCGGGACCACGCTGCGTGGGGCCCCTGGCAGTTGGCACAGGGGAAACTCTGGTTGTTGCAGTTTTCGGACGGGTGGTCATGTTAGCCGCATTTTGCACAGGTAAGGCGGCCGCGGCAGGAGTTGGTGCCATGCCCAAACCGTTGGCACTTAAAACAGCGCCGCGGGTTAGGGATGTAAGGCCGGACCGGACATCGAACAAAACCTGCATTGATGTATTCTGGAAGGCTCGACCTGTCAAAAGTTAAGATAAGATGCTTTGTAGGTATTTGTTTGTCCTCTCTACGTATGTTTATGCGCCTGACCCCTGTTACGCCCTGACCTCGAAGGCCCTCCAGCAGGTCGGCTTCAGTTTCGTTCAGTAGATCGGGATCGGAGATCACGCCCTGGGAGCTGTTTAAGCTGCGGTGGGGCGTGACCCTGATGTCAAGATCACAGATTCGGGTCTGGCTCAAGAGTTTTTCTGCTTGCTGCTGCTTGGTGACTTCGACCAGCAATTGCCCAGTTCTTTGTTTCTTGGCTTTGTACGTCTCGCAAATTATACTTGTCAGGAACTTCGATACCAAGAAGACAGACAATGAAGCGACAGATCTTTCTGTGTCAATTGACTCAATTACAAGAAAACGGGAATAATTGTTTACGGTTGTTGGAAAGACAGTTGTTGAAAGAGGTGGAAATGAAACTTCGGTGCGGCCCCTTTTCGGAGGCCGATCACGTTTGGAGGGGGGTTTTCAAAATGCCATATAGCATAGTATAAAAACAGGGAGACGGGGGTACTTTCTCCTTTGACCTTACCCTGGTAGTCAAAGAGATCCCAGAGCTCCCTGTCTGGTAGACAGGCAGGGAGCCCATCGACCGGAGCTTGACCAAGGCTCCGACGGCCACCGTTTACGGCTTCTACCCTTCACTTTTAAACACCTCGCCACAGTTGGACACGGCCTATGTATGGGAGCTCGGGGTCCGTGGTGTCGCTGCTCAACGTCACAATGGATACTCAAGGTGCCCCGTGCGCGGAGGAAGATCACGTAATTTGCCCGCAGCAGCATGGGTTTGTTCCCAACAGGACTAGGTCCTCGGCCGTTGTAACACTTGCTCAAGTTATAAACAGCGCTCTTCACAGAAATCCATTGGCAATCGGAGTGTTTTTGGACATTAAGAAAGCTTTTGACTTGGTTAATCATTCAATTCCAATAAATAAACTGGAAAAATATGGTATAATTGGAAACTCCCTTTAATTCTTTGCGAGCTATCTTTCATCTAGAAAACAGAAAGTGCTAATCGATAATCACCATTTTTCATACAGTTACTTAACATGTGGTGTTCCGCAAGGATCAGTTTTAGGTCCTATTTTATTTTCCTCGTATGTAAATGATCTCCCACTCGCAATACAGAATTCGCAATACTAATGTATGCGGATGACTCCGCAATTTTATTTTGTGGTGATTCTCTGTCTGAAATGCAAGATACCATACTAGCTGAAATGGACAGTATATACTCATGGTTTTTGAATTCCAATAAATAAACTGGAAAAATATGGTATAATGGGCAACTCCTTTTAATTCTTTGCTTGCTATCTTTCATCTAGAATACAGAAAGTGGTAATCGATAATCACCATTTTTCATACAGTGACTTAACATGTGGTGTTCCGCAAGGATCAGTTTTAGGTCCTATTTTATTTTTCTTGTATGTAAATGATCTCTTACTCGCAATAGAGAACTCCACAATACTAATGTATGCGGATGACTCCGCAATTATATTTTGTGGTGATTCTCTATCTGAAATGCAAGATACCATACTAGCTGAAATGGACAGTATCTACTCATGGTTTTTGAAAAGTAAGTTAACCATAAATACCGACAAAACTAAATATTTCATCTTTCACTCAAGGAGAAAAGTAATTGATAATAGTTACTTTAGTGTGTATAAAAACGACCAGCCAATTGAGAATGTAACCTCCTTCAAATATCTGGGCGTTGTCTTTGATTCACAGCTACATTGGAAAGAACAAATCCAAAAGGTGTGTAAAAAACTTGCGTTTAGTTGTTTCACGTTAAACAAAGCGCGGTCTTTCTTCCCATGTGGTATGTTACGATCTTTATACTTCACATTATTTCAGTGCAACATTATTTATTGTACCGAAGCCTGGGGGCTTACCTATGAAACATATTTTACGCCGTTATATCGATTACAACGACGAGCTCTAAGAATAATATCATTTTCTGCATTCAACCATCCTGTTAATACAATTTTTAAGGAATTTTGTGTACTTTCTTTTTCAACTTTTCGGGAATACAAAATATCTCTTTTAGTAAACACAATTATAAACCATAACTTTCCTGTACCCTTAGCACGTTTTTCTATCCCTGTTCGGAGCACTAGGTAAGCATCCAACGCCAACTTCAACTTGGCAATGTGTCATAACGTCTATGGCGAAAGGCTTATTGAATTCTACGGTGCCAAAGTGTGGAACGATGTACCTATTTAAGTGAAAACTGCGAGGAACTTCAAATTGTCTTGCAAGATGTTTTACTTGGATAAACAGAATGTAGTTTAATGATGCGATTGTAATTATAGTGGATGTTTATACTGTTTTGTGTTTCATTTTATTATTTGCCTATTTTGTTCATTTGCTTTATTTTGGAACCTTGGTGGATACCTGCGACTCATTTGTATGTGTATTTTTGTATTGGACAGGAAACTAGCCTCCTGGCTATCTGTCCAAATAGTCTGTAAACATTTTTCCTGTCTTGATAATAAAGCTCTTGATTGATTGATTGATTGATTATTGAATACAGAAAAAAACGCCTCGATTTGTCTCAACAAGATAGCAAAACATTGAGAAAATATAGAGACAGTTTGGCTTGCCAACAACAGAATATCGAGAAAAAGCACCCTATATTACTTCTTATGAAACATGTGCCATTCTTCCAGAATTTTTGTACGCTTGGAGCACACATGTGAGATCCAGGGCACGGACATAGTTCTTACAAAGTGTAGGGGGTGTGACTACGTGGATATGTAGCACTTTGCTATACTAGCTGCACCAACTGCAGGGCAACTGTTTGGGAGCTTACGCCGAGATGTTTTGAGGTCTTAGGTCAACTGGTACCTTTAGGCCACTCGCAGTAAAGAATTATTTTTCTGGCATGCTTCGATGATGGCAGGCAGCCGTTACACGAGTACGCCACCACGCATCGGATCCCACCTAAAGACGGGCAAAGAGGCGGTCGTACAAACTTAAACCTACCTTCAACACTCGCAAGCCAGCGCTATCAACGCTCAAAAGCTGAGCTCAAGGGCAGCGGATGTAAGAGGGGACAGACACTGTCTTCCCAGCGCGCGACATTGGCCAGCATTTTTCTCATGAATGGGTAGACCAAGCAAACAGATATTTTTTTAAAGACTTTCTTCGGATACGTGAACGGGAAAATTTTGGTCTGCCTGTCTGTATCTTGGTCTGTCCGTCTGTCACTCGATTCAGCCAGCTGCCCAAGTTAAACATTATCTGCGCAGTAGTCTTATATACTCACAGCCAAATCTAAGCGTCTAAGTCCGGTGTTAATGTTCATGCTTGTCAACGTTGTTGAACAAGAACAAGACATTATGCAAAGTAAATATTAGCCCGAAAACCAACACATGAGTGACATCTGCAGTGTTCCTTTATAAATTTACGGACGCTTGCCTTTTGCGATAGCAAACAAAATACTACATCAACTGCCGAAAACAGTCGCCTGCTCAGCTGCTGTTGCCCGCGCTACCTGGCGGAATCCTAAAAAATCAAACGGCAACACCAACGAAAGGTTCCACTAGATAGCTTTCGCGTTCCGCTTTCCTACGCTCGTGGAGTGAGGCAACGTGGTTTTATCAATGTTTAGTAGGGTGCTTCGATTTACGCGTGTTCCCGCCGTATACGGCAGCGCTGGAATCGAGGCACCCGACTGGGAGCAGTGGAATGCGATAAATTTAAATTGACTTGAGCAAACCTCTGGCGCGTTATCTTGGAAGGAAGGGGACGGGAGAGGTACAGCATGAGAGGTGAACGGGAAAGAGATGGGATGCATTTACTTGCCAGGAGCGCCAGTCGACTATCGTCTTGTGTTGACATTTGCAACGAGAGGAGCAGATACGCGGCCAATTTTCTTCCCCTGCTTTCCTTCCTTCTCCCTGCACCACCCATCCTTTCCTTTATGCACACATCAAGAGGTGCACGTGATGAACACCCGGTTACAAAGCACTTGGCTGGTTCACTCTGTTTCTAGAGTTGACACACAGCAAGGTTCGCCTAAGACAGCTGAAAGCGAAGCAGGATGTGCCTCGTGGCACAGCGATCACTACCCACTCGAGCCGTGCTAAACATGCACACCACCCACCGGGTTCCAAGCGGCCCCGGATGGTGCCGATCACGTTGTACACGATGGGCCTGGCCCACTTGCTTCTCACCACCAGCCGCAGTTTCCTGGGAGAAGGCACCAGTGGTGAGGACGCAAACAACGGGGGATCCACATATGCGCACATTTCTTTCTTTTCTTTTTCTTGAAGAGTGAAAGCTATATGTTAAGGAAGGGACAGCGCGGCCATTATCTCTCTCCCCAAGACATGAGGAACATGCAGCTGGTGCTTGCATTACAGCAAAATATCTCAGGGGTTCTTCTTTCCAAAGTACTGCCCTAGTGCGCACTTCTGCGATCACGATGGCATGCTAGCACTGCTAGAGTCTTCTTTAAACAGAGTCATCATTATGTAAGAAATCACGCAGACACACTGCACTGACACTACACAAACACTAATTCCCCAAGTTTCGGTTGACGGCTTTCCCGGAGCACTTATTGCATGTGGCAACATTTGTGGACCGCCTTCCTTTTTTTGGTAGCTACCTAGTTATGCTGACTATGCATTCCTTCTGTTTTCTGTTTCGTTTATCTACACCCTCTTCCTGCTTGCCCAAGTCTCACAGATACCCATCCATGAATTGGCTTGTGTTTGCTTTTCATATTCAGTTTGTATCTTGCTTTGGTAACATGGGCTGTTAAACTGTGGAGAATAAGGTACAACTAGTAACGAATTTGAAATTTCAGGATGGGGTCTCACGTCCTGAAGATTTCATATGCCTGGGCTTGTGCCATGGTGGAGGGCTAGAGATCATTTTAGGCCACCTGGGGTTCTTAAAATCTGTAACATGTGGGTATTTTTTATTTTAGTGACTCCAGAAAAGTTACCACCTGGACTGGAGTAGAATCCTCATCTGCGGCCTGCTCAGTAGTGTAATGCCCTAGCCACCGAGTCACCGCTACTGCAGAGTTTAGCAAAGTTTGCTTCCCGCCTTGTACGTCTTCTCCCCACTATCACCTGCCTTTACGCTTTGTCTTACATTTGCACTTGTTTTTAGAAGTTGCTGCATACTAGATGTTCTTCACTTTGTGCTTGATTTTGGATACTGCAGCACAAATTGTGCTCGAAATAATAAACACGCATGTAATGTCATGGCAGGTTCAGGGCCGTAGTGGGAGCGGCTCACAAGTGACGAGGCAGATGACCATATTGCAAACGGAAGTATTTATGAAAAAAATTAAAAAAGGAAGGAGAAAAAAATAATAAAGATGTCGCGAAGTCCGGCGTGGCACGCGAACACCCTCTCGCAGCAAGAAGAGTCCAAGTCCAAGACCGCGGGAAATTGCACAAGGGCCCTCACAGTTTCGGGGGCGGCGGGAGCCGCGGCGAGTAGAAGCTCCCGTCGAAGGCGACTACCACTGGCGGTTGTCGTTGACGCGGCGAGGCCCCGGCATCCGAGAACAGTCACGGCGCCATGACGACTTGAAGAAGCTGGTCGGCGGGAACACGAGCAGTGCTTGGGGTAGCGCTCCCGCAGTCCGGGTGACTGCCGCTGGAGCGCAGGGTCTTCACAAGATCGGCGTACCCGCAGTCCGGTCGACTGCCCCTGGTCCGCCAGACTACCTCAGGGTAGACGATCCGCTGATTCCCCTCGATCGCTTCTCTATCCTTCTCGAACCCCCGAGCCTCGTTCCTCTTCTTTCTCGCCTCCCTTGTCTCGAGACCCCTTCGGTTCTGCGCTTCTTCTTTCTCATCCCTCAGCCACTCGCCCGCTTGCTGGGTCGTTTTTCCGCGATTTCTTCTTGTTTTTCCCGCGGTGGGGGGACTTCATGACATCACCCCCCGCACAAGAAAGTTGCCGGGTGAAAACACTCGTACTTTCACAACTTCACGTGGGAAAAACTAAATGACGGGAGGTATAAAAAGAAAAAAACTGCAAATATGCTCAAAAGTTATCGATAACATACTTGACGATTAGGCATACAAGTGCCCAAGAAATTGCTAGAGCGTTGCCTCAGCTTTTTATATCTAGCCCTCCGTTTTCTCATTCCTTGATTTAATGAATGTGGGCGAATACGCTTGCACACAAAGGCTCAGTTTGAGCACTTAGTTGTCCCGGACCTAGGCCATCTGAAGTTACTGCAGGGGCTGGTGGTCTGTTTGCTAGATGAATTCCCTTCCGTACGGTTAGGTGTCCTTTCGGATGGCCCACACAAGCGCTAAGAAATCCAGGTCGACTGTTGCGTAACAGTTTTCTCCCGGGAAATACGTTCGGCTTGTGTATGAACCCTGGTGCTCCTGGGCGCTGTACTGCGGTAGCTGTACCCCTCCGAGGCTTCTCTGTGAGTGCCTATTTAAAGAACAAACAATTTGCTTCTTTTGGAGGTGCGGGAAGTGTTTTTCGTCCCCATTGATGTAACCTTCTATCACACTGACGGCCACTACGCACGAGGACGCCTGTTGTCGGGCCTCGCATTTCTTGAGCTTGTTTACGGGAAAGAGGGGGGTCTTCTTGCACAAGTCGACTTCGTAGTTGAGGTCGTCCTTTCGTCCTCGTTCGTCCTCGATGTCATCCGTTCGTAGTCGAGGTCGTCCTCTTTCCTTCGGTGCAGTCCTTTGGCAGATGGAACAGGATTTTTACGAGTCGCTTCACGTCGGTATGCATCCTCGGCCAGTAAAATTCGTCGACAATCTTTTTCGTTATTTTTCGGATGCCTTGGTGTCCGGTCATGATGCTTTCGTGTGCCATCTCTAGAACTGCGTTCCTCAAAGGTTGGGGTACCACTACCTGCTTGAATAACCGTCAAGATGAAAGGTGATACTGCCGGTACATCAGTCCCTTGTCTACGATGTATTTGTAGTGGTTGCCACTTCTGTAAGTGAATGTTGTCCCCCGCTTCCGAAAACAGTCTTTTAAGCTGTGATCTTGCTCCTGTTTTTCCCTGAGCTGATCTCTCGTCACCTCCGCGATGTTAAGCTACCTGTAGGCAACCTGTTGGTTTCTGCGACAGCCACGAGCTTCTTAGAGTCCATCTCAGTATTAGAGTTGCTCGGGCTTTGAGATGGTTCTTGATAGTTTTCTGGGGTTGTCTTGGCTTCAGGAACTTGTGCTTGCCATTTCCAGTCAGGGTCGCTGGGCGGTCTGGCTCCCGGTATGTTCCCTAGTACTAAATCATACGAGGGATCCTGCATGCATTTAACCAGAAGCATCCCTAAAAAGTAATGCGTGTGGACCTTAACGTATGCTTCTTGAAGCTGCTGCACAGTTTTGTCCAAGAACACCACTGGAAGCTTGGCCCGTCAGACAGGAATCTGGCACAAGATCACGGCGCACGATTACGGTATTACTGCCGGAGTCTCTTAGTACCGATATCGGCTTCCCGTAACTTTCCCCAGTCACCACAGGTAGGTTTTTCAACCAAGAACTGGATCTTTGAATAGCTTTTTCTAGCTGTTCGGGGTAATCTCCTGTATACGTCGGCGCTTTGCTACGGTGCAAGCCGAAACCTGTTTTGCGTTGCCCTCTTTGCCTTGACAGTTCTCGATTCTATGGCCAGGTTTTCCGCACTTGCCGCAGCTACCATGCCTTCCTGACATTCTACGGTCACTAGCACGGCAGCCTAGTTTGCCGAAGACGAAGCAACCTTGGGTATTCCTTAATTTTGGGGCCTGATCTGCACTCTGCTCCCGTCTCGGTTCATCTCGGGTCTTACCCAGGTTTTTGATGGCCTGTGCTTCCATGAAGGGGTTGAAGCTTCTGCCATCTCCTTAGTTGTCTTGCAGTTCCTTTTTTTAAGTGCGAATGCACTTTATAAGCGACCCCAAACCATCCACCGCCGGCGTCGGCGGCGGCGTCGGCGTCCGCAGTGCTCCTCTATAAAGAAACAGCATCCGGCGCCAGGTTTCGATCCGCGGACTTTGCGGCCGCAGCGCGACGCTCTCCGACCAAGCCACGGACGCGACGTGATATCAGCGTTAGTGACGCGCCTTATATCTTTAACGCATTCAAACTACGTCGTCAGCGGCGTGCGTTGGCGACTCAGCGGCGTTATAGCGGCTTGATAACTGCGTGGTGTACACGTGATACTACAAACCCGATGGAAGAGATGGAAGAGAAGGCGGCGAGGCGGTGGGCTGCGGTGGCCGAGCGCAAGCGCCGCAAGCGGGCCGACAACCGTGCATTCGCACTTTCACATTCTCCCCCTCGGGGAAATGCGGGGGAATTTTTTGATAAAGACTGCTAGTTGTGTGTGACAGCACTTGATGAATTGTTCTCCGATCATCTTGTCCCGCAGTTCGTCGAAAGCTTTCGCGACGCCGGACGTCTCTAACCACCTGTCAAAATAGCCAGCAAGGCGGGAAACAAACTGTACTGTATCATCTTGACGAAACAGCGTAAAAAACGGGGACACTAGGGAGAGAAAGACGACAGGACGACGCTGTACTCACAACTATTTTTTAATAAACTGCACCACGCATATATATACTATGTCACCAAAACCCACGTGCGCTCACAACATGACGCACATCGAGATTATCACTACAAAGTAACACCAAACTCTAAGTCACGGACGTATCTAGAAATAAGAATTCTTTTTCATGTAATGCTATCGACGGCTCACTTATGCAGATATCGCCTCTTTTTCTAATGTGAAATGCTTCGATAACTTCCCTAGTGGTCTGATTAGTGTGAACCGAAAGGATGGTGGTGTCATGAAAAAGCGGAAAACACCCATGCTCGGAACAGTGTCTGGTGACATGTGAATCTTTCTTGTTTTTTAGTGCGTTTTTGTGCTCTAATAATCTTATATTAATGCAACGACCGGTTTGCCCAACATAAACGTGGCCACAATTAAACGGAATTTGATAGACCACCCCCGTTTTACACTCGACTAGAGGGGACCTGTGCTTAACAGAGCATTTCTTTTAACTGCAATATCAGATTCTGCCAATTTTCTTTCTATTCGACCACATATTTTTCCCATCTTAATGGGTGCTGAAAAAACAACATTTATACCAAATCTACCAGCTACATTTTTGAGCCCATGTGACAATTTATGCTTATACGGAATTACTACCACTTTTTTCTTTTTACAAGGTTCACCCTCCCTTGGTTCTACGGAGGTAACTTCCTTTATCCGCCTAAGAAGCTTTCTTGTTGTTGCACAAAGAACATGCTCAGGAAAACCTGCCGTTCTTAACCGCTCCATTTGTACTACAAAACTTTTTGAAACCTGATGAAAGCAAGACCTGGAGAGGGCCGATAACAAGCACGAGAAGGGAATGCCATTTTTTACGATCTTGGAATGCGAGGAATTAAAATTGAGTATGGGTTTTTCCGATCTCGGGCTGTATTCCCAGCACACGTGCGCATTAGTTAAATAGAGTTTAACATCTAAAAATTGCAACTGATTATTATTTGGTACTTCATGCGTGAACTGTAGACCAGTACCAACTCGCCCAAATGTTGATCCTTCTACAACAAACTGTACGCCGGTTTCCCCATCTTCGGCTTTCGCGTTCCTGAACTTTTTGTTGTACCCCTACGAAGTGAAGCGGAATCGTTGAAGCAGGGCGAGCTTCACTTTTTTGTAATCTAGGGAGTCCTCTGGGGTCATTCTCCCTATCACTGCCAGCGCTTTACCCGCGAAGCGCATGCTCAGAGCTACTGCCCATTCACTGTCAGGCCACTTCTGCGAAAGCGCGATTCTTTCGAGCCTGACAAGATTGGCGTCGAGATCGTCCCTCCTGTCATCAAAAGGCGGGATAAGCTTGTGAGGGCTGACCGCCGTTACGTGTCCCCACGCTACGGGTTCAGGTGCTGAGCAATCAACTTGCGCGCTCTCCCTTGCGAGCTCTTGCAAACGGATCTTCATGTCTAATGTCTTCTGCTCCCGCTCGGATGCTTCTTTCTCCCGTTGCGCTTCTTCCCTCGCGCGTTCTGCAGCTTCTTTTATGGCCTCACGCTGTACCAGCCGTTCTTCCCTTACTCGAGCCTGATCAGACTTCACCCATTTCCGAAGGAGGTCCATGCTGCCACTTTATTCGTGAATTCCGCTCGGTTATGCGTCCTGCTCATCAAGATGTTAAGAAGAGTCCTGTCGCGGACGCCACTTGTGATGTTATGGCAGGTTCAGGGCCGTAGTGGGAGCGGCTCACAAGTGACGAGGCAGGTGACCATATTGCAAACGAAAGTATTTATGAAAAAAAAATAAGAAAGGAAGGAGAAAAAATAATAAAAATGTCGCGAAGTCCGGCGTGGCACGCGAACACCCTCTCGCAGCAAGAAGAGTCCAAGTCCAAGCCCGCGGAAAATTGCAGAAGGGCCCTCACAGTTTTGGCGGCGGCGGGAGCGGCGGCGAGTAAAAGCTCCCATCGAAGGCGACTACCACTGGCGGTTGTCGTTGACGCGGCGAGGCCCCGGCATCCGAGAACAGTCACGGCGCCATGACGACTTGAAGAAGAAGCTGGTCGGCGGGAACACGAGCAGTGCTTGGGGTAGCGCTCCCGCAGTCAGGGCGACTGCCGCTGGAGTGCAGGGTCTTCACAAGATCGGCGTACCCGCCGTCTGGTCGACTGCCACTGGTCCGCCAGGCTACCTCAGGGTAGACGATCCGGTGATTCCCCTCGATCGCTTCTCGATCCCTCTCGAACCACCGAGCCTCGTTCCCCTTTTTTCTCGCCTCCCTTGTCCCGAGACCCCTTTGGGTCTTCGCTTCTTCTTTCTCTTCCCTCAGCCTCTCGCCCGCTTGCTGCGTCTTTTTCCCGCGATTTCTTCTTGTTTTTTCCGCGATAGGGGCACTTCATGACAACGCACAGTGGATGCCCCCTTTATCCCAAAATAAAATTTAACTGCCTTAGCACTTGCAACAGTTGTCGTGGATGAGCGGGTGCTGTCAATGAGACAGGCATGCAGTGCCTAACACGGGGGCTCCCACGAGGATGCCCCCTGAGCCCTCTCTTGTTGCCCTGCTCCCCGCCTCCAGACAAGTGAAACCTGCCTGCTGTACATGTGGAACCCGCACGATGGGGGGAGCGCCTTTGCATACAGGAAAAAATTAGGAAGCAATGTTAAGCCACCGAGGGCTGCCGGTGTAATTTTACAGCGTCGCTAACGTACCCAGCATGGGTGTTGCTGCAACAATAGAGCGCCAACTGACAATTTAAATTTCCCACCGTCTGCACCCCACGAATAGCCTGACAGGTCCTGCAATCTTCGGGACCTCGCAGCTGCAGCTGGCATTTTATTGGGTGTAGCCCATGAGGCTCCAGGTGCTCATCCATTGGAGGAGGTTTTATCTTGATTCACAAAGGCGCGCTTCTTGCAGTTAGCGCACTACTGCCCTCACCTCACAGACGATCACCTGGCCTGATTGGTTTTGTCTTCTATCGATCTCCACTTTGTTTACGGCCCTGTGTTTGCCATGTGAGCTGTGGCTTTGGTGTGGTCACGTTGCGTCTCCTTTTGCGGGAACAGTTCTGGTGGTGCTTGGTAAATTTCTTGAAGCGCAACGAGCCATACAAAATGCTAACCACAGCGGCCCATCTCTTGAGGAAAAATTCAGCTCCTCAAATTAAGGGTGCTCGTCATTTCCCCCTTTCTCCCTCTCTGCAAGCTCTGCCCCATTACGAGCAGCACTTGGCCATCATGAGAGCTGCTAAGAGAGAACTCGCTGTGGACAAGCATGGGCAATGGAAAAAGGGGCAACTCAAAACCGGGTAGGTTGTGCCCCCCCCTAGCATCATGCACATGACCAGCGGAGGAGTGTGGGGCTCAAGTCAGTGGCTCCAAGGCCAACCAGAGATGGGTTGTTTGGCCTCACACTCCCAGCTGACCAAGCTGGTGCCATCACCTGCTGAGGAATCAACGTCCACCACCTCAAAAGGGCCCTTCCCAATAAACGTGGGTCACTGTGCCGCCTCCTCACACAATCCCCTCGGTTGGCTCGATCTACACAGATAGCCGGCAGCCTGCTGTACCGTCACGCGTAATAACCAAGCAGGACTCACTTGCCATCCTTGAAGGAGCCCAGCTTTACCGGCCTCTTGCTAATGGTCACCTCGGGGCCCTCAATCTGGCTGCATGGGAGGGGAGAAAAGTGCGGAGTCCTTAGCCTCCCCCGGGAGCAACACAGCCACCAAGGCAGCTTGGCCGGACATACGGGAAGCAGATGGCAAAACGACAGGCTTGCAGATTCTGTTGTCCGGGCGTGCAAGCCCCAGTAAAGAATCAACTGGCATACAGTTTTTTGCCCGTACAGTGCATGCATATTGGCACGTGGAATTCTGTAAGGAGGAGTGAAAGGCCCCATCTTGTGAAGGAAGCCACGCTGTGTATTGCCCTTGTGGTTCTTCACCTCCCTTTCCGAACGGGGCATAACCAGCGCTCCCCTAGCATGCTATGGCCAAGAACACCCACCTGAGCAAACGCATGGCGAAATTGTTGGTGACTGTGAGTGCCGGGATCTTGGGCAAGGCGCTGCTGTTGGTCAGCCGGAAGACCCCGTCTGCGAGGCAACCGTGCGGAAACAGGTGAGTGGTCACTGTCTTCCTCAACAGAGGGCGTCAGTGAAAACTCCGCTACTTCCCCAGGCAGGCTGCTGTGCTCCACAGTTGCTACGGAACACAGAGGCAGGACAAGAGAAAAGAAGGCCCCGCGGTGTATTGCGACAAGAATTTAGCGGCGACATCAGGAAGCGGTTCACGGCAGGTCCAGAACATCTTGTAAACTGGAAATGCCGAAAGTTTGCCGGGCCACTTGCAAGCGCGGTGACAGTGTTTCGCAGAGAGACACCTTTCACAGCAACCATGGTACACCATTGTGAACAGTTCTGATAAGCGTGAGGGCACCAAACGAGTGCAGAGCACCATTGTCGTGTTAATACTGACACCTCCATTTCCAAGGAAAATCGCCCCAGAATACACAAGACTCAACGGACACATAGCGGGTAAGTGGACAAGGCGTATGCATCCACAATGCAAGGAGGTATGCAATGATGTTCGAGATCCTGCTTTCGCATTCACAAAGCTGGATGTAGTCTAACTGCTTGAAGTGCACACATGATGACTGGCGCTCCGCTTCCACGGGAGAAAAAGAGCAGACAACGGTGACCAACTCGAGGAGGAAGAAAGGAGCGAGGAAGAGACTGGGTATAGTGCCTAGAATAGGCACTATATACTGGGCGCTCGCACACGGTGGCCAGCTGAGCTAGTGGCGACGGAACTTCGGGAAGAGAGCGGAGGAGTGAGCGACCGGGAGGCAGTTTGTGGCCAACGCAAGGGCGAACTGGACCAAGCTGCATGCCGTTCGAGGTTCTGCCCCGGAAGACCTGCCACTGCCGTCCAAAGTGGGTGTTCCTGGGGCTCAAAAATGTCCCCAGTGCACTTCCTTTCTTTTTCCTTTCCCGCAAACCACAACCACGCAACCAACCAGGCGTACACCGGCGAGCCACCAGCACGCGCCTCAGCTTCTCCAAGCTTCTACCTCGGCAGCTCGGGCTTCCCAACCTCGGCGTGTCGGGGCCGGAAGACGCCGCAAACACTGCGCTTCGGAACATGGCGACACCATCGACACCACGTCAGCCAAGCAGCGAGCAGACTGTGACCAGAGTCCAGTCTTTTGAACCCTCCTTCAGTCGGACTTTTTGCGTTGAAAGTTTACTTTAGTTTCCCTTAGTCTCCTTTTGCGTGTCTGTTTCCGCATGAGGATATTTGCCATTTTTAAATTGGCAACGCGCCATGGCGTTACTTCTCCTTGATCCCCCTCCACGGGTCACGTGCCCACCCGCTCAGAACGTGTGTCGCTCAATTTCGGCTACGCGGTGCCTTTATTCACACCACAGCAGCATGGGGGAGCAGGTTATACGCAAAGGCAGGTTATACCCACGAAAATGTGGCATGTTAGCTGCTAACCAGGGCCCAACCTCAACAAAGCGAGATTTCTTCAGATACTGACAGCAGCGTGGCACATATCCCCACTTTCATGGGCTGGCCTTCACTTTCGCTAACACTGCACACTATTTCTTTTACAGGTGCAACCCATTTGCAAACCAAACATAAATTCTGTAATAATGATCATAATACAGTCCAACCAACTTATAACAATATTGAAGTGCTACAAAAAAGTCATTGTTATAACCAGTAATTCTTATAATATCAGGGCTGAGCAGAAAAAGTACTTTCGTAAGCATTTCGTGGTGTTTACAATATTAACAAAACAGAAATGTACCCACATGGCCGACTAGCCAGACTTAGCCGCACATGCGCCAACCGACTCCACATAGTCTCCAGGAAGGACCACCGTCTCTCACATAAAAGGAAGGCTCCGCATCAAATCCTTGACTTTATTTTCTTTCTTTTTTGACGATTGGCAAATTGCATGTCACCAAAGTGACGTTGATTTTAAAAATTCAGCGCGACTTAGACAGCGACAGTAAAGAAGGACGACGGGACAAGCGCTCACTTGCAACTAACATTTATTGAGGCATCGTCTCGAGCATGCATACTTTGGTACGGTACATGGAACGCATCAAACAGAGGACATGATCAAAGTGACGTCGTTTTATATTAAACAGAAAGGGGACAAGTGCGTCAGCGATACTTCTGTGCTATTTCGTGCCAGCGAGTTTGAATTTTTGAAAACGTCACTTTGATCATGTCCTCTGTTTGATGCGTTCCATGTAGTGTACCAAAGTACGCATGCTCGAGACGATGCCTCAATAAATGTTAGTTGCAAGTGAGCGCTTGTCCCGTCGTCCTTCTTTACTGTCGTTGTCTAAGTCGCGGTCAATTTTAAAATCAAAATGCACCAACTTGCCCAACAGATTTGTTTAATAAAGTGACGTTGTTTTCTGTCTTTTTCAGCATCAGTAATCAACAGTAGCCTAGAAGGCCCCCTTAAACCTGCTTCTAGGCGGTGTTGAAGAGGTGCTCCCTGCCTCTCTCATTTCCTGGGCAAGCTGGCTGCTGGAGATAAGAGGGTCAGCCAGGAGGTCTCTTCCTTCGGGGATAGCGTATGGCTACATCAGAGGCACCGACTTTTTCTCAGTGTTGGAAAGATAGAAGATGCCGCAACCTGTTTCATGCTTACAGTCGTACCTGGTCACACACAACGCACCCATGCTCTCTCACTGATCTCCAGATACTATATTTTACATAGGCAGGCTCGTACCGTCAGGCTCAATTGTTATAACGAATAAAAATTAAAATGTCCCTTTCTATCATATAGCAAAGTTGATGGTGCTGCGACTGTTCATTGTTATTTCAAATATATTGTTATAACTGTTATTGTTATAAGTGGGTAGGACTGTAATAAGTTTATTTCTAGAAAACAATGTGCACTTGTGAAGCTTTTGAAGCCACAGAAGGCCCGAGGCACACTGCCCAGCAGTTGGCAGAATCAAGGCTAATCACTTTGCCCCCTTGCAACAAAACAAAATTGAAAGGGGAGGGAGGAAGAGAGAGAGAGAGAGAGAGGAGAGAGAGAGAGAGAGGAGAGAGAGAGAGAGAGAGAGAGAGAGAGAGAGAGAGAGAGAGAGAGAGAGAGAGAGAGAGAGAGGGAAAAAAAGTTCAGTCAGTAGAAAAGTTCACCTTCGGCTGTTGGGGCAGAAACCATCGTCAAGTAATTGATTCATAGTGTGAGGAGCACAAACAGCGTTAACACATTCCCCATATCCAGTCCGTGCGCTATCCAAAACAAAACGATTATGCGGATGAAGTTCTGTCATAAGGATGTGCGGAATACAAAACTATTTGATCCAAACGCATTTCACAACTGCAGTTTCTGTATATAGAGGATTTAAAATTTTGGCAATCTGAGACAGGAAAATGCAGACATTACACCATCAATCTCTGCATCGTACAACATTGATTTCAATGCAAGTTCAAAAAACTACCTGCTTTGTTTCGCCGAGAGCCTGAGCAAAAATAAAAGCAACAAATACCACAGCGTATTTTGCTCTAAACAAGAGCGCACACGATCTGTTTTCGGACTGAAACCGGACATGCTGTACGCATTGGAAACAGCAAACAGGCCATTTGGCGAAGATGGGCGCAAATGTAAACTAACTGGCTGTTCCACGGCATGTTAAAATCGAAAAATAATTCCCACGTATTTAATAGTCGAGGCATAATTAACGGTAGAAACAACTGCAATTATTACACTATGACTTGTGTAGAAAAATCGGTATTTCTTGAGAGATAAGTTCGACAGGATTTCAAAAACACAGAAGTTGTGTTTTAGTTTTGTTAATCACGACCATTGATTTGTTTATTTACAAAAACCATAATCCAAACGATGCCCTCTTGGTAACCTCAGGTGGAAAGTGGACCGAAGGAGACGCATGGGATTTTGAGATCAAAATTCTACTGTTTGATTCAGTATTGAAACCTGTCACTAATCTTTGAAATTATTCATTTGAGCTGAACTTCCGCTGCTTGCTACTTCTGGCTAATGGCTAAGTTTTGGCGACACATCACGTCTTCAATTTTCATAGACGTCACTCGAGCAAAGAAGAACACATCGGGTGATATCAGTCTCCCTTAATTAAAAATGAAGCATCCTTTTAAGAAAATATTGCTTTAAAGGGGCCTTAATTGGCTCCTGAAGGTCGCGATTTCAAGTGCGAAATTGCTAGATTATGTGTTCACGACAACATATACTAAGTGCTTACACCTCTGCTGAAGCAAGGCTGCAAAACATGCAAAAACGATATTCCATTCTTTCCTTGTTTACCTGTCAATCCTCGTCGCCATGCTCACACACTCTGACTTAAATTGTGACTATGACACAGCCGCTATTACGCAGCCGGCCCTGAAGACTACGGCGCCGCTATTGGCAGGCTCCCCCATGAAGACAAAACACAAGTTTGGTTCATTCAAAAGATTGCCTCGTTAGAATCAAACTGACACCACTTTTAACGTAAACTTCGCTCAAATAAGTGATATAATTGGGAAAAAAAGGGAATGGCCATGTGACCCACTTGCTCATTTCCCGCAAAAGAACCTATGATATCATACCAGCCAGCTCTACGATTGGCGGAGGCCGGCAAAAGCGAGCACAAATTTGGCAGAACTTATCAGCTTACCGAACGAGCTATTTGCACTTAAAGTTACCGCACATTCTTTTTATATTGGTCAGAATGGTGGGACGAACAGTGGAAGTTATGAACGCACACGTAAACATAGAAGTACTGATGCGTACTGCTGTTGGTACTGCGCGCACTATGCTTGGTTTAGCTGCCCAGCACTGCGGGGCTTTGGGGTAGTCTCAGACGACACTGGCCGACTGACACAAGCAGGTTGTCTTACGTGACCTTATTTGTTGAGCGAGCACTATGTTTCATGAAACAATTATGTTCTCCCAGAACAAAAACAAGCCAGGTTTAAATACAGTCAAAAACAACTCAAGGCAGAAAACGGCTTGCAACGGTACGGTGCCATCTAGGTTCACTAACAATAAACAAGGCTTTGGAATCGGCTGCACAGCGGTCGGTTCCTGTGAGTCATTGCGGACCCCGAAAACACGCGATTTAGAGGGAAAATGATTAATTTCTCAGTGAATAAGCATGCTTGGTATCCAGACAAGTGCTGGGGGGCACTATAAAACACGAAATGTTTTGAATAACAGAAACTTGTATTTTGTCTTCATGGCTCCCCTAAATGCTGCAGCCAATCAGCATTCCGGGCTCTGGGGGAAATGCGAGTGTACATTTCGGCGGTTCTGGCGAGCAGCACTTCGGTACGGTGTATCTTAGTAGGGACGAATGTTGATTGTCACCATCTGCCACACGAGCTTACGCACGGTAAAGTCATCGACTTCCTTCTCCACCTCGTAGTGTAGATCTTTCTTGCGTCCTGTGAAGGCCATTTCGCTTGGCGGCACAGTTCACTCCGCTGCTTCCACCATCGGCACACGCTCTCTCATTGTCTTCGAAGCCGCGCTGTGTTTGGAGGTTTGAACTTCTCTCGGCCTCCACGACTACCTTCCACTTGAAAGCAGCGGTGTGGTGGCACCGCTTGGTGGGCGCCATTGTGCCGCGAAGACCTGCGCTTTCCCGAGGTCACGCGGCAGTTGCGTACACAAGCAAGCACGGAACGCTGTGAGCTGTGTCACAACATTTAAACTGGCAAAATGGAGCCTGAAAACCACAGAGTTCTGAAAACCTATTGAAAACCTGTCAACTGCAAGCCTGTGGCCGCGAGATGGAGTTGAGTGTCTAGCGGTGGCAGGAAAGCTGCATCCTCTGATTTAAGGTGACCTCCGACCACGGAGCAAGATGCTCTGTGCCCCCGACTTTTGTAAACGACTTTAAAAAAAAAAAGTATCGGCCTTGATAAAAGTAAATACAGTATACCGCAGCAGCTAAAGCTTTTCACAGCCCGTCAGAGCAGGACCATTGCTGAAAATCAGTTGACAAATTCGTGATCAGTTTATATCGGTTTATAGTCAGTTTATAGTCTATAAACCAGTTGATAGTGCAGTGAAAGATTGCACTGGGGATCGTCGTCAGTGCAGCTTTGTGAAAGTGATGGCCAAATAACTGCGGCGATCGCTAAGCCTTTACTGTGCGACCCAGCTTCGGAGGGACCTTTTCGCAGTGACAGTTCCGCAAGGGAAACCCTACAGTGGGCCGCCAGTCGTCACTGGAAATCTTCAATACTGTTGTGAGTGAGCGTGATGTGCTCGCCCCCCCCCCCTCTCCCCTCTGGCCTTCAACCGCTCGTTTCTCCTATTCTAATCTGACGTGCCAACGCAAGCATGCTCGGCGTGAGAAGCCTGGCCGCCTGGCAGTGCGAGGGGGCCGACCACCAAACTGGCGCCGCTTGACAGCAGTAGGCGCCTGCTAGAAAAGGATGATGTACCGCCGAGAGCCAATGGCTGCGCATCTTAAAGCCTCAAGGGCCTCGTCCTGTTTCTCCAGGTGGTCTTGCGCCAGGTCGGTGATGCCATAGTTTCCACAGTGCTTTGAAGGCATGAGGAGAAGCCGAAAGCTCCAGGCCTTATTGCTGGCCCTTTTCCAATGAACGATAAACTCGGCGAATATGTAACCTGTTCAAACGTTTTTTTTTTCCCACAAGACGTTCCTTGTGGGAAAATCGGAACCTTTGGAACCTCTAAAGTTGTGTTGGAAGATAGAAGGGGACGCTATGGCAGGGTTGCAGCCACAGCCGGCTATGAGGCGAACCGCGGTGAAGGGCTGCGGATCAAGATCGACCAGTGTCTCCACAATTTTGCTTTTAGTCGCCATCCAAAAAGCAGCCACCGCGGTCGGGATCAAACCCATTCCCAGGGCTCAGCAGCATAACACCACAGCCACTCAGCCACCGCTCAGATGAAGTGCGTTTGCGCACCCAAGTAAGCTGCCTGGCAGAGTCAACACGCGGCACAACGAAACCAATCTGGAAAAGCGCACTGCCCAAGCGAGAAGGCGGCCCTTCTTGTGCAGCCAACTCACCGACCCGACGGGTAGCCCGGGGTCTCGGGATCGGCAGGGATGAACAGGGAGCCCCTCTGCAGGGCGGAACCGTCCACGATGTCCGAGTTGGGGTAGTAGCCCTTGTCCGGTTTCTTTGGGAGGTCCAGGTACAGGACAGCGCCCACCCCGCCACGCTCCTGGCACACGGTCACCTGCGGAGGCCAGCCGCGCACCCCTGGCTCACACCGGCAGGGGGACGCCGCCCACCAGCGCCGACCGGGCTCCCGAGGGGACCGGCCCCTTTCCGCTCTGCCAAAGGGCTCAAACGAAGCAATCGACCGGGTTTGTTCTGCTCGCTGAGCTTCTTATTTGTGGCTGCCCGGCCTACACGGTCCTTTCCCGGAAGGCAGTTGTGCAGTGACTGCCGAAAGCGCAAGTGTGCTCCAGCAGTCGGCGGAATGATTGAAGCAGCAACGCAAGACAGTGGAGTCAAAACTGAAACGTCTATCCCAACGTGCTTCGAAACACGGACGCTGGGATAGTGGGGTCGGCGGTCACGCTACAAATGGTGACCAAATGTGCGGAATAGCAGCCGATTTTCCCCGCAGTAATTAACTTGGTAAGGTTACCCATCTAGAGACAGACGTTAGTCCAATACGTGTCAATTGGGAAAATTTGCATCACGACTCGTTCAGACAAGTGATGGCGGGGCAGGTGGGGAGCATATCGGAAAAAATTCCCCCGCATTTCCCGAGGGGAGAATGTGAAAGTGCGAATGCACGGTTGTCGGCCGCTTGCGGCGCTTGCGCTCGGCCCCCGCAGCCCACCGCCTCGCCGCCTCTCTTCCATCTCTTCCATCGGTTTGTAGTATCACGTGTACACCACGCAGTTATCAAGCCGCTATAACGCCGCTGAGTCGCCAACGCACGCCGCTGACGGACGTAGTTTGAATGCGTTAAAGATATAAGGCGCGTCACTAACGCTGATATCACGTCGCGTCCGTGGCTTGGTCGGTAGAGCGTCGTGCTGCGGCCGCAAAGTCCGCGGATCGAACCTGCGCCGGATGCTGTTTCTTTATAGAGGAGCACTGCGGACGACGCCGCCGCGCGCCGCGACGGCCGGCGTGGATAAGCGACCCCAAACCTCCACCGCCGGCGTCGGCGGCGGCTGGCGTCGGCGTCCCAGTGCTCCTCTATAAAGAAACAGCATCTGGCGCCAGGTTTCGATCCGCGGACTTTGCGGCCGCAGCGCGACGCTCTACCGACCAAGCCACGGACGCGACGTAATATCAGCGTTAGTGACGCGCCTTATATCTTTAACGCATTCAAACTACGTCGTCAGCGGCGTGCGTTGGCGACTCAGCGGCGTTATAGCGGCTTGATAACTGCGTGGTGTACACGTGATACTACAAACCCGATGGAAGAGATGGAAGAGAAGGCGGCGAGGCGGTGGGCCTGCGGGGCCGAGCGCAAGCGCCGCAAGCGGGCCGATAACCGTGCATTCGCACTTTCACATTCTCCCCCTCGGGGAAATGCGGGGGAATTTTTTCTTTTTTAAATATAGAGGAGCACTGCGGACGCCAACGCCGCCGCCGCCGCCGCCGCCGGCGGTGGATGGTTTGGGGTCGCTTATAAAGTGCATTCGCACTTAAAACAGTAGCTGCAGGCAGGTACCAAAACCCTGCCACCGTGCTCAGCAGCCCAACGCCCCACCCAGTGAGCGACCACAGGCGGTAAAACACGCGATAAGTGGGAACGTCGCAGTTGTAAATAAAGGAGGCGCCATGGCGTCAGCAACGGAGACGCGTAGGCAAAACATGTAGGCATCGCGCCTTGCTAGCATTGCTCACTTGATGTTGCAAACACTCTGAGCAGCACGTGTCGACGCATTAGCTGCCTTCTCAAGATAGAGTGGGGCAGTCGGAACACTGGCAAGCCCACATCGTACAAGGAGAAGGAGGAGTAAAGTTTGTTTGCAGTAAGCAATTTACGGGCGGGTGGTGAACACTGGGCGCAGCACAGCACCTTCCCCCCAGGGCTTTCGGAGTCGGGTGTCAGAGCCGCCCCACGCTGCCTTAATCCCCCTAAAACACCCGTGGAGGTCGCGTGGACAGATCCCATGATGTCGCCAGCCAATGAAAGTTTTGCAGAATGACGAGGCGCTTGCCAATAGCTCATTTCGGTAAAAAATTTGCTGCAACTACTACTGCGTACGTTTTAGCTCCCGGCAACCTGTAGTGCAATCATTGTGGAACCCAACTGTGGAAGCAGCAGGCGCCTTCGGCGGTGCACAGCCCAGCCTATGCCGTCTTGCCGATGCCTCGATCCACTGCTGCTGACGCCCACGGCGCCACAGCAGTGCAACACTTCGTTTTGACATTTGCCACTTGAAATGCCTCCCCCCCACGTGAGCAGTGTACCCCGCAGGCACGTCACCTTGCCTCCCCGATGTCCCCCGCTGTAGCGGGCCAGGCAGATGCGGCCCTTGAGGGACACGTTCCGGGCCTCCAGCTCATCCACGTCATCGTACGTGCCCGCGCCCACGTGCACCACGTCCGCCTGCACAGGCCACGGGGTCACAGCCAGTCACGGTCACGACCCTCACGTGGCTGAAACCCACTCACAAGAACGTCGCACTGCCAAGCTGGCCATGTCGTTGTAACCTGTCACAACCGGCAGATTCATATTCCCCTGTGTGTACAAGCCAGGCATTTCTGCTTCCTTGGAACCCTACTTCTGTTCTTTTATACAGCTGCTAAAGGCGCTCCCGCTACCCTGCATTAGTAATCCAGGAGGTAGAATCGTGGGTTTTGAAAAAAAAAAAAAAAAAACGGCCCGCATTCAAGCCCCAGCAATGCCAACATTTTTTCCAGAACCCATGATTTTTTTTTATTCTAAGATGTTCTCTTAGCTCAAGTCTGCGAATTATTTTTGTAAATATATGTGGTTTGATATCTTTTAGCTCAGTTCAGAGGAGGGGTGCGGTGCATGATTGCCTTTAACGTTTTGCATCACACCGGAAGTGCCAGGCTTGCACCTGTCTTGGAACGGAATATCGCGTAACAACCACGCTAGAAAGATAACACAAGATCAGCTTTGAGGCGCAGATGCCAAATGGCCTAGATGGTTATAATGAGCACAGTGTCGGAGTTATAAATGCCAATTGATGGTCGAACACTTCTACACTGGCCTGTGTGATGGAGCAGTCAGTAAGGGTGTAGCCCGAAACAACCCATTCCCGTTTGAACCCGTCCCGCTTGAACCCATTCCCGAAACGTCCTTCCCGTTTGACCACTTTCTATTTCAACACGTTCCCAAAACACCCTCCCCGTTTCACACCTGCTCCAAAACACCCGCCTCAAATATTTCAGATAACTTTCTGAGCTCGCAGTGCGCTTTCGGCCTCAAAATTGCGCTGGGCAAGGTAGTGTAGGTTATTGAGTAAGTTCTACAACTTATTATACTCATTTTTCGCCTAATTACTCAGCGCGGGGTATATTCTATTTCACCTTGACTCTAATTCTACTCGGTAGATGGCGCCACCGACACGGTTTCCTTTTTATAGGTCTACATGCGATGGCTACAGTATTCTCAAAACAACTACAGTTATTGTGAACTATAGCAACAAAATTATGCTCGATTTGCTTTGAAACTAATTCATCAGATGCCGCTACTTGCACCGCGGCGGCCAGAATACGCAAACCGCAAACGGTTGTTCGAACTGGTAACCCGGTAAATGGTGACGCAAACACGGCAACGATATGCTAAAACTCTGTATTATGGACGGACAACTACCTAAATGTTTGCTTTTGCTTTTCCATGTACTGCGTGTCCGCCTATGCATTATCAGTAAAAGGTACAAGCAAGAGAACACAGCTTGGGGTGTTCTTAACACCTGGATGAAAATTTTGTGCGAACCATTTCCTCCAAGCGAAATTTCAGCTTTAGACTTCAATGGCCATTCTTTTACAGATATGTGCTTATAAAGTGACCCTTGGCCACACATTAAAATTGACCGTACCACTGGCATGGTACATTATAGTTACCCGCGTTCATAAATACGTTTTTAGGGCGAAGCTCCTTAAGTCATGGGTCTGTCCATCCCTGTGTCTCGTGGTACGTGACTGCCGCATGCTTTCGGAGATGTCGCAAAGTGGGCCGCGTTGCACGCGCAAGAACCGGCTGCAACCGGCAGCGCAAACTCGGCACCGGAGAGCGCGAGCTTGTCTGTGTTCGCCAACGGAGGCGCGAGCGCACGTGCACTGCGAGGGGGAGATCACGCAAGAGATCACGCCACGAACGCAGGCAGTCGTTCTCGGAGATCGAACGAGACGCAAGGACCTTTGCTCGTTTCCTCTCGTCTGTTCGGGCACAAGTTCGCCCTAAATAAAAGTTCTTTCTTTACCGTTGTGTCCCATCCTACGTGACAAATTGTGGTGGAGGTGCGGGGTAGTCCTCGATGGCGCGGGGTCTTTCACCAGGACTGGGCCTGGGAGCATTGACTCCGAAAATAAAAGTTGATTTGTACAATGTACGCACACAGTCTTACGTCTTTCTTAATGATGTAATGGGCGAACTTTTCACGGGAGAGTTAGGTTACCGATGATCTCCCCCTCTCGAGCTTCGCCTCACTTATCATCCTTCATTCTGTGGATATGCGTGATTTTTTTCTGTAGTTTGCTAGATTAGGTAATTATATGTTTCGCGAGATCTTTTTCCTGCGTAGAAATAAACAATAGCCATGTACTACCCTTAATAAATTTGTTAAAACACCCAACTTCATTTTCGGCAAGAGGTCCGCACGCTACAAACTGGCACTGCGACCGCGGAAAGGTTCTATTTTGTTAATTCTCCTTTCTCTTTTTGTATGTGTGCATATAAGTGCATGTGCATTCGTATATGCAGCCGTAGGGGCTGGAACTATCACCGCTGCGAGTACGCATGCGACCAACATGTTCCAGACCGATCGACCAACGCAGAAGCAGACGGAAGGGTGTGGTTTCAGCTGCACGTAATTCACCAACGCTTGTACGGGGTTCGTACGTAACGCAGCAACCGTATACGTTGTTGTTTTTTAATTGGCGCAGCGTATCGTAAAACGGGACCATTGCGAAAGGTTGCAGGTTAATACGGTGTCTGTGGACTGGCTCCCGCAGCGGTAACATTTTTTATGAGGTTTGAATTGAATTGGAATTTGAATTGAATTGTTGTTTATTATTCCAAACGGTGAGAAATACATACAGATTAGTATACAGAGAAGGGTCCCATAGTCAACAGACTGAAACGGGACCCTTGAATAAATAATACAAAATGAAGAATAGACAGAAAGCAGCAAAATCAAAAAAGAACAGTAACTAAACGCAATGAACACAGCTTAGGCAGCGCTAAAGTAGAGTAAGAAAATGGAACGAAACCGGTTAAAGAAAAATGCAAAAAAATACACGTAGCATATTGCTATCACAATACTAATTCAAACAAAGGAGTTAAAGGAGTACTGACACCAAATTTCTCGCTTTCAGTTTTTGTGCTGTAAAGAATACCTATTGGCCCAGTAATTACGAAAATCGAACCGAAAGCCGTCAGCCGCCAACACAGAATTAATTATAGCACGTTTATTGCAACCAGTTTCAAATTCGATCGCCGCGCGGGAAAATGCGCCGTTCGAAGGTCAGCCTGCAAGCGGGCCAGTCTTACGTCACGGTCTCGCCCGTGACGTCAGGGACGTTCACCGCATCGTCTGCTACGATTGCACATGGTCCGCACTCGCCCGCGCAGTCGACATGTCGTCTGAATCGTCAGACTCGGATGAGTCGCTGCCACCCGACAGACGGAGCAACTTTATTTGGCCAAGCGATTAGGCCGGCGATGACTTCGTCGTCGTCCGTTTTTTAACATCACTGCGGCTCGAACCGGCGCAGACCGTGAAAGCAACAGGTTGTCGCCACTCTTATAATCAATCTGATCGCGAGAAAGAAGTTCCACAGGCGAGAAAGTAGATGTTAGTGTGGTGAAAAAATGTGCTAGGGTTTGTTATCAGCGCTGAATTTAAAAGCGGCGTTCAGATATTTGCCGCGATGGTAAGTCTACGCTGACCGGCGGCCGAGGTTCGGCGTTCCGACCCAGCACTGCCGGCACCGCGGTGCGGCGAGCGGCAGAAAGATGGCGCCACCTGCGCGCTAGAATCAAAACAGGCCACGGCAGATGTCTTGGTCACCGATCACTGAAACGGCAATTATCGCCAAAATAAAGGTCAGTATGCGAAAAAGGGGATGATAGTGTGGTGAAAAGTTTGTAAGGGATGGTCATTCGCAGTTGTACAGATACCGGCTGATCAAATATTCGCCACGATATTAAGCCTGAAGTTCCCAACACCCAAGCTGACCGGAGCAACGCCGAGCCCGCTGGCTTGGGCGACAGTTCTTGCGGCCGCCGCGGTGCACGAACTCAGTCCACGTTTTAGCGCTGCATGTCATGGCGTGGAAAATAATGCATCTTGGCGTCGTCGTCGATTTGCTCGGACAGGCTTCCACGAGCAGTTCTTCGCATTCCGCGAGCTTGCCTTAGCACACCTTGGGCGAGCTCGGCGACGCGCACCACCGCGTCGCCGCGGTGCGCGTCGACATCGCGCACCGCGCGGTGCCGGCACCGCGCAGTTTTCGGTACCAGTGCAAGGGGACACCATGCGCCGGCCACGAACTGAAGAGCAAAGACGTCGAACACGCAAAGTGCGCAAAGTTCACAAGCATTGCTCACACAGCTACACCCGTAAGTTTTCCTGCCCAAACGAATAGCAACCGACAACAGCAGCGCAGGATATCGTTTCCGGTCCCGAAACGACTATATGACGTCACCCTGAACCGGCCAGACACGCCGGCCGATGTTTTCGTCCCGCCGAAAGCGATTTCGCTAGTGCTGCCGATTTGTGAAGCTCGCGGCCGGGACAATCAAAATCGATTTTAGATGTGATTCCGGCCTCGGATCGCTGCAAAAATTTCTGTGAGGCATCTGTACAAACTAATGAAGCCAATTATATCATTTTTAGGCGTCAAAATTTGGTGTCAGTCCTCCTTTAAAATACAGTCGGACGGAAGTATAATTTCGAAAATCGCACGCCTCGGTCCGAGTCACCCTAGTAGAAACTGGGTCCGTTATTCCGGGAAGGGGCTAAATGGGAAAATACGAAACAGGAAGGGCGTTTTGTACCGGGTTAAAGTGGCACGAAACAAACGAGAAGGTTCAATTGGTAACGGGTTCAAATGGGAACAGGCGGAATGGGAAAGGGCGAAAGGGGAAGGTCGTTTTGCGCCGGGTTGAAACGGGAGGGAACAAGCGGGAAGAATGAAACGGGAATGGGTTCAAACGGGAACCTCCAGTCAGTAAGCGTCACTCGGAGCAGAGAACATGTTCTGCAGCATCGTGTACAAAAACCAAAGGTTGGAATTGTAAAACTCAGCTTTCAAGAAACAAACTAAATTATCGCGTACAGCTGGGGGGATCATCAAGCTGCATTACTTTGAACATTCATTGGTTACTGAATTCGCCAGGATAGCAATAATTAACTTGAAAGCTAACCTAGTTTAGTCAAATTTTTCGATTACATTAAAGTGCAGTTAGCGCAAAAGGTTGTTTTTTAAGGGAGAAGGAAATGAATTTGGTCAATTTAGTGCTGGATGCATATTACAATCTATTGATCCTGTGTTTTTATGACTATGCTGAGCTGTTTAGTTATTTTATATATCGATACTGTCAGCCTATTGTTCGGCTATTACAGGAGTGGAAGGATACAATACACTTTGGTTGCAGGAAGAAAAAGAAAGGTACATCTCCGGAAATGCAAACACAAAATACTCTTGGGAAATGCAACATGGAGGCAACAATACCATGCGCTACAAACACAGGTGATGACATGGTTCACTTTTGGCCAGGTCATTTAGCGCGAACGTGTGTGCCTTTCACAATTTCGAGAAATTCATTTATAAACCTCGTCAGTCCCAAGAATGCGCAAATACAAAATATTTTGCAACACACATTTATTCGCTTCATTATCCATAGAAATAAACGCCAAAAATTACAATATCAAAAAAGCCAAACGAAAGTAATAGAATTTGATAGTACCCATTTGGGCACTCTGGGTTTCAGAGCGTGTGGAATGCAAGGACCAATATTTTCAAAATTCCACAATTCTTCAAAAATGTGCAAAAATGCTACAACCCACTTTTATTTGGTTCATTATCTATAGAAATAGGTGCTAAAATACAATAGCAAAAAAGCAAACGAAAGTTATGAATTTTGAGGTACCCATTTGGGTGCTATGGGTCTTCTTACCCTGTGGACGCATTCGAGCGCTCGCGCCGGTGAAAGCCATTTTTGCCGCCTCGCTCTTCAGAGATGCCTGGACACATCGGGCCACCTAGAGGGGCTTAGTGAAAGTAAGGCCTGCTTTTTGCGAGGAGACCACTTTTGACGCGCTAATTTCGAATGGGTGAAAGCTATTACTTTTGTGGTTGCGGTACCCATTTGGGTGCCCCGGGACTGAGGTTATAGATGACGTCCTTAGTGCGGCGTCTGTTAACATATTCCATTGCTTTATTTCTCTAGGAAAAAACTATTTAAAACAGTCATTACGAACAGTCGGAGGCGGGATATACATGTTGTGACGATTGCGAAAATATTCTTCGGGAGATATGCAAAAGTAGTCATTTTTGTCAATTTTAACATGGCCATGAATAATAAGAAAAAGAAACTTCAATCGTCACATACAGTTCTCAATTCTAAAGAAGGGAAGTTCAGCAAGTTCACATAACTGGGTGGGGGAGTGGCAGCGACATTTGTTAAAAATAGACCTTGCCGCAAGCCGTTTAATCTTGTCCAGTTTCGAATGACTTCCGGAAGTGTACGGCCAAAGACAGGTCTGTGAGCGTTGGCGACGACAATAGTGGGATCTATATTGTGGAGCAACCTACAGGAATGGTAAACAGGCCAAAGGAAGTGCAGTACTAGCTGGCTGTTGGTAGCTTCCTCATAAGCATACTAACCTGCTCCTGCCTGCACAATGTAGCCAGAAATCGCCAAGTGCCAGCTTTGACCCTGTGCATCTCATCAGCATCACAAGACTCCCGGTCTACGACGGTACCCGCAAGTGCGGCATCTAGTGCACAATTGGTGGTAGCATATCTATGAACTTTAACTCTGATTTTCATATGGCATAAACTAGAACATAAGCATATCTTTTCCCTGAAAAATCCGCACAATAACCGTTCCTCGTCTCATATGGCAGCCATTGGCACGAAGTAAATTTCAAGCCTGACAACCATGAGAGCACACTATTGTCCCACGTTGGTTGCTCCACAATAGAGATCCCATTACTATTGTCGTCGCCGACGCTCACAGACCTGTCTTTGGCCTGGGCTCTCTGATTACAATGATTAACATAGCAAAGAAACTTCAAGACATCCCCGACGACGACATAACCTTCTGGGCCACTAAAGGCTTCCTGGCTCAAAAGGAACAGGCACTCCAAGAAGCCACGAACTGGGTGGGAAATCTGGCAAGGGGTAACGGCCTAGAGTGCTTACCAAAAAAATCTCAAGTTATCAAAGTCCATGACGCCAGATATAGAAGCCCAGGGGAGATAAAAAAATCAAGCTTGGGGACCACGAATTAGCAGAGACAGATGAATTAAGAATCCTTGGGGTGATTGTTCAAAGCAAAGGCAGAGCCAACTTTACAATTGCAAAAATTAAAAAAATCAACGCTGCAAATCCCAAAGATAGTTAGGAGGATAACCAAAAGGAGAGCAGGGCTGAAGGAAAAAGAAACCTTGCGTATCATGCAGGCATTAGTAGTAAGCAGAGTTGCTTACAGTCTGCCTTTTCACTCTCTAAACAGGCAGGAAAAGGAACAGGCCAACATTATATTTGGCACTGCATACAAAGCGGATCTCGGTCTTCCCAACCACACAGCAAATAAAAAACTCATGAACCTCGGCGTGTCTAACACTTTTGAAGAACTTTGTGAAGCTACCCTTGTTTCACAAAAGGAAAGGCTGCAAAAGACGAGAACTGGCAGGGCCATTCTGCAAATAGTAGGCTCCAGGTTAGATATACAATCAATTGTCGACAAAGAAGACCTCAGCAACAGCGCCAGAGAGAAATTGAAAGCGCTCCCCATTCCAAGAAACATGGACCCCCACTTGCATGAAGACAGACGGAAAGCCAGGGTCAATTTCCTACGCAGAAAGTTAAAAAAAAACCCAAACGTTGTAAATACAGACGCTACCTTTTACGACAAGACCAATGCCTCCCTAGTCATCGTCGACCAAGAAGGAGTAATCACGGACTGCCTCACATTAACGAACACCAGCACAGAGGAGGCCGAAACTGGCGCCCTTCTTTTGGACGTAAGGAATGGAGAATTCCAAGGAAAAAGCCTCCAAGTAATTACGGACTCTAAGAAAGCCGTACAAAACATTATAAATGGCCGAATCCACAAAAGGCTCACAAAACGTTTACCTCTAAATATCACCAAGTTCCAAAACATCATTTGCACATCGGGACATGGGGAGCTTGAGGGTAATAAGAGAGCAGACCAAGCTGCGGGAGAACTTACTAACCGCTTAACCAGTAGTCCTAGCTTACTCACCCCTCTCCCCAATACCTTCGGTGAGCGACTCAACATTCAAATGTGGAAAGCCAGAGCTCTGTTGAGATAAATGCTTAACAGCTGCAGAGCATGAATCTCTCAGACAAATACAGACGAACACCTATCCCAACATCCTCAGACTATCAAAGATGTTCCCCGAGAAATTCTCAAACGCATGTAATAAGTGCGATGAAATATCCACCCTATTATATGCATCCTGGGTTTGTCGTATTATATGGCCCTCAGTAAACACCAACACCGAGTTATATGAGCATGGGAGAAAGCTCTGGCAAGCTCTGACCCTGGGGTTCAGAAGTATCTGATCTTTAGGGCCACGACTGGGGCAGAGGAAACAGGAGCCCTGGAAGGAGGGAACCTACCCTAGTTCAATCAAGACCTTTCATTTCAAATGAACGTTTCATCTCTTTCTCTCTCTCTTCATTATTCTTGCTTCATACTTGTGTGTCAACACTCCGAGATAAGTACTGGAATTCGGCGGCATTTCACGGTCCCCTTCAGGACAAAGGGGATAAGAGTTTGCGCAATAAGTGCCATAGCGACCCAGCACCAGTTTAGTGGGCCTGAGAAGATCCTTGGATACCGGCAGTCCTACAGGAGAAGTTTGTGTGTTTCAGCTTGCCTGGCGAGGACAGCACGCACGCCCCATGCACATGGCGTGTGGCGGGGGGAGTCACAGGGCACAGAGGTGCTCTAAAGAAGAGCACCCACCTCGACAGTGCCTGGTCGAGCAAACGAGAGGTAGCCGGGCACCATGCTGTCGGCGTTGTCGCCCGCCACAGGGTCTTCCATGAGCTTGGCCTCGTCCACCACCTTCCCCCTGGCGTCCACCAGTTGCACCTGCGCAGACGCGCCGCCCTGCCCTGCTCCAGGCACCCGTCCGCTCGGCGTGGCCCCTCGAAAGAACCCAGCTCCCACAGACCTGGGTACCACAGGAGGCGAACATCTCTCTCGCAGGACTGCTTCAGACAAGTGGCGCATCGTGAACTTCTCCTACAGGGCGCACGATACAACTTAGTTTATCGTGTGCCCTGTAGAGAACTCGGCTTCGGCACCTCACGCAGCTACACTCCAGCAAGGAGCGTGCCAGCAAGGGAATGCTGCCTGTGTGCAACCACCCCGCTGACAAAGAACTCTCCCCAGCAGGTGCCACAGGGGCAACACCCAAAATGCAAACGAGGCCCTGTACTCGGTAATTCGACCTCCAATGCCCGAGTTAAAGCGCGCCTCACTCGAGCGCGCAGCCGCAGAAGCAGCCATGCGGTTCAATGCGGGCACACAGGAGACGGCGTCGCAGATTCTTCAGGAGAGATTGCCTCACGAGTCCAAACTGCCAGGACAGCCATAGGGCTCCAGAGGAGGACACCCAGTGAACTGCCGACTTTGAGCAGAAGCAGGCAGCCCTGGCCTCTCTTCTTTCTGCGGCAAGACGGCGGCATCGTGGAAAGCCTGATGGCCACTACTTGCCAGGAGCATTTTAGCGCTTTGGGTTGCATTTCATGATGTACAGTGTAGACTTTTATAATATAACTGCTTATCGTGTAGCACCGGATATAACGAGGGTCTCCGTGAACCCCGGTTTGCCTCCCATAGCACTCAATGCATAAGTGCACTGCTTAAAAAGTGGCTGCCTGAGCACAACACCGTTTATGGTGTGGTTTTATTGCGGGTCCATCGATCAACCAACGCAGCTGGGCATCGTCTTAGGGTCGCAGAAAAAAAGAACAAAGATGGAATCAGTCATCGGATTTGGCGCACGCTGCCTGCTCTCCTCTAAACTTAGATGCAGAAAAAGCGCGTTTCGTTTGCATTCGCACAATAACCACAACTGCTCTTGCTCTCAGTGCAGTGGGGCAGGTTAAGAGAGTGAGCCCTTGAACGCATGGTAAGCTGTTTCTATTAGAACTTCATTGAAATAACAAACCGCCTTTTCCCTATTCAAACACCTGGAGGTAGCGAGCCGCAACGCAGCGGTTCCACCACCTGTGCGTTGTGCTGATAAGCAACGGCCTTCGGCGTAGCAAACGCAACGTGAGGTAAGGAAAAAGAAAAAGAAAAAAAACTCAGCTTAAGTTCTGATCATGTTGTCTCACTGGCATAATCAGCCGCACTTCTGCCTTCTCTGCACCCTCTGTTCCTCAGTATGCTAAGAAAAGCTGGCGTGCTCCGTCTAAACGGAAACACAACGTTAATTAAGGCCGTGCTCCCGGCTTGTGAGACCGCACAACAGCGTTTAAAATGGAAAAAGAAAAAAAAATGAAGTAGAAACCGAGCCCCTGTTTTTAAGTGGCGTTCATTTGAGTGATGATAAACAAACAATGATTGAAAGGTAAGTTGCGATGTGGTGGGATTCACACGTGTTTTGTTTATAGTGCAGTACCGGTTAAAGTGCGGATTTCTGCGGTTCCTGCGGCATACGTTATAAGCCGTTATATGTGTGCAAATAAAATGTTCACAATGTTGCATTTCCTTTTTTGCCATTTTATCAGTTCAACTTTTTTTTTTGCCTTGGAGCAGTCGTTTGACAATCATATCTCCGCTAATACTGATCTGATTTTGATCATTCTTGTATTGTTTAGTAAGTGAATAGTTGATGTGTGCAATTAGGCTGTGAGATAATGCCCTATGCATTGACAATCTTTTATTATCAAAAGTAATTAGACCAAAAAATGGTCGTCTTTAAACTCAAACTTTCCACATTCATAACTTTTGAACTAGCAGAGATAAGAACATGAGGCTGCTTTAATTGCACTCACCAGTTTTCGCGTACACCAGCATTAAATTTATAGCCACTCGTAAAACTTTTTTCTGAAAACCTGACAAAAGCTATGAACAATAAACGTTGCCTAAAATTAAAACATTCTATTTTGTGCAAGAACTGATGCCAGATTTGCAATCAGTGTTGTAAGGTACATACACCTACAAATTTTCGCGCCAATAACTCAAAAAATACAAATTTTTGCTCTAAGATCCACATGCCTCCTTAACCGTTTTTTTTCGTTAAGTATGGATAAAATAAGAAGTATTGATAGATTTTCAGCTTTCGTGCTACAGTGATGTGATATGGGCAAGAGTGACATAATTTGGGCCAGCACAAAAAACAATGTTCAGTTATCAGTGCATTAACTGCACATCAGCCCCCAAGTGATGCGATCAAACGAAACTTGAGGTTCCGCTACGATCGGCCCGTCATGTGCCCTGGCAGGGGCTTTTCTTTGGTCAGCAGGAGCCAATCACACACAAAAAAAATTCTCTGACATCACAGAAAAGTTGCTGCAAAGTGGCTGGGGAGTTGCCACTGCTTCATATGTTTTCGTTAATAGTATCGCTATTATTCGTCCGATTTCGCAATAAAATTGGTTTCATTGTTATTGTGACGAAGTAGTCTTTCTCATGGACCAGACTTGTACAGTGGACTCCCGATAATACGACTTGCAAGTGACCGCGTGACAGCGTTGTATGACCGGGGTGTCGTACGATCGCGGTACGGGTAAATGCCGGCCTAGCAGATGGTCTCACACGACAGGTAGGCTCAGAACATTAAATTTAGACTGCTACATTTAGTATGTTCTCGCGCAATTTGCGAACCTCCCGCACAAATTCCAAGTTAAAAAATACCTATTTTGTGCCCTGTAAAAAATTACACCATCTTCCCCGAGGCGAACCCTGAGGTGATGCGAAGCATCGCAAGTTCCAATCCAATCCAATCCGATCAATCCAATCCAATCCAATCCAATTCAATCCAAGCCAAGCCCAAGCCAGTCGAATCCAATCCAATGCCCTCGCGAGAGAAGTGTTCGCAATCGGAAAGGAGAGGGGGTGAGCTGGCGGAGAGCGCAGCTGGCAGCGGCGAGGAGAATGGGGGAGGGTTGGACGCCGACAACGCCGACAACAACGCCGGATGGATGCAGGACAAGGCGAGTGAATGAGATGCGTCGCATCTAAAAGGTGTCAAAGAAAAGAGCGGAGCGACAACGCGGCTTTGAAAGACACTGAGAAGGCGAGAGCATCGTGAAAGGAAGAAACTGATCGAGCGGGCGAGGAAAGCGGGGGTTCGGTCATCGCCGTGGGGTTGCGTGGTATGTGCTTTCGCGTTCGTGGGCTCGATTTGAGCTTCAGATTCACGGTCCGCCAGCCACCTGGACTGATTTCTCGCGGTTGGCGCGTTGGCGTTCTGCTGCTGCGTGGGGCCGCTGAAGGTTAACTCCCACTCGCGAGTACGCCTGCTTGCTTGCGTCTCTTCAGCAAGTGGTCTGGCCAACCTGCGGACCTTTGCACATCAAGCAGCGTCGAAGGGGGTTGGGACGAGGCAGTGGAGCGGGGTAAAAGGTTGGAAAAACGGCGCTTTATTCACGCCAAGGGTTGTCGTATGAAGCAGACTGCATGTACCCGAGCACTGTATAATCGGGGCATTTAATGCATTGTTTCCATGGGGAGTTTGCTGAGACTACGGTGATCTGTCATAAGAAGCAGGTCGTCGTAAGACAAGGGGACGCATCAGCGGGGTTCCACTGTATTTTGTTTCCATGGCCCCTTGAACAAGGCTTCACTGAATCTGACTCCTTAGTTTAATTGCTCTAGTAAAACTTGCACAGCTAGGTTACAAAGCTACGTATTTCACCACCGAATGGTTGCACGGTCCACCTTGATGTGGCTAAACCCGAGAGGCCCCAGCCAGCTCGCAACTGCCCTGTTACAGCACCTTGTTGGGGTTGTCCTTGTCGGGGTACTGGTGCAGAATGCGGTATGGCACCTTCTCCACCGTGTCCAGGCCGTGCTTCTTGAACTCGCTGGCGATGAAGTCGACCACCTGCTTCTCGCTGCGATCCGTGCCCGACAGGTGCGGTTCCTTCGCCAAGAACCTGCACCACAGCGCGGGACGATGCCCCTTCCGGACAAGCACTGCTCGCACCCTCCCTCCCACTGCAGAGCACATCGAGTGCGTGGGGCCAGCTGGTGGCCCTGCAACGCTGCACTCCTGCTCGAGCCAGGCGGCGCCACTTGGGGAAAACAAACCAGCTTATTTCACAGTTCTCCCATGTGATGCAGCAGGTGCCTCAGTGCACCTCAGAATGCGGGCCGTGCAAGCAGCCCTGCCTCGTCGAAGCTGAGGGGCACGTGTGCATTGGCTGTGCACTGGTACCTAGCTAGGGACAAGAACCGAGCTGGGCTCAAACACGGCTGGATAACAAAACCTACATGAAAATGAAGCTTGCACTTCTGGCTAGGTGAGGTTTGCTTCTGCTTCCACCGTGTTCCCTTCATGAGGTGCGGCAGTGGCTGCAAGCCCTGCACTAAGAACTCCGGCAGTCTTCTGCCCACAGGTGACGGGCTACAGAGTGCACAGGCCCCATGCTTGCCCCAGTGCGGGGGGACCTAACAATGACTGGCTGTTGACACACAGGGGGTCCAGGGGGAGTTTGGCAGCTGGTGTATTTTGAATAACTCTGACTAAACGGTATGGATTAGGATGAGCAGCTCGGCTTCAACTTAAAAGACTGGGCTTTTCCCATGTTGCTCCAACACGCTTGTTTAATGGGCAGTTGCCAACTAGAGAGGCAGCCCGCTCCTTTCACCATGATTCGTGGCAGGACATAGAGTCCAAAATAAGTGGTCAGGGGGCGCAACTCAACAGCAACAGCAGCTGTCACCACCAGTCAAGCCTGGTAACACCGAGTCAGGATGCACCACTTGAGCCTTTTTCTGTCTAGTTTAGGATGGTGATTCTTTCACTCAAGTCCTTAGGAGTTCGGTAACTTCAGTTTACCCAACTCAACTCCCAATGCTTTGTAGCGCACAGCAGGGCAGAGATTGGCAGCACACTCAGTGCTTCAGGCAGGGACCTTTAACACAAAAGCACAGTTATGTACATAGAGCCCCGCCAGAAGTCATCGCACAAAGAAGCAAAGCCGTTGCGTTGTGACAAACTTCCACTGGCTTTGAGCAGACGTTTGACACCTGAACAACTGTTCATTACTGAATCCCTATAAAAAGCCCCATTCTCTGGTTCCTGCCGGAATAAGTGGATTGTTTTCCAAGTCCTCCCTCCAGTTCGGTTTGTATGTTTCTCCTGTTGCGAGCTACGGTGGTAGCAGACATGGCACGTGTACCCACCTGTGGGGCCACTGGTGCATTTCTGGGAAAGTTCCAGTATAGCATTGCCACCCTTCCTTCCATTTCACCAATCAGCTAACCAAATTGAATGCAATACGTGTTAAAATGGCACCCTGGTCACTCTGGTATGGCCACCTTGTGAAGCTCAGCCAAGCTGGGAGTACCCCTAGCCGCAGAAACACTAGCGCCGCTGGAATTATACGTCCGTGTCCTTGGATGCCATTTGTGGCGAAGCAGTTTTCCAGTTGGTGGAAGCAGTGGAGGAGGGGCCCACCTGAGCGTGTGGCGCATGTAGTCCCTCTTGGTCTCCGCCAGCACAGCTGCGATGGCGGGGTCCCTGTGGGGCTTGAAAGGCCTGGGCGAGCTGGCACTGGACTTGGTCCGACTGGTGCGCCCGGAAGCCGTGGTGGCATTGTGGCCGGCAGGCTGCACGTGCCTACTGCCACCACCACTGCTGCTGCCGCCTGACGGGCTGACTACCCGCTTGACACGGAAGGTCCTGGGACCCTGTTGGCCCACCAGCACTACGGCCACCACCACACCCAGGACCACCGCCACCACGACCACCGCTACGGGCCACCATTCTCTGCCACCCCTGGGCACAGAGTGGTTGGCTTCAAAACAGCTGGCTCGGGTGCTTTGGGTCAAGTGAGCCTATCATTGCCCAAGCAGTGCTGAGCGCACTCTTCCCGCGCCTAATTCAACCTGACTTCTCCCTGCACAAGGAAAGCCCCAATGCATGAGCAGCCCCCACTTTGGACCTCTGCCAACAAAATCGTCACCAGTGTGGAGGCGGGCATGGATCGTGTGTAGGGGCCGGTCTTGCAAGCACAGCTGCTGCTGTTCCGCTTTCCTCTGGGTTGCTTCTGCCACACTTCTCGGCTGTCAACAACCCCTGGACAGGTGACCAGTGCTAGTACAGCGCCCTTCCTCTTTTTCGTCACAACAGCCCAGGGCAGGGTTTAAAGGGACAGACAACCAATTTTTGTCGAGTATATATTCTCTATCCCAAATGAAAGGGCAATACTTAAAGCACCTTGACGAGAAACGGTTTTGCTGATAACGCCCTAGAAGTTTTAAAATCGAAATTTTTAGATCTACAAGCCGCATGTGTTCCTCCCAAAAACAATGCTGGCAACCATGACATAGAGTAGCTCGGAAACATACTTTTTTGTCTGTATGCGAAATGAAAAACGATATTTCAAAATTTGTCCCCAGCTAAAAAAGTTTGAATCGCAGGCTTTTCTGTTCCTTTATGTGTGTTTTTAATGCAACGGTCTATTGTGCACGAATGCGCCATCTGTTGGAATAGACGATAGGTAGAATCTGGCTTCACGTTGTGGAGGTGGGAAGTTCGATTCTCCCCGGGCGCGACGCTTTTTTTTTTAAAGTGGCCGTTGGCGTATTTGATAACTGAAATCAAATATTTTGGTAGAACAAACGCCCCTGACTCAGGCAGAATCTTCAAAGCTCCTTCACTCTGTCTGTTTATTGAACGCTGCCGTTGATTCTGGGCATGGAGGCTCAGTTAGCCACACTGAGAGCACCCCAGCTACGGTGGGCGGGGTGTTTTAAATATTTCAAAACAATGTTTTGAAATACATATACAATTTAACCTTGTACAAATACTTGTATTAAAATGTTTTCAATACTTGAATAAACGTTTCAGCAGTTACAGTAGCTGCTAGGTTGGCAGGTCGCGTGACAGCGGCACATATTGTAGTGTCAAGTTTCGACACTACGAACCGCCACCCTTCCGATTTCAGGAAGTTTGCTGCCAAATTAAAATTATTTCTCCAAATTTGTTTAGAAAATGCTTGTGCTTACCGGGCTATATAAAACGCTGGCTTTCATGTGAGCTAGAGAACATATACGCGACAAAAATCGGTTGTCTGTCCCTTTAAAGGAACTATCACGGGTAAAAAAACACGCTGCACTGTGGTTGCTACACCATGAAAACGAAGTCAAAGTCATGGTCGCAGCAGTAAACATTGAATACGGCAAGAAATGGCACAAGTGTGAAAGAAGCTGCACTGCAAATTGCAACATCACGACTTGTGAGTGGTGAAATGCAATTGGTGGAGCTTGTTTAAGCAGTTCTTTAAAGGAGCCATGAAGACAAAGCACAAGTTTGGTTCATTCAAAAGATTGCCTCGTTGGAATCATACTGACAGGACTTTTAACGTAAACTTCGCTCAAATAGGCTATGCAGTGGAACCCCGATAATACGACTTTAAAGGGGCCGCAAGAGTCGCATGACCGGGGTGCGGGTACATGCCAGCCTGGTAGACGGTCTCACGCGACAGGTGGGCTAAGAACCTTTTTAAACTACTAGATTTAGCGCGTTCTCACGTTATTTGCAAACATTCAGCTGAAATACAAATTTAAAGAAAGCAACACCTGTGTTGCGGCCCCCTCCCCTTTATGGCGTCCAGCTAGCCCGCCAGCCAAGCGCCGCACGCTATGCGATATAAGGCCGACATGGTCGAGAAAACTGAGAGAGGAAAAGGTGAGTGTGAAACTGCCAACGCCAAGTAAAACAAACGATAGTACAAGGCGGAGATGAACAAAAAACAGCATTGCTGTATATGATGGAGACATCCTTTAAAGGGCTGGCGAAGAGCTTTTCAAAAAAAATTGCTGGGGGCATTACGTTATGGTTTTCTTGAAGCTGAATTCGAAAAACATGTTTATTTTATGTGTAAATACACCCAAACCATCTTTTTTCGTCAAAACAAACGACCCCTGCCCGAGGGCACGGTGAGAGCCCTTGCTGCCTTTCGCGATTGGCTGGCGGCATATGGCGTCATATTCGGAAGTGCCGGCGCTGCGGGGACCGCACGGCCTCAAGATATCATTCTGTTCCCGTTCAGATACGGGCCAGAAGGTCCTCTGGTGAATGGAGGGCTCACACAATCTTTCTTTAGAAAAGGAGAGCCCGATGGAAGTATAAACGCAACAGGTTCGCTCGCGGCGAGCTTTAGAAAGGGGTTCTCCCCCGACAACTCATGGCCGACTTGTTTCTCGGGTGCAGGGAAGTTGCGCAGATATTGGTTCGCCGCTTTCACTACCAGCGCTAGTTACAATTCCTAGCACAATTTTTCAACCCACCATCATCCCCATGCTCGAATATGGAACTTTGTTTTTACATTTGGACAGACGGCAACACGCTCTGTGCAGCGGCCTGCGATGCGCACAGGCAGTGCGGCCGCCGCCGGTCGCCGCGTCGCGCAGAGGTGCTGGTGCGGGTCGCTGCTCGGCCAGTCAGCGGAACGTGGCATTGCTGCACATACGCATGTTTTAGAATAGGGGAGCCGAACATTGGTCACCCCCCAAAAGGTAGAGGAACGCAAGCGCAGCACGCTGGTCCCGGACGAGCTCTAGAACGCCTTCCCCAACAGCTCCAGCCGGCTCAGGTTGCACGGAGTCGCCGCGCTGATGTTGGGAACTTTAGGCTTAGCATCAGTCTTAGCATCAAGTAAGATAGTTGGTCGCTGCTATCTCTACAATTGCGAATGACTACCCTTTACATAGTTTTTCACCAAACTATCATCCCCTTTCTCGCATGTGGAACCTTATTCCTACGTTGATAGTCATTCTAGCGATCGGCGCTGTGGTCATTCTTGCGCGCAGGTAACGCCATCCATCGGCCTCTCGCCGCATCTCGTGCTCGGGCAGGATTGTTTGCGGCCGTCGACGAGCCTCCGCGACCGGACGGCGCTCCGCATCGCGATACAAATTCGATCACCTCTTTCGAAATCCCCTTGGATGACAATACAGTCGAACACGGATATATCGAACTCCAAGGGGATCGCGAAATAGTTCGATATATTGAGAGACGATGGAAAGCGTGACCGGTTTATTCGGACACTCGGACGAAAAGCACATTAACTGGTGATGATGATTATGTACAGGTGATGATGATGCCGGGGACATGGGAGCTAGCACTGATGATAATGGACCGATTACGAGGAAATGTCCGTAACGTGTTGAAGAGCACAGAGTCGTGGTCAGGGTGTCTCACATAATTACCCCTCCGCGGCCGGAAGCGGCCACCTGGCCGCGACTTATTGTTCTTGTCCTGCGGTTGAACGGCTTGAGGCGAGATACGTGTACGATTTCAGTACCACGGCGGCACCGATCTGACGACTGGTCTACTGGCGTCACACGGAAATTAACTGGCGACGTCTGGTCTGTGATTTGTATGGACCAAGAAAGCGATGAAGGAATTTTTCGCACAGACCGGGTACACGAACAGGGGTCCATAACAATACTTCATCACCCGGCCGAAATTGAACAGAGCGATGTGCGACGTCGTAGCGAGCTTTGCGTTCTTGTTGTTGACTTTCGGTTCGACTGCGTGCGAGTTCGCGGCAGTGGGCGAGCCGTGAAACGTACTGCTCCCGAGATGACATTTCAGAGGGGACAGGAGCATAGAAGAAAGTTGACTCGAAGGTAATAGAGGGAGAGCGGCCAAAGACTAGGAAGAATGGTGAGTATCCAGTCGTTTTTTGCGTTGCAGTATTGTACGCAAAAGTCACAAATGGCAGGATGGTATCCCAGTTGCGATGATCAGGGCTGATTTACATCGAGAGCATGTCCGCGAGGGTTCGATGGAATCTCTCTGTTAATCCATTCGTCTGGGGATGGTAGCTGACGTTTGTCTTGTGCACGGTCTTGGAGGCACGAAGAAGCTCTTCGACTACAGCGGACAGAAAAGCCCTGCCGCGATCGCTGAGAAGGACGCGTGGCGCGCCATGGCGCAAAATAATGTTGTGCAGTATAAAGTCAGCGACTTCAGCAGCCGTTCCAGAGCGAATTGGTGCTGTTTCAGCGTATCGTGTCAGATGGTCGACAACCGTAACTATCCAACGGTATCCAGACGGCGTTGGAGGTAGTGGTCCAAACAAATCGATGCCGACGGTCCGAAAGGCTCTGACGGACAAGGGAGAGGTTGAAGTAGTCCGGCAGGAGGAGTAGTTGAGCGCTTGCGGTGCTGGCAGGAGGCGCACGAGCGAACGTATTTGGCAACAGAAGTGGACAGGCCAGGCCCAAAAGTAGAGACTACGTATGCGCTCGTACGTTTTTGCAAAACCAAGGTGCCCAGCGGTAGCTGCATCGTGTAGGCTTCGAGAATAGGCCGCCGGAGTGTACGAGGCACAACGGGGACCCATTTTCTGCCATTTGGATGGTAATTTTGCCGGTAAGAACGCCATGAAATAGTTTGAACTTACTGAGTTGGCGATGCGCACGGCTGTTTGGAGGTGTTAAACGACCAGTCGAGATAGTCAATGATGGCCGCAATATGCGTCTGCGCGTTGCAGCGACGGCAAATCGACGCGTCCCTCAATGTTTGAGGAGGATAACGGGGGCCAAACAAAGTGTGTTGTCGGCGGGCTCCTGCGCATCGGAAGAGGAAGAGGACAATGGGCAACGAGAGAGAGCGTCGGCGTCCATGTGCTTCTTCCCTGACTTATACGCCACGGAAAAATCGTACTGCTGGAGGCGGAGAAGAACCCAGCGGCCAAGGGCGTCCAGAGAGGTTTTTTCATGGTGGACAACCAGCATAGCGCATGATGGTCGGTCACCACTGTAAAATGACGGCCATGAAGGTAAGGGCGAATTTCTGAACAGCCCAAACGATGGCAAGGCATTCCTGTTCAGTGATTGTGTAATTCTTCTCTGCAGGTGTCAACGAACGGCTTGCGTAGGCGACGACCCTCTCCCGAAGTTTATCATCACTTTGGAGGAGAACACCGCCAATGCCATGGCCACTAGCATCCGTGTGGAGTATAGTGGGCTTTGTTTCGTCAAAGTGGCAGAGCACCGGAACAGACGTGTAGAGCGGCTTTCAGATCGTCAAAAGCGCGTTGACAGTCATCGGACCAAACGTACTGGGCGCCAGACTGTAGGAGATGGTTCAGTGGGGACGCAATGGTGGCAAAATTCCGGACAAAGCGGCGGAAATACGAAGCCAACCCGAGAAAACTACGGAGGTCTTTTTGTTGGCGGGGACGAGGAAAGCTGACAACGGCAGCGATTTTCTCAGGATCGGGTCTGATGCCATCTTTACTAACGACATGGCCAAGCACCTTGATGGTTTTTGGTAGCAAAGCGGCATTTTTTTTAGTTGAGTTGAAGTCCGGCGTTAGAAATGCATGTGAGTACCTCTTCCAGACGCTTAAGATGTTCTGTAAACGTCGACGAGAAGACAAACGACGTCGTCCAGGTAGCAGAAACAGGTCTTCCATTTCAGTCCTCTGAGCACCGAATCCATCATGCGTTCAAATGTCGCCGGAGCGTTGCACACCCGAATGGCATGACATTAAATTCGTATAGGCCATCGGGAGTTGCAAACGCGGTCTTTTCTTTGTCGGACTCATGCATCGGGATCTGCAATAGCCGGAACGCAAGTCAAGGCTCGAAAAGTATTCGGCTCCTTGAAGGCAGTCCAGGGCGTCCGTCTATGCGTGGCATGGGATATACATCCTTTCTGGTAATCTTGTTGAGGGCACGATAGTCAACGCAAAAGCGTACGGTGCCATCTTTCTTCTCTACTAGCACGACCGGGGACGACCAAGGACTACATGAAGGCCGGATAACATTGCGTTTCAGCATGTCAGCCACATTTTCCTCGATGACTTGCCTTTCTGATGAGGAGACGCGATACGGGCGACGACGAACAGTAGACGACCCTTCGGTTTCGATGCGATGCGTGGCCGTGGTTGTGTGGGGGAAAGAACGGTTGAGTAGGAGTCGAACGATGCACGGTGCTTATTTAAAAGCTTCCAGGACTGATAATTTCTGTGACTCTGTCAGGTCCGGGCTGACGGTGACTGCAAGGGAAGGCTTCGAGGACGTAGTCGCTGAAGCCAGGCATGTAAGGGAACGGGAACGCGAAGGCAGAATGGTCACCTCGACATCGGAGACAGATGCAATTGTGGAACCTTGCGGAAGCAGAACGTCTTCTGCAGTGGTGTTTTGCACAGGTATAAGAGCTTGCCCTTCGGAAAAAACGAACGAGACACGCGGCAACAGCAAGTCCGCGGGAAAGGAGGCGGCTTGCAGGGAACGACCAGGACATCCACCGTCAAGTATAGCGCTAGCAGAAACTGAAAGGATGTGCTCACAACGGGAGGGTACGACTTGATCAAGTCGTCAGCACCAAAGAAAATTGGCTCGTCGGGGAAACAGTTGACTGATTTAGTATCTGTGGTGCTAATAGCAGGAGTTCGACAACAAATAAGAGCGGACGTCGATGACAGAAAGTCCCAGCCAAGAATTAGGTCGTATGGACACGTGGAGAGTCAGCGCACTGGATATGATGACAAATTCCTTCAATGGAGACACGCACTGTACAGTATGCAGAAGGATCGATGCGTGCTTCATTTGCACCACGTAATGAGGGACCTCTAAACGGTGTTCTCACCTTGCGTAACCTTTTGCAACAGATCAGCATTTATAATTGAGACGCTTGCACCAGTGTCCACCAACGCTTCGATGCGGATGCCTTCGACGAATACACAAAAATGTTCGAGGGATGATCTGGAGGAGATTTTATCTTTTCCCTGTATGCAGTTTCCCCTCCAAAAACTGCATGGCTTAGTTTTCCGAGAGACGAGCGCTGTCGTGCACGACGGGGCGAAGCGGCGATACAGATCGGCGGAAAGGTGAGGGAGAGCGGCGTCGTTGATCACGTGAATTGCGCTGTATCACAGGGGAATCGGCTGGGGGAGGAGTCTGGCGGGTCGGAGATTGGTAACCCCCGCTGGCGGTATCCATAACGAGGGCTCGTTACGTCGCGCTCGTAGGTGTCGTAGCCACGCCGTTCATCCTGTGCACGCCTGCGGCAGAACCGAGCAATGTGACCGCGAATTCCGCAGTAGAAACACACTGGCCGGTTAGGTGGGCGCTCAGGGCTCGGCGGTCCCCACGTGCGATAGTAAGGCTGTGGCCGAATGGCATGGTTGATCGTTGCCACATATCCAGGCAGAGGCTGCGAGGTTTATTCGGACCGGTTTATTCGGACACTCGGACGAAAAGCACAATTAACTGGTTGATGATGATTATGTACAGGTGATGATGATGCCGGGGACATGGGAGCTAGCACTGATGATAATGGACCGATTACGAGGAAATGTCCGTAACGTGTTGAAGAGCACAGAGTCGTGGTCAGGGTGTCTCACAATATGAAAAATTCGATATAAAAAATTCCCCCGCATTTCCCCGAGGGGGAGAATGTGAAAGTGCGAATGCACGGTTGTCGGCCCCGCTTGCGGCGCTTGCGCTCGGCCCCCGCAGCCCACCGCCTCGCCGCCTTCTCTTCCATCTCTTCCATCGGGTTTTGTAGTATCACGTGTACACCACGCAGTTATCAAGCCGCTATAACGCCGCTGAGTCGCCAACGCACGCCGCTGACGACGTAGTTTGAATGCGTTAAAGATATAAGTGCGCGTCACTAACACTGATATCAGCGTCGCGTCCGTGGCTTGGTCGGTAGAGCGTCGCGCTGCGGCCGCAAAGTCCTCGGATCGAAACCTGGCGCCGGATACTGTTTCTTTTTTAAATATAGAGGAGCACTGCGGACGCCGCCGCCGCCGCCGCCGGCCGGCGTGGATGGTTTGGGGGTCGCTTATAAGTGCATTCGCACTTAAAAAATATGGGCTCTGAGACCTCATTTGTGGCGGACCACCACTTACCGATCTGCGCATTCAAGAATGACAACTAAGTCCGAACTAATGACGCAACAGGATGCTTTATTTGCGTGAAAAGAAATCGCTCATCTTGGCCTGCTTCTTCGTCCTGTATATGGAATTAAAGACGCTGGTCTCGATCTGCTCAAGGATATCCAGGTGCGACAGCCCAGTTCCTCCATGTTGCCGCAACTACGTCGAATGAAGCTGAACGCAGCCGCCAGTTCACCGGTGGAGTACGATCGTGTATCCGCCTCCTCGTCCGGACAATCTTCGCCACTCGAGCTATCAGCCTGGGTTCCTGCAACCGCAGCCACGATATCCTCGTCACCGGCGCTCGGAACAGCCTAAAGCCTAAACATTCCTGTCAGCGTTCACGAAGTTGCCGGCAGACACTCCGGCTGGAACAGCAGCTGGGAAAAGGGATCACAGCTCGCGAAACGTGTCGTCCATGCCCTCTTCGTCGTCGTCGCCGTCTTCGCAAGCTTCCGAAAATTCAGACGTCACGAAGCCTGCCTTCCAGAAGCAGTTGGCCACGCTCTGCTTTACGCTGTTCCAGGCACCAGTCATCATGCGTTTGGCCCCCAGCTGGTCAACTTTAAGCTCGGTGCCCATGCGGAGGTTCATCAAAAGCCTATCGAGGAGTCACCTCCTATACCCAACCTTGAACGACTTTGTCGAGTGGTCGAGCGGCTGCAGCCTGGCTGTTGTGTTCGGAGGCAGAAACTTGAGCTCGATGTTGTCGAGCCCGCAGGTGGTTTGGTTGGCCAAGCAGTTATTAATGAGGAAGCAAGCGTGACGCTCCGAGGCCCCGGCTTCTGTCCCTGTCGGTTTTTGGCGAAGGCACTAAGCCATAGAGTTTCATACTAATATATACTAGAGGGAAATCTGGCGCTGCATTCGCGGGCCGCCGTGGGCGGCGCCATTGCAGCTAGCGACGTTCCTCGCCTCCTTGGCTTGGTTAGCCCACATGGCTTCTTTTTCGTCTTGAAGCCAAAAGGGTAACATTGTTTTTTTGTCATCCTTCCATGAAGCTTCTAAATAATCCCTGACAAATAAATCTTTCTGGAGCTTAGTTATAATAACAGAACAAATTTGATTAATCTTCTGCAGTAATATTGTTGCATTTTTGAAGCCAAAGCCAACGTTTTCAGCCTGTTCGTGAGCCACGCCAAGGACAAGTGGAACGTGCCTGCCCGGTACATGACGGCACGCTCGCTGAAGCGCGGCTCCCATAGACAGTGACGCCAGATTTCCCTCTAGTACTATATTAGTATGAAACTCTATGCACTAAGCGACCGCGGAAATCGGGGGTGCAGCGACCGCCGAAGAGCACCTTCCAGCTCGCGCGGCGTTCGATATACCCAATGTCGGAAAAAATACCGTTCGATATAAACGTACGAATTCCTATACTTTTACACAGAATTTTCAAGGGGATAATTCATGAGTTCGATATAGACAATAATTCGATATACCCGTGTTCGATATATCCGTGTTCGACTGTACCTAGCACAATTTTTCACCACACTATCATCCTCTCTTGCACGTTTACCTTGCTTTTCGCGGCGGCCGTGATTCTGTACGGCAGCGAAGAGCAGTCGCTGCCGCGGCATGTGTGGTGCTGGTGCGAGCCGTTTCGTGCGCCGTACGGGCATGCACGACCGGCGCGTGTGCGGAGCGCTTCCGCGCGCAGAAAACGCTTCATGCTTTCAGCTTGCTTGATTTCTTCTTAAAATCTAGCTATTCAGCTAAGCTGTCGTCACAGCCAACAACGTTGATCGGGAAAACGAGCAAGAAGTTTGGGAAGCCCAGAGTGCTGCGGTGCCAAAAATTTTCTAATTCCCTTATAATAATGGCTCAGGAACTTGGGGTACCTCCGTATTTGTTTGATCTCGTCGCTTCGCGTATGAAGCCCAGAGCACCCGACGACACGGCCGGCCCCGCGAATACTCGTAGGCAATGTAGTAGCCACGGGCGCTCGGGTAGGAAATCTCTGGAATAGGAGTCGCTTTAGGGAATCACACCGTAGCATTACGGTTAAAAATCGACGTGGAAGCAATTCTAGACAATGATGATTAATAAAGTGCAGATTACACGCCTGCTTAATTCGGAACTTCGCCCAGAAAAGTGGGACACAGCGAAGCGGCAGCGCACGTCACTGGCCGACTTCCTAATATGACGCTACTTCCGGTTGCTGCCTCTCAGTTTCTCGCTCTTCCGGCGATGCGGGAGGGAGCAGTGGGCGGGGCGTAGGGTCAACTTTAACGACGAATACCGCTGTCCCCAAGCTAAAAATGACGAAAAAAACTTTACAGGCACAAACTCACTAATGTAATAATTGTAAAAAGCACAATTGTTGCCCGGTTTTGAAGGGGTACTGAAATACCTTCCGCCGATGCATGGATGTAGATGTTACCAAGTAAAGCAATGCATTAGCAATCTCCTCCCGCAAGAATTTTGTTAACGCGATGAGTATTAGCTGAGAAATCGTAAATCAAAAACTGCACATTGTCGTCGCGCCGCGTTTCCTCTTCCTTTCAACTTATTCTTTGCTGCTGACGGCGCGCCAGCCTACCCTCCCATGATGCTGCGCTCCTCAGCGGTGACGTAATTCCGCTGTTGCGCTCCTTAGACTGTAGTCTGCTACGGGCAAGCTTTGTTGACTCTAGTTCACTATAGTTGACACCATGAATCCCGCACTCTGCTCAAGGTAGGAAAAGCGAATGAAAAATCTGGCCGCATGTGTGCGGCGGCCTGGCCTTGCCCTTTCGCAGTGTACGTTGCTGCAGTTGCTATCGGCGGCACGTGACTTTTTATCGGCGGCGAACTCGCAGCCGCACGGGGAGGATCGTGCGCTCGTTCCCTTTGATGCACCGCTCATTGTTTATCTAAAAAGCGCCGTATCAGATGTGGCCCCGCTGGTGCCGGGTCTTATTTTGCGGCGGTGGTAATTCCTGCCGGCGGCATGAGATAAAGACATTTTAAACCGATACAGAACCCGAGCACAAAACGCTTCAATCATGTGACCAGTTCAGCTTGGGGCGATGCGTGGTGGAGAGCGGCGACGTTGGCAAAACATGCTCCGCCGTGGCTCTGAGCTTTCTAGCGCTGGAGCGAGCGCCATTTCTTTGACAACGTCAAACATTGGTTGCCTTGGCAAAGAGGCACAAGCCGGTTCAGAAGTCAGTTACGGTTCCGTGATCCCGGTTCAGCTCGGGGCCCCATCTCGCGACATGTGGGCACTGCAGGCGTACCACTCACTCCCATTGGGAAGTGCGAGATGCGTTGGGCATAACAGGAGGCGATGGTGCGTGTGTTGTGGACGCCTTTGTTTCGCGATGAAATGCGACGTTGTGCTTCTGCGGGTGGATAGTGCTTCCCATGGTCTGGATTATCTTTCTCCAGCGACGTACGACTCAACTTCGCATGGGGTATGTGCAGTGTGCGTGGCTAAAAGCCATTTCGGCTTGTGCACCAGAGTTAAGTGACTTGCTGTTCGTCCCCGCAAACCGCGCGCGAGGTGAGTGCCGAATTTACGACGGGCAGGAGGAGGCAACCCATCGTCTGTCAATCGCGGTTCAGACTTGCAACGCATGTTGCGACGTTGTGTTCGTTCGAAACGCATCTCTGGATTGTTTTGAAGTTGAATAAAATGTATGCGTCAAACCCGGGCATTCGGCTCAGGGCGTTCTCTGCGACTGCACGAAAGAAGTGCCACGGGGCTTCAACGCTTTCTTTATGGAACGTACTCAGGTAAGAGAATATCCATGTCGTGTTATGGCCGTGTTGCGTTCAATACAAACGGTTAAGCGTTTGTTTACACTTGTTTCGTTTGTCGTAAAATGTCAATTTAGCACTCCACTGGCAGATCAGCCGGCGAGCCGAAAGCAGACGACTCATCTCTTTGTCGGAAGTGCGTGAAAAAGCCGCCCAATAGCAGGATGTCTAGCTCATGACGAGCATGTGGGAATCGATGATGTTGACATGTGAAGATGGCGGCGTCCACAAACACGAAGGGAAGGGTGAGAAAAAAGCGACAAAACTTTGCAACAAAAGTGTGAGCTTTCCGCTGTGCGTAAAAGAGTAATACTTGGCACAGATGACGTGTGCTCAAAACGCCTTTCAGGGCCCCTTTAAAAGAACTTCAGTAGCCTTTTAAAGGATACCGTGCAATCGCTATTGAATCATAGTGCTCAACAAAGCTGTTTTCGTTTCCCACAAGACCCAGCAACACGAAATAGATAAGATGTGATTAAACCTTTACGAGTAAACTGTGCTGCGGCGATAATTATAGCGTGGTCTGGCTAAGCCTCTTGCTGCCGCGACCAGCGAGGGCCCCGAAATGGCGATGCCAACGGGTATGTGTCTCCGCCCATCGCCTCCTGTATTTTGCTCCGCCCTTGCGGCGGACGCGCGTGAATTGAAGCACTCTAGCAAAGAAAAGAGCAGATTGACAACGCGGCTTTTGATAAGCAGAGAGGAGAGATAAATGGAGAAAGAGCGTAAGAAACTTGGATCGAGCGGGTGCCGAAAGTGGCTGTCCGGTCACCGCCGTGGGACTGCGTCATATGTGTTTCCACGTTCGTCGGCGGCTCAACGGGAGCTTCAAAATCACGCTCCACCTGCCACCTGAACTTCGACTTCTCGCGTTTGGCGCGTTCGCCTGCTGCTGCATGCAGGCCCGTGGCAGGTTAACTCCCGCTCACGAGTACCCGCCGGCTTGCTTGCGTCTGTTCAGTAAGTGGTCTGACCCGCCTGCGGACGTTTGCACATCAAGCAGCGTCAAACGATGGTTAAGAATAAAGAACGTCAGGTTGGGCGGCGGAGCGGTGTAAAATATGGGAAAAGCGCCGGTTTATCCGCGCCAGGGTCGGTAGTATGAAGCGGACCGTGTGCACCCGAGTGTCATATCATCGGGGTTGTTAATGCATTGTTTCTATGGGGAGTTTGCGGGGACCGCCACCACCCTTCGTAAGATGCGGGACATCGTAAGTCCGGGGGACGTATCAACGGGGTTCCACTGTATAATTAGGAAAAAAGGAAATGGCCATGCGACCCACTCGCTCATTTCCCTCAAAATAACCTATGATGTCTTACCAGCCTGCTCTGCGATTGGCGAAGGCCGGCAAAAGCAAACGCAAATTAGGCTGCGCTTATAAGCTTGCAGAACGAGCTATTTGTGCTTAAATTTAGGGCAAATTGTTTTTAAAGTAATAAGAATGGTGGGACAAACAGTGGAAGTTACGAAAGCACATGTAAACATAGAAGTACTGATGCGTACTGCTGTTGGTACTGTGCGCACTACGTTTGGTTTAGCTGCACAGAACTGCGGTGCGTTGGGGCTGTCTCAGACGACACTGGCCGATTGACGCAAGCAACTGTGTCTCACGTGACCATATTTGTCGAGCGAGCGTTATGTTCCACGAAATGATTATTTTCTCCCAGAACAAAAACATCCAGGTCAAAAACAAACCAAAGGCGGAACACTGCTTGCCGTGGTGTGGTGGCGCCATCTAGGTTCAGTAACGTAAACAAACGCGCGAACGCCGCCGCTGTAGACTGGCAGTGCGCAATCGGCTGCAGAGCGGTCGGTTCCTGTGATGTCTTTGCAGACCACGAAAACACGATTTAGCGGAAAAATAAAAATTTTAACTTAAATTGATTAATTTCTCAGTGAATAAAACATCGTTTGCACCCGGAAAAGTGCAGGGGGCAGTATAAAACACGAAATCTTTCGAATAAAACAAACTTGTATTTTGTCTTCATGGCCCCTTTAAGCATTCCTGCAGATGGGAGTAAAACCGCGTGCAGAATAAATGCACCCATGTGGGAACTGCTGTTGCACGCATTGTTTAAGACAGACCCTCACTTCCGCTAGTCAGCATTGTACAGCGAGAAGTCGGGTCAAAGACGCTCTCGGCAGTAGCAGAGGGCAGCTTTTGCTTCAGTGGTCACCTTGAAGTACAAGCACGCAGTCAAGTGATACACACAGTCAATGATGAATGTTATACGCATGCACGTGTGCATGCATGTGTGCATGCAAGTGGGCATGCGTGCACATATTACACATGCGCCAGTGGTAATGCTTGCTTTCAAAGCTCATATTTCCCAACTGCCAATGCAGAACAGCAAAACATTCATAGCATCTTGGGAATCCTTTAGTACGTATGAAAAAAAACCTGGTTGAAAAAATTTTGCTGAAAGAAAGCATATCTCAAAAAATGTTTTGTGACACAAAACCGCTACGAAACAAACAACGTGATGCTTTTACCTTTACCGACGGCGTATTTTATGCCGAGTAACTTATTTGCATCTGATTTGGTATCTGCAACAAGAAGTGATTTTGCACTAGTGTAATCAAGGTACGTTTACTATTCTGATTAGGTGGTTATCACAATTTTCTTCAGCAACGAAAAAGGGGAGCACAAAGAGGAAGAGCAAAGAGGACCACAAGGAGCGAAGGAAGAAACTGCATGCGGAGCCCGTGATGCATGAGAAATGAGCTCGACTTGTAAAAAAAAAAGCCCCTGGAAGGAATGCCCTCGTAGTGTAAACGTACCATTTCCACCTTGATGTTCCAAAACTTATACTTTGCAAATCACTTTTCGATACCTGCTCAAACTCAGCACTTTTTGGTCCCTTTCATTCGACACAACTTCATTCAAATATGTATTTTTTTCTTCGCCACACTGTGCAACAAAGATAAAATCTGGCTGTTTTAGCAAGCTTTTCTGCTGGCGGAGTGGAGCGACAAAATCGATCCAGGAAGCAACCACAACGGGTTGTGACAGGATCTGCTGCTTTAGTTGGCCCTGACAGCACCTTGAACCGCAATGCGGAGCAACTTCCCTGCCTGAACACCAGAGGGACAAGAATGTTCACAGCCATGGCGGCTTTTCTACAGAGGCCCCCAGCCTCAGGGGAGATCCTCTGCGGTCGCGAAGTGCACTAGAGAAGCAAGGTACAACGGCCTCACCCTTGAGGCTTCGCAGCTTGAATTCCCGACACAGCCGTGCTTTGCTGTGGCTCCCTTGTGCTCGCTGTATTCAGGGTACTCATCGTGGAGATTCAACTGCAAACAGTGAAGAGGAAAAAAACGGTGATCGGCTTGGGCTCTGCAGCTAAGCAGAAGAAGCAAGCATCACGAGGTTAACGCACATATTTTGGGCCAGCTAAATGCTGCGCTTTAAAAAGGGACCGTGCAAGACGCGCTTTAACATCTCACCCACAGCGGTGGCCAAACCCAAGGTCCTGGGTTCGACCCAGTAATGTGGCAGCCTTTTTTCTGATGGAGGCAAAAAAGAAGGATGCACGGGTGTGTCCAGATTTCGGTGCCTGCTGAAAATCCCCAGGTGTTCAAGACCCCTTCCCTATGGCCCGCCTCACAGCCCATGTGTAAGCTGGACCGAGCCATTTTGGTTTCAGCCCAACAAGGGTGTTGCAGCGATCACGACTCACTGTGAAAATCCTGTCTCAGTTAGCTGCAATACATGCCTCTTCCCATCTGGCAACCTGAAGCAAAGAGGCAAGGGGAGGTCGCTTATTGCTCGATACTGCACAGGCTCTCTGTTAGGCTGAACAATCGTCCTGCCTCGCTTTTACCACCGACCCCAGCGCAGTGTCCCTCCCACGCTGCACTGTCCAAATCCATTCTTTGCCAGCTATCAGCCTTCCCCTGCTTCTGGTCCCGCCTCTCAGGAGCCACTGTGAAACCCCAATAGGGCAGGCCCGAGTCCACAGAAGTCTTCCACCCGAATTTGCCCCCTCATCCAAGACACTCTCTCCTCCAACTGTAACTCCTACCACGGTTCTTCTTTCCAGGGCCCGTTGGGCCGACCAGGTCAGTGTGGAGCACCACAAATTCTTTAGTGCGTGCCAAGCTCTCGCAGACGCGCGCCTTTTTTGCTCCCAACATCCATCAGAACGACAGCCGCTGTGGGCAAGACAAAAACCCTGCGAACATGTGTGCATTAGGAAAAGATATTTTGGCCGCCATGCCAGTGCAGCAGGGGACCTCTGGAGCACAGTGGGACATTGCGCAATGCGTCTCCACACAGTCATGCTTACCCGAGGCGCTCTTGACTACTGTACTGCCTGCACTACTCTGAAACGAAGCAAGCACAGTGCGAGTTGTTTTGTTCAGCTTCAGAGGAGCCAGTGAAATTGTTTGTACACTGCAAACATAAATGAGGCCTTTTTTTTTTCGAAATGAGCCAGATCCAGAAACCGAAACTAACTCAATTAAAACTGCACTGGCAAGAAAAACTCTGCAAGTATCCCCTAAAAGAAGGAGTGGCAAGAAAATACGTGAAATATCGCCCGGCAAACGCGTACGCAAATTGTAGTTCGTATAAAAAATGAGTTAGATCCCGCTGCTTCACGGAACAAAATAACCCAAATCAATTTGCCCAATTGGACTTTGCTTTTGGCTTGACTGTTCAGACTGTTTCGAGGTTGTTTTCAGAAGTACTTTTTTGCTTTCCGCAGCTGGCTTATCATGAATTAAACACAAATTAAGAGATCGCCGAAAAATGTATCCCTGGACGTCAATGACAAAGTGAACGGAAGAAGTGAACGAAATGAAACAGAGATGTGGAACAATGAATTCATCTCGTCTCTTCCGTCCCTACGGAGTAACTCTGGTTATATTTATATTTGCTGCCGTATTTAGCGTTTTTAGCACTTAAATAAATAGCCACCGCTTACAAGCCCTAACAAAAAAAAATATCCCTCCCCCCACCCGCTGAGGGTGCGAACCCCTTCATTAAGGTAAAGAAGAGTATATGAGCAGCCTTCTTGTGAAACGTTTCGGAAATTCATGGCAAGGCAATGAAGAGCTTGCTTACTTTGTGAGTGCCTTCAGGTGTGCCTAAGAAAATTGTCTTAGGGAAGAATTCGAAAAAAAAGCTGCTAATAGTGTCAAGAGAACTCACCTGCTCTCCAAGTATACAGTTCTACTGTTTTTGAAGCCATTTTGTATGTGTTGAATGCCTTTTCCACCAAAACGTATTCGCACCATTGTTTTAAGTCAATTTAAATAAAGTTTTCATACGAATACCGCATCAACTCGAGTGTTTCAATTCAATTTGAGCCAAATCCAAACTTATCACTCCAATACTGCTGAAATTCACCGCATAATTTTGAATTATTGGTGGCCATAAACTTCTTCTAGCTGACTTGTGAAATGTATCATAAAATAGCTTTGACAGCTTCGCAATTAGGTCCGGTAAGAAACTTCTGCTTGTTGCTCAAAATTGTGTTTGGCGGATCTGGCTCATTTCGAAAAAAAAACCGCCTCAGATATTCCTGAGGTGAGGTACTGTAAAACCGTCGCTATAACAAAATCGCTCAACTCAAAACCTCGCTTAATTTGAAGTGTTCCCCAGAGCAGGGCATGAGAATCAATCCTCCCCACTTTTAGCGAGGTATCGCTTATAAAAAAGCAAGTTTCCTTTCCCGAGGATTTGGTTATTGCTGTATGTCCGACTTTTTTTTCCTCCAAGCTGTGGCGACGCAAGCACGGTCGTGAAAGCATGGCCGCGGTGCCGAAAGCACGTCGAAGCAAACGCGCCCATCTTATTACACGTACGGATGGAGTGTACTTTATCTGGTAGACAAGCTTACTCCCAGATTAATATAAAACAGCGGAAGTCAGGCTCCGCTGCAGCAAAAATATGAATAAAGAAGCGGGAAAAAATGGGCTATATTTCCTAGAATATATATGCGCGCCGCGAACTTGAATGCGCTGGCCATCTAGGTTGTTGTGCACATTGTTGAACGACCACGTCACGACCTTGTAATTGCGATCTGGCGTTCCGCAATCGCCAAGAAACGCCGTTTTTTTCTTCTGTTTTTCTCTGTTTCTACACGTTTCAACGCTATGAATTGTCCACTGTGTTCCTGCAGCTGCAATCGCTTAGCCAGAACTTTTTCCACAGTCAACTCTCTATGCATGCCGCCGTCAGCGAACTAATTATTTGCGGCGTTTGGCGCCACGAACCTAGCTCGAGCGGGGACATGTGGCTAATTTAAATAACAGGCACACTCGTGAAGGTCGCATCTCGATCAGCTTGCCTGTTTCAGGTTACGGGTGACGGACGACCTCTCGATGACACCCGCACAGCGGTTGTTTGAAACGTAGCAGAAAAATATGCGTGGTATCGCGCGTCGACTGAAGACGTCCTGCACTCTGCGATACGCTAGGTAATACGTATCGCGAATTATCGCCCGCGTTATGAACCATGAGTAGCAATCGAAGTTCCTCACCGGCCTCTTCTTCCTCCTCTTTCGATGCGGGTTCGCCGCAGCTGGCACGCGCAAGCGCCCGTGAAATCCTGCCATGGCCGCACACGTGCAAGAGAAGCTGCGAATCCTGGACGGTTCAAGTTAGAAAACACGAAATGGACAGCTCATTTGACGAAGGGCACAGACGAAACTCGGTAGCAACTTCTGCACGGGGAAAGGAAGACGACGGGGCATACCCGAGGCAAGCTGCAACAAATTCGCCCTGCCACTCGTATAAAGTTTCACCTCATCATCCTTTTCACCCACCGGCACATAGCGGCGTAGTCTTCGTAACCGCTTTCCGTCCTCTCAGGTGTGAAAGAAGAACAAGCGTCTGAGGTTGCAACAGCAGGCGCAGTGTAGCCCCTCAAAAGGGTAACCAGGTGCCCAGGACCACGTTTTGCAGGTTTCACCTGGAATACGTACAGTATATTATCGCCGTTATTCAGATGAACCGCAGCACCGCAGGCCACGAAATAGTTCGGTACCCGGTAACGTGCCAGATGATGATGAACAAACGTTTATTATAGAGCAAAGGGGTAGGGGAAGGGGGTGTGGTGAGCCTCCTACGTCCAGCAGGTCGCGCGAGGACACCGCTGTTACCGCTCGGTCGACCAGCATAGCTCGATCTTCACGGTCGCAGCTGCTCAACCACCTCTCCCACTGCTCACGTCCGCGCCATGGTCCGCGCGTTTACAAGCTTAGCCGGCTACCAAGCCGGATGAAGTGAAGTAGACAGCCTCAAGGCTTCACGGCGGGAATTCAAATGGTTTAATGGGACACTGAAGTGAATCTGTCAAACGTCCGTTTTTGTTGGCATTCGCCCTGGCCAAGCTTCGACACAGCACGGCGCCCGAACTCGACCGAATAACATACCAGGCCCTCGCTAACCTGGACACCCCTTCCGTGCTTAAGCTGATTATCTCAATCACATGTGGCAGACAAACTTACTCCCACATTAATATAAAACAGTGGAAGTCAGGCTCCGCTGCCACAAAAATATCAATACGGAAGCGGGAAAAAAATAGGCTACATTTCCAAGAGTGAATGCACCGGCCATCTATGTTGTTTTGCACATTGTTGAACGACTACGTCACGACCTTGGAGTTGCGATCTGGTATTCTGCAACCTCTGAGAAACGCCGTTTTCTTTTAATACGAAAGTGTTTTATGCCGGGGTCCACCAAGATGTCACGACGTCATATCCGTCACGGAAATGACATCGCCAGAAAAACTTAGATTGACGTGGCTGCGCCGGATTCGAGCCACGAACTCTTTCGCCTAAACGGCAGGTACGAAACGCGCTCACCACTGCGCTATGAACAGACGCGTAAACAGGACAACAAACGCGCCTAATATCCTTCCCTTCAGATGGTGCTGCCATCTAGGAGAGACAAAGCGATGTACTGAATGAGCGCCGACAGTTGGCGCCTCGAAGCCGGGTGTAGCCCGAAACAACCCATTCCCGTTTGAACCCGTCCCGCTTGAACCCATTCCCGAAACACCCTTCCCGTTTGGCCCGTTGGTCCCGTGTGCGCCCGTTCCCAAAACGTCCTTCCCGTTTGACCGCTTTCTATTTCAACACGTTCCCAAAACACCCTCCCCGTTTCAACCTGCTCCCAAAACACCCGCCTCAAATAGTTGAGATATTTTTCTGAGCTCGCAGTGCGCTTTTAGCCTCCAAAATTGCGCTGGGCAAGGTAGTGTAGGTTATTGAGTAGGTACTACAACATATTTTACTCATTTCTTGCCTAATTATTTAGTGAGAGGGTAAATTCTATTGGTTAAGTCTCCTGCCACGCCCGTGGCACGAGCCACGCCCCCCCCCCCCTCCGCAACGGCTGCTGCCACGCAGAAGTGACGTCAAGCTAAAGTAGTCACGTGACTTCCTGTGACGTCACAAAACAAACGTCATATTTACGTCATTTGATCATACCGCTTTTTTGTGTTAACGACGACGGCAGCTCGGCTGTTCACGTCTTGTGTACCGATGTTCTCCGCCCGTGGTTCGAATGGCAGGCCTGACGCATCGTTTACGTTCATTACTCTCCATGTACAGGCGGCTGCCTCGTGGCGCTTTTTTCTTGTTGGGAGGTGTGCTTGTAATTATTTAGATTGGGTATTTTTTGTGAACTTGGTGTTGCACGTCTTGGTAAGCCTAACGCATTGTTTTCTGCACGCTGCTTCGCCCCGCTTTTTACATGCTCCTAGAACTGTATTGTTGTCGCTTAATATTTTGTAAGCTTCACGTTGTCTTGCAGTTCGCGTGCTATCGGCTTTACGCGCCTGCATTCGTTGCCTACTTGTGCCTCGCTTCTTCCATCCCAAGCCTTGTGTTCTAATTCTGGAGTGGTGGCTCAATTATAATACGTGGGGATCAGTATTTTCCATCGCGTCACGTCGTGGCTAACGAGGTAGCTGTCTTTGATGACATGCCAACGTGAGCGACGTAGTGTCAGCGTGTGCACGAATCGAGTGTCGTCAGGTAGCGCACGGCATCATCGAACGCAATCCGACCTCGCATGCAGCTTCTGCAGTTTTTCCCCCGGGGCAGTAGTACTATCGCCGAGAAATGTATCCTGATTATTCCGCAGAAACGATCTGTGCACGTGGCGCTGCAGAATCCGTGCAGGGAGCGCAGCTTCACTTCCGTGGGTGGAGCCCAACTGCCCGTCCAAAGATATCTACTCAAGATACCACTGAAACCATTCGCTGACTGGCTGGCTTCTTGTTCAAGGAGGCTCAAGCTCCAACTGTGCAAGCATGGAAAAAGTGCAGCCGATAAGATCGCCGTGTGAGCCAAGTTTGGAACTTCTGCTAATAGTCCTTTAAAAGTATGGTGTGCATAAGGTTAACAAGTGACAGTTCAGTTATGGTTCATCTATGCTCAGATTTGTTGCTTAAAGTACCATTGTGCTTTCAACTGAGAAAGTCTTAATGAAATGATAGGCAAGGCTTAAAATTGCTGCTTGGCTTTTATTTCCCTTTCCTTCGCTCCAGTACCTTTCGCCTCCTCTAACCTGGTTAGGCAACAAAACTTCCTCCTGCATCTGATTTGAGTATGTATTTTGATAGGCTCGTTCCTTCTTTACTCTTGTGTTTGGCTTGGTTGGAATTGAACATAACCAGCCACAATACTTTCATTCACTCTCAGCAGGATGGGCTAATGATGATGAGAGCTTATCTCGGAGGCTTGCAGTCTATGCACAAACTCCAAGTGGCTGTGACATCTATATGCCCATCCCAAGCTTTCTGCGGAGTTCAACTTGACACTAATGCTTGTATTCGCAACTGGTGAAGTGTGCTTAAGCGTCTACTGTCCAAGCCTTTGGGGTAGTGAACAGGAAGAGTTTCCAAATGTGAGGGGACGTTTCACATTCTATTGCTTTTTAACTCCGCACTGTGTAACTGTTTGAAAATGTCTCAAGTGAATTTACTTAGTGGTAAGGGGCATTATAAAATGTCCCACATTTCGTTCACAATGATGCAAGTCTCGTCAGAAGCTAGCTGCTAGAAAACACATCCACGGGTTGTGTGTTGTGTGCCCATTAGCTGTCTCCTTTTCTTCCGCAAAACGAGCACTTAAACAATCCTTTAAGCCAACAGGCTTAAAAAAGAGTTCATCAGGTACAACTTCGGAGTAATGGTTGGTGTCGAGCGTGATATTGCTCACTCCCGACAGTACTTCTTAATACCTTGTGCAAGAACTGGAGCCAAGGCCACGTGCGTGGATGTGAATGTCTGTTGGTGTTTGTGAAAGTTGCAGTACAGCTGGAAGGTGTATGGATCATGGGGGGCTCTAACAATAAAATGACTGCTGAACGTACTGTTGCTCTCGTATCAATGAGCAACATGTGAGCATTGATAAGTGCTTCACTGTTGACATTTTTGTTACACAAAAGCAGGCCATGTTAAGGCCCCCTGGCAAATATTCATGAAAACGCTGGACCAAAAAGCTGCCAACACATGGAAACCATGTTGATCACGGCACCTTTCCTAGTACTTCAGTACCGTTTATCAGTGCTGTGTTTTTCACCCCAACTAGTAAACTATCCCAGCGTTGCACCTTAAGCCAGAAATCAAACGCTTGCTTGTCAATGATAAGTGATCTGCCAAACTTCCGTGTCTACGCAAAAAGTGAGTAGCTCTACTTTCTGTGCACTGTTTGTGGTGGTGAAAGCACACCATTTCTAAACAAAATGCCAGGGTTTATCCTGGAAGACGCACAGCATTTAAAACCTCAACAAAAAAGGAATAAGCAAGTGATACTTTCTTGCACTACACTAGAGTCCTGCGGGAAAGCCAAACCAGCAAGTGATCTTTTTCTACAAAGCCCTGCAGAGGAGCCAAGAAAAAGATTCCTTTTTGCGGACACCAAAGCTACGCTGGAAAGCCAAAATGTGTGGTGTCTGTTACTGCAGATTAGCTGCAAGACGGGCATGTTCACGCAAAGATTTATGAACCAGGCTGGCAGGGTAACAAAATCATTGAATGAGGTTACAACAAAATGTGTTATGAAAAATGATATAATACTGTTTGCTATAAATAGCAATTAAAGGTATAAAATGGTTTTGACACCAATTAAATGGCCTGTTGGAAATCATTGGCAAAACCTAAAGAGCAACATTTCATACAGCTGCAATTGTGAAATAGCAAAGCGTGGTTGGGGGCCTGAATTCAGCAGGCGTGCTCCAGCTGAGAATGTATAATTGCAGAGAAAAACAATTATAAAAAGCTAGGGAAAATGTGAGCTTAGTTGAATTACCACCAAGATATTTGGTAGAGAGAATAGTTACAAAAATAAAGAAGCAACATGGGGAGCTTTATTTTCCCTGATTTAAGTTTATCAGCACTGAGCTTCATGTTCTGCATGTCCCATGGAAAAATGTTACACCTGCATGCACTCAGCACATCACATTTTACGGTATAACACAGTTTACTTCGAACATAGGTAGTAAATAAGACAATATTGCATAAGCAGTTCATTTATACGTGAAATAGAAACAGCAGAGTTTTTAAAATGAAGCCCGTAAGTGTGCTGAATGAAAGGTGTTGTATTGTGTAATGTAGTTCTGTTCATGCCACCAGGTGGCGCACAATGCTAAGGTGGCCAATTTCCAGCATCATCATCAGCAACCGCAAGCCCGGTTATAAATATCGTGTAACAAGAATAAAGGCTCTCTTTTTCCGTGGGTACGAGGTAGCGTCTGCGTCTCTCTGCCGCGTATGGTGACTCGGTGGGCGGTGGATACAACATAATGGCGACGAGGTAACCCTTTTCGGCTGCGGGCGGAACGCCACGCCACTACTGCAATACTGCATACTGCACTACTGCGCTACTGCAATACTGCATACTGCAATACTGCATACTGCAATACGGCATACTGTAATCTTCTTCAATGGCACTGACGCCGCCGCCGCCGTTTCTACCGACACCGGGAAAGCCCGCCATACCGTGGACGCAATGGCGTCGGCTGCTCTCGAACTACCTCGTAGCGGTGGCGAGCGACGCGTACCTGCCAACACGCCGCAAGGCGCTCCTTCTACATTGCCTGGGGGTCGAGGGTCAACGAATCTACTACACGCTACCAGAGAAGCAACCTACGGAGGACGAAGACGAATTCAAGACTACTCTACAGACGCTCGAGGCCTACTACACAGCAAGTACTAACGTTGTCATTGAACGCCAGCGGTTTGGTCAACGCGTTCAGTTGCCAGGTGAGACCGCGGACATGCTCGTTTCTTCGCTGCAAGAACTTTCACTTTCCTGCGCCCGTAATGACAGGGCCGACGAGTTCATACGCGACCAACTCGTCGCCAAAACGAGCAACACCGTACTTCGGGAGTGGCTACTTTTGGAAGGCTCCTCATTGACGTTGGACAGGGCCCTCTAATTGCTCGAAGTATCGAAGAAGCTGCAAAATATTCCAAGGAGTTGTCATCAGCTAGCTCTGCAGGGTACGTGCAAAAACTGGATAAGCGTTCGGCGCCAGGGCCAGCCGAACATGCCTCGTCGGGACAAAATAGTCGGACTTGCTTTCGCTGCGGCTCTGCGAAACACTTAGCCAATTCTAGTATTTGCAAAGCAAGGAACAAGACCTGCAACAACTGTGGCAAGGTAGGCCATTTCGAGAGAGTCTGTCGTAGCGAGAAGCTTTGCAAGAAGTCACTTGCTGTTCATGAAGTCCAGCACCACGATCCAACAGCTCTAAGCGTACTGCAACTTAACGGGGAACAGAGCACCGGAGTGCGCATACAAGTACAGGTTCAAGAAACTCTCGTCGATTTCCTCGTGGACACGGGTTCTGCAGTTTCAATTCTTGCTGCTGACACGTACAGCAAACTGAGGCCTCCACCACCACTCCAGCCAACATCGGCGGCATTGCTCGATTTTTCACGCAGAAAAATCTACATTCAAGGATGCTTCGCCACACCAGTCCAGTATCGGAACTGGCATGCTGAACTTCTTTTCTACGTGGTACCACAGGGCACAAATCTCCTGGGCAATGACGCTATCAACACACTGAAACTACAGATAAATGGTAGGTCACACGTCTGCTTCCACACTTCTTGTAAACCGGAAGAGCTCTCTCCTGAGTATGGAGCCCGTCCGGAGCCGGAAGATGCTGTTTGCTTTGTTTCTTCATGTTTAACTCACGAGGAATTCGTAACCGCAACTGCGCAGGATTCTGTACTTTGCCAAGTGATGCAGTGGACAACGTCCAGGTGGCCATCAGCCAAGACGCTGCCTCCAGAAGCAATGCCTTTCTCCAGGGTTCGGGACGAACTGTCAGTGATGAATGACCTGCTGCTCCGAGGGGAACAGTTCGTGGTACCTTCTTCGTTGGTGAGCAGACTTCTGGATATCGCCCATGAATCACACCCAGGCATCACGCGTACAAAGCAACGACTCCGAGAAAAATACTGGTGGCCTGGCATGAACAAGCACGTCGAACAGCTGATCAAGTCTTGTGCCGTTTGTCAGTCTGTTGACAAACCAGCAAAGCCAGTTGTGCCGCTAATGCAGCCGGTACCATTTCCTTCAGCGTCGTGGGAGAAGATAGGCATCGACATCGTTGGTCCTTTCGCAAGGGCTCCTCATGACTGTCGTTTTGCCATTACTTTAGTAGACTACTTCAGCAAGTGGCCAGAAGTAGGGTTCACCTTCAACGTCACTTCAGCGACGACCATGTCCTTTTTGCGGAGTATATTTAGCCGTGAAGGCTATCCGAAAGAGATAGTGAGTGACCATGGGCCACAATTTACATCCGTCTAGTTTGAACAATTCTTGCGCAATAGAGGTATCCCCCACACATTCTCGGAAGTCTATCATCCACAGTCAAATGGACAAGTGGAACGGTTTAATCGTGTGTTAAAGGAGTACGTTCAGGTGTGTCTGGAGGAACACCGCCCACTAAAAGAGGCTGTCACAAAGTACCTTGGGATCTACCGCTGCACCCCGCATGCAACTACGGGTCAGAAACCTGCTGTTCTTCTACACGGCCGTCACCCAAGGACCAGACTTGATCTCGCTGCAGGACCGACTGGAAGTGTTCCTGAGGTCGGAGGCGTGGAGCTTCAAGCCGTCAAGCAAAGGGTAACTCGGAAACAGCTTGCAAGCAAGCACTATACGGATCGACGTCGTGCAGCCAAACATTCGTCCCTGAGCGCAGGACAAGCAGTTCGGATTAAGCTACCGGGACATGTGCCAAAGGGTTCCCCATCGTATTCACCTCCTTTTGCCGTGGTTCGGTGCCAACATGAGGACACGTACGAGCTGAGCGACGGTCGCGTTTGGAATCGTGAGCGGCTGATTCCATACACTGCAGCCTGGAATCCTGCGACAGAGGCAACCTGCGTTTCCCCTGGGACTCCCGGCTCCACCGCAGCACAGCCCCCGAGTACCCAGAGGTTCCAGCCACTTACTACCCCGGCCAGCACCGACAGAACGGCAGTTCCAACTTCAACTGCAAGTACTGGTTGTTGTGTTGTGCGACGGTGTGCTGCCCCTTTTTGGGAGGAGGGGATGTTGTGTTGTGTAATGTAGTTGTGTTCATGCCACCAGGTGGCGCACAATGCTAAGGTGGCCAATTTCCAGCATCATCATCGGCAACCGCAAGCCCGGTTATAAATATCGTGTAACAAGAATAAAGGCTCTCTTTTTCCGTGGGTACGAGGTAGCGTCTGCGTCTCTCTGCCACGTATGGTGACTCGGTGGGCGGTGGATACAACAAAAGGGACCAATGATGAGTTTATGTTGTCACTAATAACAAATTTCAACGACCTTGTCTGAAACAAACCCCTTCCATGGAGGGACTGTGTGTAATCATAAGATTTTTTTGATAAAAGATTGTAAATGCCCTGTAAATGTACGTCAAAAGGTATTTTAAGGCCCTAGTCGTGGCCTGTGAGTCATCGGCGCTTTTTTCTGGTGTTTATATGATCAAGGGCTGTTGTACGGGATCCACCTTCTCTTCTCACTTTGGTCACCATCTTTCCTAGTCACAGCATTCATGTGCTTGGCGAGGACGACAGTCGGCACCAACTATCAGCCGAGTCCCTTCAGGCTGGGACAATTGCTGGACAGGCTAAACAATGTTTTTATAATCCCTAACTGAGAGCTTTCACTTTTTGTTTTGTTAAAGAACATTTAGGCAACCCTTCAAGAACTGTCCGAAATAACAAAAATTACTATTGTGCCCGTTAAATAGTTAATCTACGTACAGTGAACGATGGCATAAGATCTATCAATGCGAACTTACCCTTTGAACCTGCTTAATATTTAGCAGAGACTCACTCCATTCATTAGCTGTTTTATGGCGCTGTGTGGGTGGGCTACTGGTTTCCGCCTGTGGGCCGCGCTAGTTTCCAGTCCTCCTGTCAAATGTTTTTGGATACTAGCACTACCCTGCAGTGTACGAGCCATGGATTCCTTGGGTTGGCCATGTGAAATTCTAGTGAATCGTTACAAGCCACCAAAGAAAGTGAGCATTTGTTTATCGACCACTGTTTTGTGGCCACGAAAAGTTTCGTTCATTAAAAAGACTAACAAATGACAGCAATTTTATTGCAAACTTCAAACAAATAATTGGTATTACAGAAAATGTGTAAAGCAGCCGGAGCTCCATAGCCACTTTCCAGCTATTTCTCCATGCCATCACAGAATTTTGTTTGTGCGACTAACAGATACCGACCTATTCCACTGCAAAGAAACATAACTGGGCCATTGCAGTGGGGCCTCTAGTTCTGTTTGATCATATCACTTGAGTGTTAACGTACAGTTAACATACTGATGACTGTGTTTATAGTGCATGCACATATAACAACAATGTAGTTTGAAATTGGGATCTTTTTCACCATTTCTTTTTGTTAAATTCGCCCCATGACAGCCTTGACGTTTGCCTATGAATTACATTTGCAGCATGTTCGCTGCTTATACCTGTTTACACAAACAATCCGTAGATGCTCTCACGTTCCAGGCACATCTTAAGATTCTCTTTGATGTTGCTTATTGAGCCTGTGCAGAACCTATAAGTTTTCATATGCTGGAGTGCATGCACGTGTATTAGACATGATGGCCGGCCAAGTGTACACCCTTCCTATTACCGTCTGTACAGCCTCTTCTCTGACCCTATCGTCTGGGTGTCCTGAATTAACTTCCCTTGCATGAGGGACTCAGTCAAGTCTGGCCAACATAGCGTATACCACGGTACAGTGAGACGTGAAAGTTATACCAGTGCAGTAGCTATGAGATGAAACGCCTAACTAGTCTACCTTTTGAAGGCCGCAGGTCCTAAACTGTCGTAGAATCATGTATTGTACTACGAAATCTTTGGTTTCTACTAGGAAATCTTTTTAAGCGCTGAATATCACTCAATTATGATGCTTGTGGCGCATGCTCACAAGACTTTTTCTGCTCATAAAACGTATCGTGGGTGTAAAACAAATTTTAGGCTACAATTTCGCCCACTAGAAAATAGGAACTTCCCGATTTTCGGAAGTTGTCCTTGCTAATATTTCCGAACAGGAGAACTACTGTAGTGGTACGCACGCGGTACATGTGTGGGGACACCAAAGATTACCTTTCCTATTCTTGGCGCAATTGTCTGTAATTGTAATGCGCACATGTGCCTAGTAAAAAACAGTTGCCGCTATTACCCTTCGTCCTCGGCACTGTACATTCCGATTATCTTTTGGCGCTGCTAACTTGTCTTCATTTCGAGAACACACACCGCGATTTCAGGTCGATAATTTAAGCATTCTGAACTTGCTGTGGTGCAAACTGTTGATAGCAGATGTCGCCGCGCCGACATGCGTCAAAAGGTCCACAGAATTACGCTCGGACGGTGTCTTTTCTTGTGTGGAACGTAGCTTGTTCGAACTGGGCCAGTCGGCTGTGCGATGTCGTCTCACGTACGCTGAAACTGTACGCAGGTAGCATCGGCGTACACCAAGCATAACCAACCGGTCACAGGTCAACATTACTCGAGAGCGGCTATTTTGCTGCGGTATGGAAAGGCTGGCTGGGTCCCCACGCAATACATAATCACAAGCAACTTTCTCACGTTTTCAGATAGTGCTTCTAACAATATGAACTCCGGTTTATCTACGTTGTCGGCCCGAGAAAATCGGAGCTTCGTCACGCTTTCGGATACGCGACTCCATGTACACGATACGGCAGCTGGCAGCAGCAGCAGCATCGCCGGCTGCTCCCGCAAGAACAAAAATTGTTTGTTTAGAAAAGTTTTAGCAGTTCAATGGTGCGTTATTTTGTACTGCAAATAAAAAAAATGTGTATTTCGGACTACACTACACAAAATAATGACAATTATTAATGTTATGACGTCATTATGACGTCACGCGTGGCAGCAGCGTGTGGCACGAGACGTTGCCAATTCTATTTCACCTTGACTTCAATTCTACTCGGTAGATGGCGCCCCCGACACGATTTCTTTTTATAGTTTTACAGGCGGTGGCTACTGTATTCTCGAAACAACAACAGTTATTGTGAACTACAGCAACAAAACTATGTAAGATTTGCTTTGAAACTAATTCATCAGATGTCGTTACTTGCGCCGGGGCGGCCGGAATACGCAAACCGCAAACGGTGTGCTAACCGGTAACACGGTAAATGGTGAAGCAAACACGGTAACGATATGCTAGAACTCTCTATTATGGACGGATAACTACCTAAATGTTTGCTTTTACTTTTCCATGTACTGTAAAAAAGTACCAACAGCAGAATACAGCTTGGGGTGTTCTTAACGCCTGGATGAAAAATATGTGCGAACCCTTTCCTCCAAACAAAAATTTCAGCTTTAGAATTCAATCGCCATTCTTTTACAGATATGTGCTTATGAAGTGACCCTTGGCCACAGATTAAAATTGACCGTACCACTGGCTTGGTATAATAGTTACCGCGTTCATAAAATACATTTTTTTTCTGTAGTTTGCTAGATTTGGTAATTATGTGTCGCGAGATCTTTTTCCTGCGTCCTAATAAAACAGTAGCCATGTACTACCCTTAATAAATTAATAGTTGCATTTGTTAAAACACCCAACTTCATTTTCGGCAAGAGGTCGGGACGCTACAAATTGGCACTGCGACGGCGGAAAGGTTCTATTTTGTTAATTCTCGTCCTTTCTTTTTTTTGTATGTGTTGCATATAAGTGAATGTGCATTCATACATGCAACCGTAGGGGCTGGAACTAACACCGCTGCCGCGGAGTACGCATGCGAGCAACACGTTCCAGACTGTTCGACCAACGCAGAAGCAGACGGAAGGGAGTGGTTTCAGCTGTACCTAATTCACCAACGCTGTACGGAGTCGTATGTAATGCAGCAACCTACGAGTTGTTTTTTAATTGGCGCCGCGTATCGTAAAACTGACCATTGCGAAACGTTTCTTTTTCATGAGGTTAAAATACAGTCGGACGTAAGTATAATTTCGGAAATCGCACGCCTCGGTCCGAGTCACCCTAGTTGAAACTGGGTCCGTTATTCCGGGACGGGACTAAATGGGAAAATACAAAACGGGAAGGGCGTTTTGTACCGGGTTGAGGCGGCACGGAACAAACGAGGAGGTTAAAATGGGAACGGGTTCAAACGGGAACAGGCGAAATGGGACAGGGCGAAAGGGGAAGGTCGTTTTGCGCCGGGTTGAAACGGGAGGGAACAAGCGGGAAGGATGGAATGGGAATGGGTTCCAACGGGAACCTCCCTCGATGCCAGCGCCTACGTGTACGGGGTACGCGCAGCGTAATCTGCGGAGAAGCCGACTTGCGGATGTCACGCTCGTGACACGGTCCGCTGCTCCTTTCGCTGCAGCGGACCGTGTGTTCACCAAACCATTCACTGAAACCCCGTTGGGTTTCGTTCGCACGGACGGTTTGCGAGCACCTGTGGTTTCAGTCGGATTTGCGCAATGCTCCGGCGCGTGCAAACCAGTGTCTCACGTTGATGCATATAACGCTGCCATACCGACGAAATATAAATAGCGATGTGCAAGTTCACATCGATGCACAATAAACATTCCACTGCTCCTGTGAAGACACATTTCACTTCCGTGTTTTACCGGTTTCTATGGTAGAGGAAACAACCACATTTTTTTCCTTCTTTTTTGCTCTGTTTCAGCACGTTTCAACGCTATGAAATGTCCACTTTGTTCATGCAGCCGCGATCGCTTAGCCACATCTTTTTCAACAGTCAACTCTCTATGCATGCCTCCATCAGTGAACTTTTTTTCGCGGTGTTTGGCGCAAGGAACCTCGATTCGTGGGCATGTGGCTAATTTTCCTGGGACAGATGACTCTTCAGGTACATTATAAAATATCGGTGTTATAATTTTACAGCAAAGCTGTATATCTCTATCTAATCACACCCCGTTTTAGTGCCCGTGTGGAATGAAAACTCAAGGTGCTCATACGTAGGTGCGGCTCCGTCTCGCGCGCTCATGTTTACTCAGCGGCGCGTGTTCAGCGTATGGAAAAATTTGTGAAAAATAAAAAAAGGCCTTAATTTGGGCCTCCACTTATGGATGTAAAATGTTATATTATCCTGGAAGAATGTCTTCTCAGCAATGCAGTTTTGTTTGGAGGTTAAGGAGATCGGTGTAAGTGTCTTTGTAAGCTGGCTTCCCACAGCGTGTTGCGCAGCGGAGCATGACCATCTACGGAGTGAGCGTGGTTGCAGCCCCACTTTCCAGAGTCGTGTATTGTTGTTGTTGTTCCTTTGTTTGTGGCGCATACCCACTTGGGGGATTGGCAAGGATCGGGAGCTTTATTGGGGCTACTGTGCCCGACTTAGGAAACTAAGATTTGGAGGAAAAAATAGTGAGAATAATCGCACAACAAATATAGGAATTTCTAGAATAGAAGTTGGAAGAAAAGGCTCTTCTTTCATGTGTGTACAGCTCAAATAAACTCACAAAGAGCGGCTAACAGGGTAGGCGCCTAGTCTCTAAGACGTAGCCGTGGAGGGCTGCAACCAAATTCCTGTGAGTAAACCCAAGCGAAATGTCACCAAACGAAAGTAAGACCGGCATGGAAAAGGTAAGTCCAAGTCGGCGAATTGGCTCCGCGAGGTATTTTCATTTCATTTCATTTCATTTCATTTTCCTTAAAGACCCCCAAATGAGGATATTTCATAAGGGGTGGTGTGAGCACAGAAAATAGTAATTTGTAGCCACAAAAATTTAACAGGAGAGGTGAGCCCTTACTTCGGCACTACAGAAGACGGGCTGGTGATGGCGGCGATATGGTGGGGACGGCCGTTCTAGTCCTCAGCCGCGCGGGGAAAAAAGGAGGCAGCGAAGGTGGTGGTGCGGGTGCGGTGACCTGAAACTTGAAGTGTATGACCAGTGCGATGAGATATGTACGTCGGTGGGGTGATGTAAGGTGGGCAGTTGAGTGAAGAATGAAATAATCTATGAAACAGAGAAAGGGTGGCGATGCGACGTCGAAAAGAAAGAGGCTCCAGTCCCGATTGTGATTTTAAAGATGAAATGCTGATATCGTAGGAGTATGCGCATGCCGAATGGATGAACCTGGTAGCACGGTTTTGAACAGATTCAATTGAATCTGTTGAATAAATTTGGTGTGGGTTCCAGATGGCGCATGCGTATTGAAGTTTGGAAAGAACAAGGGATTTGTATGCAGGTTGCTTGACATGTGGTGGAGCATGGTGCAGATGACGTTTGAGAAAACCAAGCGTTCTATTGGCTGAGGCGATAATGTTGGTTACGTGAGCCTTCCACGAGAGATCATGCGACAGGATAACACCGAGGTATTTGAACGAAGGTACCAGGTTTATTGAAACGTTAGAAATGCTGCACGGAAAAGTAAATGATTATGCCGGCAGGTAAACGATATATTT
>CM023452.1:156357976-156367976 GCA_013339765.2 Haemaphysalis longicornis
TTTTAATTTCTTTAACGTTGACATCATTTAGAGCACTGGGCAGAAATCATATTGCGTCAGCACCGACCAGAGGCGGTCGCAATACTTTGTTTTAATTAGACAGTCGGATTCCCCCTGTCCGTGCCAGTTCTGAGTCGGCTGTTTTGTGCCGGCTGAAGCAAGAACCTCCGGGCGCGAAGCCCATGGAAACAAGCACAGCTGTGGCTTTCCACAGGAAGGTCCCGACGCTGGTCAGGCTCGGCCGCACCGCCTCTAGAGTTATGGTTACGCCTGTCGTTTACCAACCTTTTTTTAACTTCTTTACGTTGACATTCAGAGCACTGGGAGAAATCAATTGCGTCAGCACCGACCTAATCCTAACACCTAAACTAACCTCACCTAACCCAACCTAAACCTAACCTAACCTAAACCTAACCTAACCTACCCAACCCAACCCAACCCAACCAACCTAACCTAACCTGACATAATGCACAATGTATAGAGTCATAGTTACTTCTGCCGTTTAAAAGATATTTTTTAATTTCTTTACGTTGACATTTTAGAGCACTGGGCAGAAATCACATTACGTCAGCACCGACAGAGGCGGTCGCAATACTTGGTTTTAATTAGACAGTCAGATTCCCCCTGTCTGTGCCAGTTCTGAGTCGGCTGTTTTGTGCCGGCTGAAGCAAGAAACCTCGGCGCGAAGCCCATGGAAACAAGCACAGCTGGGCTTTCCACAGGAAGGTCCCACACTGGTCCAGGCTCGGCCGCACTGCCTCTAGAGTTATGGTTACGCCTGCCGTTACCACACTTTTTTTAATTTCTTTACGTTGACATTCAGAGCCTTGGGCAGAAATCATATTGCGTCAGCACCGACCTAACCTAAACCTAACCTAACCTAACCTAACCTAACCTCACCTAACACCAACCTAACCTAACACTAACCTAATCTAACCTAACCTACCTAACCTAACATAACCTAACCTAAACTAGCCTAACCGACCTAACCATAACCTAACCCAACCCAACCTAACCTAACCTAACCTAACATAATGTACAGCATATAGAGTCATAGTTACTTCTGCCGTTTACCAGATCTTTTTTTAATTTATTTAACGTTGACATTCAGAGCACTGGGAGAAATCATATTGCATCAGCACCGACCTAACCTAACCTAACCTATCCTAACCTAACCTAACCCAACTTAACTAACCTTACCTAACCTAACCTAATCTACCTAACCTAACCTAACCTAACCTAACCTAAACCTAACCTAACTTAACCTAACCTAAACCTACCTAACCTAACATAACCCTAAACTAACCTAGCCTAACCTAACCTAACCTAACCCAACCCAACCCCCCAACCAACCTAACCTAACCTAACCTGACATAATGCACAATGTATAGAGTCATAGTTACTTCTGCCGTTTACCAAATCTTTTTTTAATTTCTTTAACGTTGACATTTAGAGCACTGGGCAGAAATCACATTACGTCAGCATCGACCAGAGGCGGTCGCAATACTTTGTTTTAATTAGACAGTCGGATTCCCCCTGTCCTTGCCAGTTCTGAGTCGGCTGTTTTGTGCCGGCTGAAGCAAGAACCTCCGGGCGCGAAGCCCATGGAAACAAGCACAGCTGTGGCTTTCCACAGGAAGGTCCCGACGCTTGGTCCAGGCTCAGCCGCACCGCCTCTAGAGTTATGGTTACGCCTGTCGTTTACCACTGCTTTTTTTTAATTTCTTACGTTGACATTCAGAGCACGGGGAAGAAATCATATTGCGTCAGCACCGACCTAACCTAACTAACCTAACATAACCTAACCTAACCTAACCTAACCTAACCTAACCTAACCTACCTAACCTAACCTAACCTAACCTAACCTACTAACCTAACCTAACCCAACCCAACCTAACCTAACCTAAAATGCAAGCATATAGAGTCATAGTTACTTCTGCCGTTTACCAGATCTTTTTTTATTTCTTTAACGTTGACATTCAGAGCACTGGGAGAAATATTGCGTCAGCACCGACCTAACCTAACCTAACCTATCCTAACCTAACCTAACCCAACTTAACCCAGTGGCGGTCCCAAGGGGGGGGCGAAGGGGGCGATCGCCCCCCCCAAAAAAGGTCCTCAGCTTCTTATTTTTTGTTTTTTTTTTCGGAAGCATTCCACTTGCGCGAGGTTAAATCCCACTTGTGTGAGGTCGCAAACGTGTTGCGACCGTCAGAAATGCGGGCTGGAGTCAGCCGTTGCACCGCCTACGGGGAGTCAAAAACCACTGTGTCGCAAAGTGATTTGTGCGCAAGCGGGTTACATGACATACGCGCACATGCCGGCATGGTTATCACCTCCTCCGCAGAACTGGCGCAAGGAGAGGAGCGGTTCTTATTCGCCCCACAAAAAAAAAAAAATCGCCCCCTCCCCCCCCCCCCCCAAAAAAAAAAAAATTCGCCCCCCCTAAAACCAATCTCTGGGACCGCTACTGACTTAACCTAACCTAACCTAACATAACCTAACCTAGCCTAACCTAACCTAACCTAACCTAACCCAACCCAACCCAACCCAACCTAACCTAACCTAACCTGACATAATGCTCAGCATATAGAGTCATAGTTACTTCTGCCGTTTACCACCGCTTTTTTTAATTTTTTTACGTTGACATTTAGAGCACTGGGCAGAAATCACATTGCGTCAGCACCGACCTGAGGCGGTCGCAATACTTTGTTTTAATTAGACAGTCGGATTCCCCCTGTCCGTGCCAGTTCTGAGTCGGCTGTTTTGTGCCGGCTGAAGCAAGAACCTCCGGGCGCGAAGCCCATGGAAACAAGCACAGCTGTGGCTTTCCACAGGAAGGTCCCGACGCTGGTCCAGGCTCGGCCGCACCGCCTCTAGAGTTATGGTTACGCCTGTCGTTTACCACTGCTTTTTTTAATTTCTTTACGTTGACATTCAGAGCACTGGGAGAAATCATATTGCGTCAGCACCGACCTAACCTAACCTAACCTAACCTAATCTAACCTAACCTAACCCAACTTAACCTAACCTAACCTAACCTAACCTAACCTAACATAACATAACCTACCTAACCTAGCCTAGCCTAACCTAACCTAACCTAACCTAACCCAACCCAACCCAACCCAACCTAACCTAACCTAACCTGACATAATGCACAATGTATAGAGTCATAGTTACTTCTGCCATTTACCAGATCTTTTTTTAATTTCTTTAACGTTGACATTTAGAGCACTGGGCAGAAATCACGGTTGGGTGGCGTCGGTTTTTAGGGGGGTTTGGTGTTGGGTTCAGTGGTGGTTGACCGGGGGGTGGTGCTGGGGGGGGGGGGGCGGAGGAAGGGCCAGGGCCAGGGGGTTACCACAGGAAGGTAGGGGGGGTTACCACTTTTTTGGTACCCTTACGTGGTCACCAGCTAAGTAAGGGGACTTGAGGTGGGGTTAGCACCGACCTAACAAGATAAAAACTAAAACCTAAAACAAACCAAAAAAACTAACCGACAACAAACGAAAAACAAACGCAAAAAAAAAAAACAACAAAAATCTCCACCTCTCCAAGACTACCTATAGATTGGTAGCCCCAAATGATAAAAACAAAACCAAACACACTCCACTAGAAAACAATTTACCCTTTTTAAACACAAAAACTAAAAAAAAGCAGACCACAACAATGCAAACATACCTAACCAATGTACCAACAACACTAAAAAATAAAATGATAAAAAAAGCTAATTACATCTAACACCTAAAAAACAACCTAACTAACCTAAAAAAAAAAAATCGTTTTTTTTTATTTGTCGGGGGCTGCCCAGTTTTGCAAGCCTTTAACTCTCTTGCGGGCACCCGACACTCAAAAATAAAAAAAACCTAGCTGAACCTAACCTACAAAAAGCTTCAATTAACTTACCATGCGCCACCTACCGAAAATCCCAAAGTTTAACCTATTGTAAAGCTCCCTAACATTAGCTTCTTTAGAAATCTTTATGCGGGAGGGCATTTGGGGGCATGGGGGGAATTGGGTTTTAATTACAAGCGGTGGTCCGTGAGAGGTCTGGTGGGGTTCTGGTGGGGGAGTGGTCCCGGGCGGGTGGGAAATCACCTTTCTTTTTTTTTCAGCCAAAAAGCTCAGTGGGACTCCCGGCTGAGTTCAGAATTTCGTTGGGGTGCAAGGTTGGGGAGAAACTGAGGAAGAGAGAGTAATTGGACCTCTAGAGAGGGAGACAAAAAGCTGGTTTTGATACTGGCTGTAACAAATCTTAGGCGGGAGGTCTTTAGGCCGGTTTGGTCGCTTGGTGCCGGGAGAACTACCTAGAAATTAACCGGGGGTCCCAGGGGCGCGAGGCGGTTAAAAAAGTCCCTAGTTCCCCCCCAACGTAAATACACCCGCCTGCACTGTTCGTTAACTCTCACCAAAGTGGGAGGGGACGAACCTAAAAACTAAGGTAGGAGGGGATGAACCTAAGAATGGGCATTTGGAACAAAAACCGAGAGGAGGACGCTAACTAAAAAAAAAACATAAAAAAAAAGTAAATTCTTTAGTGCGGGCTTATATCTCGTTGTAGGAAAATAATTTCTCTATAGCTCTGGCTAACATACATTTCCTACCTACCCCTTCTTGCTCGCAAACTTTTTTTTTAAACAAAAAACCTATCTTATTCGATTCTGTTTTACTGGCCCGTCGTCTGCTTGCTCTTAGATCCCCATGTTATCCCTTTCAACCTTTTCTTCTGATTCCCACGTCTGATTCTTCCTTTCCTCCCATTCAGTCGTTTCCCTCGTTTGCTTATAAACCTCCTAATAGCTTTCTTGCACATCGCTCAGCACCGATTTAGAGCCTAACCTAATCCTTTCTTCCACCTTTTTCCCGCACTTTTAAACATTAATTCTAACCTATTCTAACCTAACGATAACCCTTCTTCTAACCTAACCTAACCAAACCTAACCTAACCTAACCTAACCCAAATCCCAACCCACTTACCCAACCTAACCTAACCTGACATCAATTCCCCTCAACTTTGTATAAAGTCATAGTTACTTCTGCCGTTTATCCACCGCTTTTTTTAATTTTTTACGTTGACGTTTAGAGCACTGGGCAGAAATCACATTGCGTCAGCACCGACCACCTGAGGCGGTCGCAATACTTTGTTTTAATTAGACAGTCGGATTCCCCCTGTCCGTGCCAGTTCTGAGTCGGCTGTTTTGTGCCGGCTGAAGCAAGAACCTCCGGGCGCGAAGCCCATGGAAACAAGCACAGCTGTGGCTTTCCACAGGAAGGTCCCCACGCTGGTCCAGGCTCGGCCGCACTACCTCTAGAGTTATGGTTACGCCTGTCGTTTACCACCACTTTTTTTAATTTCTTTACGTTGACATTCAGAGCACTGGGAGAAATCATATTGCGTCAGCACCGACCTAACCTAACCTAACCTAACCTAACCTCACCTAACCCAACTAACCTAACCTAACCTAACCTAACCTAACTAACCCTAACCTAACCTAACCTAACCTAACCTAACCCAACCCAACCCAACCCAACCTAACCTAACCTGACATAACACACAACGTATAAAGTCATAGTTACTTCTGCCGTTTATCACCGCTTTTTTTAATTTTTTTACGTTGACGTTTAGAGCACTGGGCAGAAATCACATTGCGTCAGCACCGACCTGAGGCGGTCGCAATACTTTGTTTTAATTAGACAGTCGGATTCCCCCTGTCCGTGCCAGTTCTGAGTCCGCTGTTTTGTGCCGGCTGAAGCAAGAACCTCCGCGCGAAGCCCATGGAAACTAGCACCTGTGGCTTTCCACAGGAAGGTCCCGACGATGGTCCAGGCTCGGCCGCACCGCCTCTAGAGTTATGGTTACGCCTGTCATTTACCACTGCTTTTTTTAATTTCTTTACGTTGACATTCAGAGCACTGGGAGAAATCATATTGCGTCAGCACTGACCTGACCTAACCTAACCTAACCTAACCTAACCTAACCTAACCCAACTTAACCTAACCTAACCTAACCTAACCTAACATAACCTAACCTAACCTAGCCTAACCTAACCTAACCTAACCTAACCCAACCCAACCCAACCCAACCAAACCTAACCTAACCTAACCTGACATAATGCACAATGTATAGAGTCATAGTTACTTCTGCCGTTTACCAAATCTTTTTTTAATTTCTTTAACGTTGACATTTAGAGCACTGGGCAGAAATCACATTACGTCAGCATCGCCCAGAGGCGGTCGCAATACTTTGTTTTAATTAGACAGTCGGATTCCCCCTGTCCGTGCCAGTTCTGAGTCGGCTGTTTTGTGCCGGCTGAAGCAAGAACCTCCGGGCGCGAAGCCCATGGAAACAAGCACAGCTGTGGCTTTCCACAGGAAGGTCCCGACGCTGGTCCAGGCTCGGCCGCACCGCCTCTAGAGTTATGGTTACGCCTGTCGTTTACCACTGCTTTTTTTAATTTCTTTACGTTGACATTCAGAGCACTGGGAGAAATCATATTGCGTCAGCACCGACCTAACCTAACCTAACCTAACCTAACTTAACCTAACCCAACTTAACCTAACCTAACCTAACCTAACATAACCTAACCTAACCTAGCCTAACCTAACCTAACCTAACCTAACCCAACCCAACCTAACCTAACCTAACATAATGCACAGCATATAGAGTCATAGTTACTTCTGCCGTTTACCAGATCTTTTTTTTATTTCTTTAACGTTGACATTCAGAGCACTGGGAGAAATCATATTGCGTCAGCACCGACCTAACCTAACCTAACCTAACCTACCTAACCCAACTTAACCTAACCTAACCATTCAAGCACTAGAAATCTATTGCGTCAGCACCGAACCTACCTAACCTATCCCTAACCTAACCCCAACCCAAACCAACCTAACCTAACCTAACCTAACCTAACCTAACCTAACCTAACCTAACCTAACCTAACCAACCCAACCCAAACCAACCTAACCTAACCTAACCTAATAATGCATATAGAGTCATAGTTACTTCTGCCGTTTACCACCTTTTTTTAATTTTTTTACGTTGACATTCAGAGCACTGGGCAGAAATCACATTGCGTCAGCACCGACCAGAGGCGGTCGCAATACTTTGTTTTAATTAGACAGTCGGATTCCCCCTGTCCGTGCCAGTTCTGAGTCGGCTGTTTTGTGCCGGCTGAAGCAAGAACCTCCGGGCGCGAAGCCCATGGAAACAAGCACAGCCGTGGCTTTCCACAGGAAGGTCCCGACGCTGGTCCAGGCTCGGCCGCACCGCCTCTAGAGTTATGGTTACGCCTGTCGTTTACCACCGCTTTTTTTAATTTCTTTACGTTGACATTCAGAGCACTGGGAGAAATCATATTGCGTCAGCACCGACCTAACCTAACCTAACCTAACCTAACCTAACTTAACCCAACCCAACCTAACCTAACCTAACCTAACCTAACATAACCTAACCTAACCTAACCTAACCTAACCTAACCTAACCTAACCCAACCTAACCTAACCTAACCTAACCTAACCTAACGCACTGCTTATAGAGTCATAGTTACTTCTGCCGTTTACCACAACTTTTTTTAATTTCTTTACGTTGACATTTAGAGCACTGGGCAGAAATCACATTGCGTCAGCACCGACCAGAGGCGGTCGCAATACTTTGTTTTAATTAGACAGTCGGATTCCCCCTGTCCGTGCCAGTTCTGAGTCGGCTGTTTTGTGCCGGCTGAAGCAAGAACCTCCGGGCGCGAAGCCCATGGAAACAAGCACAGCTGTGGCTTTCCACAGGAAGGTCCCGACGCTGGTCCAGGCTCGGCCGCACCGCCTCTAGAGTTATGGTTACGCCTGTCGTTTACCACCGCTTTTTTTAATTTCTTTACGTTGACATTCAGAGCACTGGGAGAAATCATATTGCGTCAGCACCGACCTAACCTAACCTAACCTAACCTAACCTAACCTAACCTAACCTAACCTAACCTTACCAAAAACAACCTAACCTAACCTAACCTAACCTAACCTAACCTAACCTAACCTAACCTAACCTAACCTAACCTAACCTAAAACCTAACACAATGTATAGAGTCATAGTTACTTCTGCCGTTTACCACCTTTTTTTAATTTCTTTACGTTGACATTCAGAGCACTGGGCAGAAATCACATTGCGTCAGCACCGACCAGAGGCGGTCGCAATACTTTGTTTTAATTAGACAGTCGGATTCCCCCTGTCCGTGCCAGTTCTGAGTCGGCTGTTTTGTGCCGGCTGAAGCAAGAACCTCCGGGCGCGAAGCCCATGGAAACAAGCACAGCTGTGGCTTTCCACAGGAAGGTCCCGACGCTGGTCCAGGCTCGGCCGCACCGCCTCTAGAGTTATGGTTACGCCTGTCGTTTACCACCGCTTTTTTTAATTTCTTTACGTTGACATTCAGAGCACTGGGAGAAATCATATTGCGTCAGCACCGACCTAACCTAACCTAACCTAACCTAACCTAACCTAACCTAACCTAACCTAACCTAACCTAACCTAACCTAACCTAACCTAACCTAACCTAACCTAACCTAACCTAACCTAGCCTAACCTAACCTAACCTAGCACTGCTTATAGAGTCATAGTTACTTCTGCCGTTTACCACCTTTTTTTAATTTTTTTAACGTTGACATTTAGAGCACTGGGCAGAAATCACATTGCGTCAGCACCGACCAGAGGCGGTCGCAATACTTTGTTTTAATTAGACAGTCGGATTCCCCCTGTCCGTGCCAGTTCTGAGTCGGCTGTTTTGTGCCGGCTGAAGCAAGAACCTCCGGGCGCGAAGCCCATGGAAACAAGCACAGCTGTGGCTTTCCACAGGAAGGTCCCGACGCTGGTCCAGGCTCGGCCGCACCGCCTCTAGAGTTATGGTTACGCCTGTCGTTTACCACCGCTTTTTTTAATTTCTTTACGTTGACATTCAGAGCACTGGGAGAAATCATATTGCGTCAGCACCGACCTAACCTAACTCCTAACCTAACCTAACCTAACCTAACCCAACCCAACCCAACCTAACCTAACCTAACCTAACATAACCTAACCTAACCTAGCCTAACCTAACCTAACCTAACCTAACCCAACCCAACCCAACCTAACCTAACCTAACCTAACCTAACGCACTGCGTATAGAGTCATAGTTACTTCTGCCGTTTACCACCTTTTTTTAATTTTTTTACGTTGACATTCAGAGCACTGGGCAGAAATCACATTGCGTCAGCACCGACCAGAGGCAGTCGCAATGCTTTGTTTTAATTAGACAGTCGGATTCCCCCTGTCCGTGCCAGTTCTGAGTCGGCTGTTTTGTGCCGGCTGAAGCAAGAACCTCCGGGCGCGAAGCCCATGGAAACAAGCACAGCTGTGGCTTTCCACAGGAAGGTCCCGACGCTGGTCCAGGCTCGGCCGCACCGCCTCTAGAGTTATGGTTACGCCTGTCGTTTACCACCGCTTTTTTTAATTTCTTTACGTTGACATTCAGAGCACTGGGAGAAATCATATTGCGTCAGCACCGACCTAACCTCACCAATCCTAACCTAACCTAACCTAACCTAACCTAACCCAACCCAACCCAACCTAACCTAACCTAACCTAACCTAACCTAACCTAACCCAACCCAACCCAACCTAACCTAACCTAACCTAACCTAACATAATGCACAGCATATAGAGTCATAGTTACTTCTGCCGTTTACCAGATCTTTTTTTATTTTTTTAACGTTGACATTTAGAGCACTGGGCAGAAATCACATTGCGTCAGCACCGACCAGAGGCGGTCGCAATACTTTGTTTTAATTAGACAGTCGGATTCCCCCTGTCCGTGCCAGTTCTGAGTCGGCTGTTTTGTGCCGGCTGAAGCAAGAACCTCCGGGCGCGAAGCCCATGGAAACAAGCACAGCTGTGGCTTTCCACAGGAAGGTCCCGACGCTGGTCCAGGCTCGGCCGCACCGCCTCTAGAGTTATGGTTACGCCTGTCGTTTACCACCGC